>CAIGQZ010000427.1:22121691-22143719 GCA_903798205.1 Danio tinwini
TATCTATCTATCTATCTATCTATCTATCTATCTATCTATCTATCTATTAATTTAATTTAATTATTTAGCGGTCCAGCAGGGTTTTTAAAAATCTGGTTAACGTTAGTGTAGTTAAACAAACTTCTGGAGGTCTTTGTTATGATTAAATCTGATATTTTTTGACAATCTTCTGCACTTATGTATTTTCATTGAATCTATTATAGTCTATTACTATTTAATATGGTAAACTTCTTTTTTTGGCGCATTATTGGTATTTGTATAACCACAATTTTACTACAATGTTTTAAATATGGCCAGTGTAGCTAATCCGGTATCAATAAAAGACTGTAATGTTGCTGTATTTTTTGACTAGTACATATTTTAGCATGGCAATACTTGGTATCAATCAATCAATCAATCAATCAATCATTCAAGTCAATCAATCTATCTATCTATCTATCTATCTATCTATCTATCTATCTATCTATCTATCTATCTATCTATCTATCTATCTATCTAATAATTTAATTATTTAATTTAATTATTTAGCTGTCCAGCGTGGTTTTTAAAAAATCTGGTAAACGTTAGTGTAGTTAAACAAACTTTTGGAGATCTTTAAATATGGCATTTTCTCTTCTGCACTTATTTCTATTGATTTTATTAAAGTAAGGTTTATAGAAATTGCTATATTTTTGGACACAGTACATGATATGTTTTAGCATGGTAATATCTATCTATCTATCCATCCATCCATCCATCCATCTGTCCAGCATGGTTTTAAAAATACTGTAGTTAAAGCATGGAAGCCTCAAATTCAGAATGGGCTTGCAAAAACCATAGTTAAAACCATAGTTTAAACCAAAACCAATGAATGTAAAAGGTTAAAACGTGGTGTTTAGAGTAAAACTGTGGTTATACAAATACCAATACATGCGGCAAAAATAGGTTTCGGATACACTTTTTCTATAATAAATCCAATGGAAATGTATAAGTGCGGAACAAAAAAAACATCATAACAAAAGCCTCCAAAGTTCATGAGTGTGACGACAACAACAACATACTTACGGTAGTGCTCAGAAATACTTTTAAAACACTATCTTATCCATTGTTTTCCCACTGGGTGGCGAGCGCACATCTTTTCATAACGGCTGCGAAGAAATTTGAAGTCCAGAAATGAAAACACGAAGAACGCAAATACAAAAAGACACTCCAATACGAAGTGGGCGGGGCTTTACATTTCATGTGAAATGATTGGGCCACACAGCGCCCCCGACAGTATGTAAATATATGGGCAACAAACAACTTCCTTTCTAGTAAGTTTCAGTGTGACAAGTGCAGACAGGACAAAGCGAGCCGCAGAAGAAGAGCCCAGTCAGTTTGTTTACATCTGGAAGAGGTGACAGAACAGTGCCTGTCCTGACAGTATGGATCAAACTTTCAGTCTTTGACTTGCTATGGTTCATGACATCGACTGACAGGGAGCCATGGGCGCTTTAGCTTGTCTTTCAGCGGTGTGCTGGTTGTGGTTTTGCCCGCTGGTGTCCAGTGAACAGGTGGCATTTGTAGAGGTGTTTTTGGAGGACCATCAGCATATTTTACAGGGTGAAGTGGTCCAGGGGAGTCTGGAGTACGACCCGATGGATAACCACAGCAAAAAGAAGCTTGGCCTGAAAGGAGAGCTCTTATTAGTAAGTTATCATTGCATGGAAACACAATTTATTTCACTGTCCTGGATGCTTGTGTCTTTATTCCTATTGCTATAAAATCGAACATGAATTTTATTAGCATATTTGCAATATAATACTTTTCAACTTTAAAAAATTGTCATCATTTACATAGTGTTTTTTTTATTAGTTGAACACAAAAGAATACTATTAATTTTCCTACAATGGATGTCAATGATTACAGGTTTTTGAACATTCTTCAAAACATCTTTTGTGTTCAGCAGAACAAAAAAAAAAAAAAAAACACAAACGTGAATAAGGGATAACAGACTTTTTAATTTTGGGTGAACTGTCCCTTTAACAAATATCCTAGTTATCACATTCTATTATTTTCCAGTACTGGGATGAGTTTGGAAGGGCATCCGCTGCATAAAACATATGTCAGAGTATTTGGCGGTTCATTCCGCTGTGGTGACCCCTAATAAATCAGAGACTAAGCCAAAAGAAAATGAATGAATAATTAGTATATTATTTTAAGAAAGTGTAAAGGTTGATATTTTGAAAACGAGTATTAAGTGAACGTGTCGTTTTGTTCAAAGCCACGGTGACATGCTTCTGTTTTGCCATGGCAGGTAAAGGATGAAGCTCTTAAAAGCAACAGTGAAAGCCATGATGGAAAGGATCCGAACCCTTGGATAGGAGTAGTACCTGTTCAGATGGAGGAAGGAACAGTTTCCAGCAACAGCAACCAGGAGTCCTTTGCTGCATCTATGGTTAATAAGGTATTGAAAATTACGATTGTGTACATTAAAAACTCTTCAAGGTAGTACTGATCAAACGGACAACTCTCTCCTCCATAGATGAAGCGGGCTCTAGTTTTGGGTGCATCTGCTTTGATCATACTGGCTTTAAACCAGAACACTGTCCGAGAGGTGAGGGCTTTGCTGTTCTGTTAATTAAAGCTTTAAAGGGATAGTTCACCCAAAACCAAACATTGGTTCAAACCTGTTTCTTTGTTTCTTTCTTTCTTTTGAACACAAAAGAATATATTTTGAAGAAAGCTGAAAACCTGTAACCATTGACTTTCATAGTATTTATTTTCCTACTATGGAAGTCAAGGGTTACAGGTTTTCAGCTTTCTTCATAACGTTGTATTTTGTGTTCAACAGAAGAAAGTAACTTATAAAGGTTTGGAGCTACTTGAATGTGAGTAAATAACTGATTAAAAAAGAAAACTGTTCTTCTGCTGCAGATGGATCTCTCTCAGGTCCTCTCAAAACCAATCATTGTCATTCAGACATCAGAAAATGTCACTAAGCTCATCGGAGCTCTTCTCAGGTAATCTTTAGCTATTAAACCATCAGCTTTCTTCTGAATAAACAATAAGGTGGATTTTAAAATGTGTTTTTTTCTATGTAATTTCAATCAGGGGCCTTCGTGCAACAGCAAAAATCACTTACAAGTCTTTTCTACAAGACAGCCTGGTACGGTTTTACTTCTAATAAGCAGCAGTTTCCCTCTTATGGTTCATTAGTGTAAGTGTGTGATATTTCTGTGTGTGGTGACAAAGGGGGCCACCTTGACCCTGTGGTCCAGCTGCGGTCGTTCAAGAGGAGGCTTATATGGGGAATGGCAAGGGGTCATCTGCACTGGGGAGACCAACTCTCAGGTCCAGGTAAAAACACTTCATGCCATCCAGGGTAACCATAATAACTTGGCTGAAGATATTTTACACTTATGTAATTGTCTCATGTTTCTTAATAATGCTTATAATAAAGAGCTGTTGAATGCTTGAATGTGATTGATTTACGGATGTTTTCCAGGAAAGGCACAGGAATTTGCTTGTCTTTAAAAAAAAATCTAAAAATTTCTAAACCTGTTGTAACACATTTTATTATATTGTTTATCATTTTTATTTTGTTGTTTTTATTTTTTATACTTGTTTCTTTTTATTTTTGTATATGTAAAGCACTTTGAAGTACCATTGCGTATGAAATGTGCTATATAAATAAACTTGCCTTGCCTAATTCAACATACAATACAGTCAGCATGTAATTTAGTCAGACTACTCCACATAACTGCCACTTTGTCTGTTTTAAAGTAAAAAAAATATATATGAAGGGGCATCACAATATGTCTTTTATTGGTCATGAGTTTTCATGTAATGTTATTTGTTAAAAAATAATGTGCCTTCATGGTATAACGGCCATTTCCTTTGTGTCATGGACACATCACCACTTAGTGTTAGGTAAACATTATTTTTTCTTAACATCATAATCAGCATGGAGAAAAATGTCTTTTCTGTTCATGATTTGTCCAGAAATATCTTCAGCAGCTGTGGAACACTGTTGTCCTGGTGGCCTTGGTTCTCTCCACAGGGGTCATATTTCAAGCACGCTGGCAGTATCAGGACAACCAATTTAATGACGATTTAGAGGTGAACAGTGATTTTTGGACAGATTCATTCTGAAAGTTACAAAAATTACAAGATGATGATTTAAAACAATAATGTGATGTGAAATATTAAGTCGAGACTGGAAGGAAATAAAGTTGCCTTCAAACGTCCAAACAAAAATAAATTTTTCCCCCCAAAATGTTAGGCTTTATTAAAAAGGTTTACTCATGAAGGATTCACTAAATTGATGAAATACATAACTAAAGACATATATTGTTAGAAAAGATTATTATATCAAATAAATGTTCTTTTGAACTTTGTATTTATCCAAAAAAAAAAATTTTTATATAATTTGTGTATGAGCAATTCCAGCGTTATGGATGTGACATTTGCAGTAAAAACTTAAGACATAAATTTACAGAAAAAGTGTATGTTAACATTGTTGAAATATCTGTTTATATTTTCCAGAACAACTGACCACAAAGTTAAAAATATCAATCTGTAAACATTTTTTTGATTTTAAATGAGGAAAATAAACATGCATTATGGATGTGACCAAAAAAGTCTGCAAGTTTACAGTATACAACATACATCCATATATGTAATACATTGTCGGGCCCATAGTGTGCTGTAGACGGTCTGTTGTAGAAATTCTATGAATTAAACTGCACAACTCAAAAGAAATAATGATAATCAAAAAGATAAGAGTTGGCTCTCTATAGAATAAAAATGATTGATTTTATTTTATTTAGGATTTTTGCATTTATGAGGAAAACGCTTTGTTATGGATGTGACAGATGTGAAATTTTCACTTGTATGATTTTGGTAAAACAAGACATTTTTGAGTATTTTTGCAGTACGTAAAATGTAAGAGTACACAAAAAGCCTGGAAAGAGTTTCACTATTTTGGTGAAAACTTCATTTTCTTATGGCAAGGTTGACATTTGCATGGAATTGCTCGTATACAACTTATTTTCAGCAAAACACTAAGCAACACAACTGCTTTCAACATTACTTACAATAAATGTAACTTGAGCACCAAATCAGCGGTTCAAATCATTTTTGAAAGTTCTTATGATGATGAAGATTAGAGTAATGACATAAGATCTTTTATATCACATAAATAAATTATTTCAGTTTTACTGTATTTTTGATCAAATAAATGCAGTATTGGTGAGCATATCTTTGTAAACTTGAAAAAACTGACCTGATCATTTTGAACAGTATTGTGTAAACTAATCAACATGATTTAAAACACAAGTAAAAATAGTAAGGAACTCTTTGTCTTATAGTCAAACCTGAAGCAAGATATTCTGAAGAGATTATCAGCACTGAAGACGAGGACATACCGGCAGCCCAAAGTGAGATGTGACCCAACTCAAATGATGGAGACGGAGAGTTGTGCTGTTTGTCTGGAACAATACAACAACAACCAGGTGACAAATCCTCTGAACTTTATTGCTATTACCTAAAGAAAGGCAGTCAGTGATAAGTTTGATCACTGCTGTGGGTGTTTCAGTGTTTGCGGGTGTTACCGTGCCTCCATGAGTTTCACAGAGATTGTGTGGATCCTTGGCTGCTCCTCCAGCAGACCTGCCCTCTCTGCAAACGCAGCGTTCTTGGTGAGAAAGACAATTATCTTCCTGTTTTTACATTTACCCCATGCACAATATTCAGAAAAAAGTTTGAACTGAACTCTCATTCTATTTGATCCAGGTAATTTTTACTGAGCTGGATCAAGTGGGGTTCTGGATTAAAAATCATCTGAATTGGGTTGACTACTGATTCAGGATTTTCATTGCAACTAAACCCCTTCTCTGTACTGTAAGGCTGGGATGCCTCCAGGGTAATGATCTTGACCTCTCCAAAGACTATGAATCTTGAGTTCTTTCAAGAGACTCCGAAAGTCAGGACTTGTTTCTCTGTCAGACCACTTGAGAGGTTTCTTAAAGGTAGGTCTTTGTACGTGGGATCAGATCTTTTTTTTCTTGCAGCATTGAGTACTGCAGTTGCGTTTGTTGAATCGGTTCAGCCTTTCACAGATGCATGAATTGTGAAGTGAGATGCATAGCAAAAAAAAGGTAATGTTAAAATCTCTTTATGTATGAATCATACATACTCTTTCAACTTTCTATATTTTTTTATTTAAGCAAGCGCTTGCATTAAGTTTGTGTAAAAATCCTACTGGCAATGACAGGAAATAGCATTCAAGCATTGCATAAGAAAGAAGTAGAATATAATTCACTTGCTAATTCCCAGTCCGGACTTGTTCCACCCTTTTCCACTAATCAGATGTGGTTCTTGGCTGGTCCCAACCTTAAAGGAGCTATATGTAGAATTCAGTAACCCCTGTTATTAGCAACACTGGTGAACACAGCCAGCAAACTATTGCATAAAAAGTACTGCCATCCTCTGAAATTCCAATTTTTCCATATCAGGACTTTCAAAAAAACAAAAACAGATCTTTGGCAGGTCTTAAAACTTGATAACAGCTCAGATGAGTAATTAACAACATTTAGCGTTAACAAAAAAAAATCAGGCATTGCTAATCAAATTCTTTAACTGATAACCAACAGATGTTTCAGCACAGGGGTGTCCTGCATAGTTTAGCTCCAGCGTCCTTCAATACATCTGCCTGGAAGTTTCCAGTATATCTAGAAAGAGCTTGATTTGCTGGTTCAAGTATGTCTAATTGGGGTAGGAATTAAACTCTGCAGGACACCGGTCCTCCAGGACCCAGTTTGGGCATCCCTTTTCTAGAGCCTTCGGGTGGGTGTTAACACAATGACCATCACACAGCTAAAGCTTTGCCAAAATTATGTCATGGAACAATTTACGACAAAACAGCTAGAAAAGGAAAACAATCTAGTAGTTGAAACAGCCTAGTCAAAGTCCAGACCTTAACCTGACTAAAACCTTACTGAAACTTCTTCAGAATGATCTGAAAGATTACTTAAAGGGATAGTTCAACATTCTGGCATAGTTTACTCACCCTTAACTTGTTTCAAAACTTTTAGAGTTTCTTTTTTTCTGTTAAACACAAAATAATATATTTATAATATAAACTGTGGAAGGTCAATGGTTAAAGGTTTTCAGCTTTCTTCAAAATATCTAAAGAAGAAATATTAAAGAAACTAACTCGAACAGAAAGAAACTAATAAAGGTTTGGAACTACTTAAGGTGAATAACTTAAATAGTGAATAACTTCATTTTTTCATTTTTTTTTAATTACTGCTTTCATTAAGTGGATCTACAGCCATCTGAATAATAGGGTGTCCTAAGTTTGTCACCCATAGCCTTTCTATTTTGGCTCTACTTTTGTTAAATAAATAATGACATGTTACGAGATGTCATGTGATCTACTGAGGTTTCATCTTCCAAATATATAGACCGACCAAGCACCATATAGAACCATGAAATTCTATAGGATGTCCTAACTTTTTCATTGTCACATACAATAGTTTGAACATGATTCTGTGCCCTGTACTACCTAAATTTATACTATATTATACGTATACTATACTATCAGCAAAGTTTTCGTTTTTATGATTTTAGAAGTAAAGCAACATTTTTTTTTGCAGTAACATAATTCTACTGAAAAATTTGTGACAGTGAACAAGTGACTAGTAAAGCATCCAATCATAGCTATATATATATATATATATATATGCGCACATCACAAGTTCTGCAAATCACTAGCATCACATTGACAAGAGAGAAGTAAAAGTACACCATTATGATCATTTATCAAGTATATTCAAGGCTATAGATCAGGCTATGTAAGACAGTAGTTTAATAAACTAAATGGCTTTTTGGAACCATCTTGAACATCGTATAAGCTTTTGTGTCTTATTTTAGAGAAAAGAGACATCATGTTACGTAAACATGATATTTTTTACTTTCCAGCAAAAGTCTTTTACATAGGAATCAATCTACAGGCTTGCAGAAACAACATAGGATGCTCAGGGAAGCTCTTGTTTTATACGTTTAGTTACAAGGCATTAAAAAAAGAAGAATACACCAATTTATTGTTAATACACAAAAATTCTTACATATAGCTCCTTTAAAGTGTAGGTATTGACATGTTGGGAGACCATATAAAATATTTTTAGAAATACTTTTTACCTGAGGTCTTGTGCATAACTTGCAGGAAAAATTAATTAATTAAAATATAAATCTAAAAGTAAACTTGCGTGGACACATTTTATCATTTAATTTCTTACTAAATGATTTACTAAAACCAGATAGAAAAAAGGGTCGTCTTGTTTTTTTTTTCCTCAGATCCATCAGTAGCATCAAATAGGTGAGAAAGGGTTATATTAATCAGTTCTATTACACTAAACCAGCCAGTAGCAAACCAAACATTCGGGTATCAGTATTCCTTATCCCAACATTGGTGTTACTTTTAAGATGATTTAAATGGACTAGAAGAACATTTACATCAATTTTAGAAGTTCTTGTCTTTTAAAAATGCCAAATGAATACTGTAGTTTGACTTTGATCCAGGTGTTTGTGTGGTTTGAATAACAAACAGACTAAAACCGTTCAGAAGTTTGTGGTCATTATGCTTCAGGGAAACAAAGGTATACTTCAGCAAGGATGCATTTGTATTGTTTAAAGTGAAGTAAAATCTTTATAATGTTTATATATATATATATATATATATATATATATATATATATATATATATATATAATTTTTTATTTTTTGTATATTAATGCTGATTTCTTTCACTTAAGAGTCTTAAATAAATAATCCCAGTTTTCATAGAAATATTCTTGCAAGTAGCACAAATGTTTTAGAATTGATTTTTTTTAGTAGATCTGGAGTCTCGTTTATAAAACTTTGCATAAATAAACCTTTCTAAAAAGGAACGTACGGCAGAATATATTTTTATTTATTCATGATTATGGCTTATATGATCATTTAAAGTGGTTCACTTAAGACATTTAAGTTAAATTCAATTTATAATTTATTTTTTAATATTTAAATTAAATTTAAATTAAAGTTTACTTGCAGCTGCGCACATTCTCCGGTCAAGTTTGTTTTTTTTTAGATCACAAATTTAGCATGGTAAGTGGTGCACATTTCCACCACCATTTTGTGCGTATGCCACGTTTATAAATGAGACCCCAGGTGACACTGAAATTCCTTTTTAAATATTTGAATAACATTTCACATTATAATAGTTTTATTTTGTATTCAATTAAATAAAATGCACTCTTGCTGAATGAAATGGAAATCTCATAACGAAAAGGCAATCGTTGTTCAACTTCCTCCAGCATGATTACGCTCTAGTCCTGTGTTTCGCGACCACGTTCTAGAGGACCTAGAGGTCCTAGAGGACCACCAACACTGCATGTTTTGTCTGTCACACCTATTACAGGTCTTTTAGTCTCTGCTAATGAGCTGATGATCTGAATCAGGTGTGTTTGGTTAAGGAGACATGTGCTGCGTCCCAATTCGCATACTTATACTGCGACCTAAAAGTATGTACTTTTTTTGTGGAGGAAAATATATACTTTTGAGTGTGTAACAGAAGAGTATGCACGCTTTGGGACATACTACTTCCTCGTTACACAGATCGTTGTGTTGCTTAGTTAAGAGCCCTGTCAATCATCCACATTTCTGTCATATTTAGTTTCCTACCTTATTGGAAAAGCAGCAGCATTATAATCTCCCATTCACGAGTCTTTTATGCAGAGAAATCTCCTCAGGTCTTTGGATAATTCTGCATTCAGACGGTAATATCCAAACATGTCTTTATATAAGTTCAGTATTGTTGTTGCAGATGAAATATAACACAGACAACGCTATTTAAATATTCTCCAGTGGATATTAATTAATATGGCTAGATATTAATTAACAGTCATACAAACATCTTTACCGAAGCCTCTCTTCTTGATGGTTGGTCTCGCGCATCCATCATGTTTGTAGTTTGTTTACACTTTTCACCCGCGATTTGTAGTTCTAATCAATAATGTCCGCAATGCACTGTGGGTAATATCAGCGGTTACAGTATGGACGCTTCTACACTTAAAATTTTGACCGGAAATAGAAAACAATCAGGGAACTTTTGGCATACTCTTTTCAACAAACAACAAACTACGAATTGGGACATACTAATTCTATTTTCACATACTATTTAGGACGGATAGTATGCGGATTGGGACGCAGCAATGGAAAATGTGCAAAGATGGTGGTCTTCCAGGTGCCTGGTTGAGAAACACGGCTCTAGTCCAACCGAAAACACATCATAGCTCAGTTATAAGTGCATATAATTCTACTTAATGATATAAATGTGAATTTTAAGGCAGCCAATTAGAGCATCTTATTAAATGAAATCACAATTTATGCTTATGCCAAATGTGAGGAACTTTCCTCATCCCAGCTATCACGCTTCAGTCCAATATCTCAGGTTGGAAGGCAACCAGTATGTCAAAAAAATATATATTAAACACAAAGAGAAACACGCAGGCTTATAAACAGTATTTATTTATGTTTTATAATCCTAAGATTTGTTTTATTTCAAAAGCATTTTTAAATATGCGTTCTCTTACAAAAAGCTTTGATTTTATTTTAGTACGTAGAATTATGTCATCCTACAAGGCAAGAGAACATTGCCTGTTGAAAATCTATATGAGAAAAGTGACATCACTCTCCTCTAGAGTGACGGATGCTCACAGCCTTTGGCACAGTTTGATTAATGTGTTGGAATCAGACTCTGCAGTCTGCACAACTTCAAATGGAGTTGCTTTTCAAAAGACTGCTCTTAGGTCAAGTCTTAATCGCTTTCTGAACCTTTAAAGAACTGGAGCAGGATCTTATTTTTGCTTCAATAGTGTAAAATAATTAAAGACAGCTTACCTATATTCAAGTGTACAGATATCGGTTTTCAATGACTTTTGCAAAACTTTTCCCACAGCAAAAAAATCAGAATGTATCACATCCTTTGAAGAGTTGATTCTCAGATTTACTTTAGATGCTGCATTCTTAGACCTGATGTTCCTTTATTATTATTATTTATTGAATTTTCCTTAACAGTGCAATAACTGTTTGTACCTCTTATCGGTTCAATAAACTCTTGTGTTACACAGCAAAAGATACGACTCCTTTGCCTTAAAACACTTCATGTCATACAATAACTACCAAAAGGAATTTAAAAAAATATACTGGCTTGATCCCTTATGATGTCACACATCCCTGTGTATTTTATGAAGCACTTCGAACTCCCAACTCGGCATGTTAATTTATACTTCAGAACAGAAACTCATAATCAATCTGAAAGGAAGAACAGGCCTATGTAATAGACCGTGCCCCCTGTGTCTTGATCTTATATAAAAGAAGAGCTACATTCAAACCACGGCTACTTTCCTTCTGCTTTTTTTAGCTCTTTAAAAACTGGAGTTATAAACGTTTTAGGAAGGGATCATGCCTTTGTTCCGTTTCCTGTCAGCCATTGATCTGCGATTGTGATTGGCTCCTCTGCTCTTGGTTGCCTCCTTTCTGCGACGATCCTGAATGGTCTCCTGCGTCTGACCCCGTCCCTTTGGCCCCCCTACCACATTACTTGCTGGTGGAGGTCTGTAGCTGTCAGAAAAAAAACAAAAAGTCAATTAACGACTGATTTGATCCATGTTTTGTTGATTAGTTAATAAGTAATGCAAATTGCGGATTTGTAATAGAACGGTTGCAGGTTCGATTCCCGGCCCTGGCAGAAATAAAACTATATTCTCTCCATCTTCGATAACCAGCTGAGGTGCCCTTGAGCAAAGCATCTAACCCCTAATTGCACACTTGGATGGGTCAAAAGCAGAGGACCAATTTGGGGTATGGGTAACTTCACTTCACCTATGGCCATCATTATACCCACTATTAAGATCTTAAGTGAATGATGCTAAATATTAGGCAGGGTTTCCACAAACATATTGATTCAAGGCCTGGAAAGTACTTAAAAACAAATACAGGTCCTTGAAAGTGCTCGAATTAAATTTGTTATTTCGATTATTGTTATTTCAACAATTGTTCTAAGCTGCTGTCAAAAACAGAACGAGGAATTCTTAAATTAAAATTAAATTAAAATCTATGACAAATAATACACATTTCAGAAACTGTATTTGAGTATCACCAGTATTGCAATCAACACATTTTATCCAAGTTTTTTAATCATCATCACTCTCACATTTTTATGTAAACATTAAGTGTAAATGACTTGTTAAGTACAGTAAGGACTTTCATTGCGCTCCATATGCTGGCAGTCTGAATTACAAATGTGGTTGATTTAAATGTAATGGTGCTATAGAAAGTCCTTGAATCTGCTCTTTATGAAAGAGTGGGAACCCTGATTAGGGCTGTATCGTTAATTGCACTTGCATTAATATTGTGATATTATAAAACTGGATTTTTAAAGGCTGAGATCACAATGTAGTCACATGTGGCAAGCAAGAGTAAATTAGTCTTTAGAGAAAGAATCAAGTATCAAGAATTTTCAGGCATTGTTGCGTTGGTCTATGCACAGTTGAAGTCAGAATTATTAGCCCCCTTAAATTATTAGCCTCCTATTTATTTTTTTCTGTTTAAAGGAGAGAAGATTTTTTTTCAACACATTTCAAATCATAATAATTTGAATAACTTATCTCTAATAACTGATTTATTTTGTCTTTGCCATGATGACAGTAAATAATATTTTACTAGATATTTTTCAAGACACTTCTATACAGCTTAAAGTGACATTTAAAGGCTTAACTAGGTTAATTAGGTAAGTTATTGTATATCAATGTTTTTTTTCTGTAGACTATCGAAAAAATAGCTTAAATGGGCTAATAATTTTGTCCTTAAAATGCTTTTATTCTAGCCAAAATAAAACAAATAAGATTTTCTTCAGAAGAAAAAATATTATCAGACAAACTGTGATAATGTCCTTGCTCTGTTAAACATCATTAGGGAAATATGTAAAAAAAAAAAAAAAAAAAAGAAAAAAAAATCAAAGGGGGGCTAATCATTTTGACTTCAACTGTATATATATATATATATATATATATATATTGTCTTTATTTTCCTCTGAGCAGTATGGTTCAGTACAGTATGGGTCACCCTGATTAGGCTTACATTTATAATGCCCTTTCTTTGTAGGGGAGTCTGTAGGCCAAAAAGTTGTGATTAATTTCATTCTTGTTTGTAGAAGAAAGCTGTATGGGCCATTCACATATTACTTCTTTTGCACACTTAAGTTCAGTATTCCAGATGTAGACATGTGACAAGTTTACAGAAATAGAGAGAGCAATTGGTGCGCTGGACCTGTGTTGTCAATCACTTGTGTTGTTGCACGTGTTGATGATGATTCTCTATAAACCAATCAGTGTTCAGCAGCAAGACTAGCTCCATCCATTGGGTACCATACTTTTACCGTACCATACACTAGGTGCCTTTACAAAAGGGTGCCAAAAAAAGCATTGTGCTTTTTTTTGGTAATTTTGATAGTCGAAATGGTACACAAATGATGGTCTTAATATAGTTATACGGTGTAGTCCTATAATGTGCGAATCTGTGAGCTGCAATGAATATGCAAGCCAATGAAATACCTTTGAATGCATATTCGCCTTTCATTTAGACTTTCACTTTGAATAGCACAAGTAAAATGGCACCATCTAGAAGAAATGTGTGGATCTTTTCCTAATCCACAGAATTCTTTAGTTTTTACATGTACAATTTATTGATGTAAAGTAGTGAAGTGATGCTATTCATTAGTAATTTTTTAAGCTTCGCACAAATTGTCAACCTATTTGATTAAAAAATATTTAGGTGACTCTCCACATTTTCTTTTTGTGTGCAGAAATTGATTGATAGAGATGAGATGAATAGTGTTGCAGACAACGCTAGTAAATCCATGATTTATTATAGATTTAATCTAAGTTTATTTTTCAGGTCCAGTCAGGTTTAGAAAATAATCACTGTCGAGTTGGACTTGAGTCTAATTTTATCAGGTCTGTCTATGTCTGGTTAAAATTTTTAGAAAGTGAGATGAAGAGAGTGAAATAAATTTAAGGAAAGTGGAAACCGGGCCTACATTTGTCTAGTATTCCAGACATGCTGTATTTTTAACTTACCCTTTCCTGCTTTGCATAGCAGCTCTCCTGGCCTCGGCTCTCTCTCTGAGGACGGCTGGATCCTGGATGAAGTGATCCTTCTTCACAGCCTCATTCTGATCAAAATGACATGGGTCAAGATCATTACCAGTGAATATAAAAAGTGCATTCTGTGCAGTTATTTAGTCTCCAGAAATAATTAGGGACTGACAATACCATTGATTACTTAAAAATTCATTATGGTTCTATAGCAGATAAAGTGTAAGAGAAAGTGACTGATCATTGATTCAAACCTTGTCCTCTTCATCTTCCTCCTCGTCTTCATCAAAATCCTGAACCTGTTTGCCTGTTCTGAGAACTTGTGGGATAGTAAACGGCCTAAAGGAAGAATACACAGGTGTTAGCTTGGGTGTCCTTGAAAAATAATTATAATATAAATGAGCTTTCAGAGGCATGAGGATTTTTCCAATAACATGGGATTGCAAAATAAACTGATTTGTAAAAAATAAAAAAAAATAAAAAAGACAATTTTGTATTCGTTTTGTATTATAATGGCTTTTATAGACCATTTCAGTGTGATGTCATTGGCCCATAAACATTTCCTGCTTGTTGTCAAAGTATTTTATAACTGTAACAAGAGGCAATTTAATTATAAATTCACATTAAAACAGCCATCATAACATTATTTATAAATATGTGGACTTTTTTGCATTCTCTGAAGCTTTGAAAATTAAAAATGTAAAACAGGAAATACAAAAGGACCATTATTATTGTTTACATTCTTCAAAATGGTCTATTTTATTTAAGTAAAAGTAGTCATCATCACAGTATTAGTATAAAATAAATAAATTAGTAAAAATAAAAATATAATCTAAGTTCAAACATCATGCCCAGGACACAAACTACAAAACAAAGAACAGTGTGTGCTGACAGCTTTCTTCTAATTGGTTAAATTTGACATAAACTGTGACTGGTTGCTTTAAGGCTGGTACAAACCAAGCCGATGCCAAACAACTAGCACAGATGAAACCTATCTGTTGTCGCCTCACGTTGGCTCGCGTCTGGTTCCGTCTGCACCAAAAAGCTATCCGTGAACACACCAAACAGACAGTAGGTGGCTTAAATGAACGAGTACATTCTGCATCTGCATGGGAGGACATGTCTTTCTGAACCCGCGGATGACAGTAGTCTGTTTTCTTGTTGACAATGGGCAACCAGAGCTTTCAACGCACGGGTACAAAGTGTAAACAAAGCAGCGTTCACTACCATAATTACAGTCATTGTCCTTCAATACTGAGGCATTCACTCCTGCAATGTGTGAGATAATCTAATAATCTATATACTTTGCAAATAATTTGGAAATGTTGAGAATTTACAGATGGCGTCTTTGTGATCCTTGACTTGAATTGTTTACTTGCTGTGTCACTTCACTATGTCACAATCGTGCTCTGATTTGTTGCTAAATAATCAGTCAGAGCTCTCCCTCACTTTAGCCGACGCTGATTCTTTAGACCATTTCAATGTGATGTAATTGGCTCATGAACAATTCCCGCTTGTTATCAAACTATTTCATAACTGTAACAAGAGGCAATTCAACCATAACTTAATGGTAAAACAGCTATAATAACATTTATTAATATGTGGACCTTTTTGGATTCTCAGAAGCTATAGAAATTAAAAATGTAAAACAGGAAATACATTGGAACCATTGTTTTTGTTTACATCCCTCTAAATGGTCTATAAGCTGAATCGGGCCAGTGAGCTCAAACATTAACCGGACGAGAGGTGACATCTGGAACACCAAAGCAACTAGCCAGACCGACGCTAACCGACAAAGCCCAACAGCTAACCGTTGGCCCTTACATGCCTGTCAGACAGATTGAAGACAAGAAATTTGGGAAAATATAACATTATTTATCTATAATACCATTAAGTCCTAAAAGTTTTTACTAATTAGTTAAGCTTTTATTATGGCATACAGCTGCAGATAGCCTTTAAAATGTCTCTTTTGTTATAAAAGCTTCTCATTGTAACATTGGGAAGTTATATAGTTGCATGTTTGGTGCATGTTGTGTTCTATAGAATGATATCTATAATTGTAAATGCAAACAGGAAGTAGAAAAGGACTCTGTGTAACTGCTCATATACCTGCGGTTCAATAATTCATCCTCTTCATCCAGATCATTGGCTCCTATTTGGTTGGCATCGTACGTGTCGTCATAATCATCGTCATAATCATCCAGGCCGAAAGCATTATCCTGGTCTCCAGAAGGGTTATTCGCTATGGGGATCTCATCCACCACGGTCTGGTAGGCTTGATATCTGGCTCTCTGCTCTTCTATGTGCTGCTTGTCATTGAGAGTAGCGCGAACACTCTCCCCCTGTCTGAAGTACACAGAGATAGATTTTTTTACTTTCTAGCTTGCACAAACATCGTTTCCAGTTGCAGTTGAATATTTTATAATGCCCTGATTTCTGTTTACGCTGTACTTGTCAGATGCTATTTTTCTCTTGACCAAGTGGATGTGCATAAATATTCTGTTGTAGCTTTTTAAGTAATATGACTAATATCACACTGCAGTGAAGAATGGGTAATGTTTCATTAAGCAGAATGAGTTGGAACAGAATTTACCTCCGGCCTTTCCAGATGCGACTCATGTCTAGACGGTCTCGGTTGAACACGTCAAACTCGTCATCATCAAACACGTTTGATCTGGTGCTCAAAACTGGGGGAAGCTCATTCTTCACAGGCCTGTGGGGCAACATTAAGAGCCAATAAGACATGGATTAAATCATAAAGGAACCTTATTTGCTATTAAATGTTTATTTTGGAGAAAGTCTTATTTCTTTTAGTTTGACTGGAATTAAACAACGACTAAGGTCAATATTATTAGCCTTTTTACTTTTTTTTTCTTTGATTGACTACAGAGCAAACCACTGTTGCCTAATGACTTACCAAATTAACCTAACTTGCCTAATTAACCTAGTTAAGCCTTTACAATGTACTTAAAGCTGAAATCTTGCAAAACAACTAGTAAAATATTATATACACTCATCATGGCAAAAACTAAATAAATCAGTTATTACAAAACACCTATTGAAGCTATTATTATTAAAAAGGTGTTAAAAAATCTCTGTTAAACAGAACTTGGGAAATATTTGAAAATAGTAATAAATTAATTTAAATAATTAGATTTTCAGCTGTAATATATTTATAATATAATTATTATATTAGTAATATATTACAAACCTTGATTGAAGCAAAGTAGCATAAGACAAATCTGACAAAAATAAAATGCAAATCTGACATAAATTTTTTTTTTCTGACATAAACATGTATATCTATTAAAAGTTGTTGGTTGCGTCTATAAAACAATATAATTTACAAGTTTATTGTAAAAAAAAAAAAATCCCTATGAAGAAATTAGAGTTTTTATTTCTGCAACCTGACTGTTGCACTCTGTTACAGGATCTGAGCTAAAACAGTGTATATGCAGGATTCCTTAAGATAATTTCAATATCTTTTTAAGACTTTTCTCAAAATATTTTGGAATATTTCTCGTCGTACCTCGTCGCCACTTTAAGTTCAGTATCAAACTTTTAACTTAAAGAGTTGTTAATAAACAGTTGTAGTTAAATAAATCAATGGAACACAATCATGCAACTGTTAAGGCTCGTCTTTCTCCAACCAGGAGTACGCAAACGTACATTTTCCCATTTTGCCGTCTGTTTAGCTCTATGGTTTCATTACATGTGGAGAGCGTCATATCACCTTCCCACGTTTGTCACAAAATACGTGACATCACATGGACAGAGGAGCCAGGCTGGTCAGGTCCTGACCCGAACCAATCATGTGGACCAAGCATGCCGTTGTTAATATTAGGAGTAAAATGAATATATTTATGCTTTTTTGAGTCAAACACGTTGGACAATGCTTGAACAAAATTTAAGACCTTGTAAAAATTAGATTAAGACTTTTTAATACCTTTTAAGGGCCTTAATTTTCTCATGATCGATTAACTTTAAATACTTTTTAAGACCCCGCGGACACCCTGTAACTCCCTGTTTTTTTACAACAGTAAAAAAATAAATAAACTTCTCACTGCTAGTTACATTTTAGTTAAGGCATTGACTAACACTAACCAATGTGATCTCATTCTAAAGTGTTATAAACCTTTGTATCTTCTACTTTACCTGGCCATTGCCCGGTCTAGTTTGTCAAGAGAAGGAGCTAGTTTATCTTCTAGGATGTTGTTAATGACAAGTTCGGAGTTGTAGCCGTATTCTTCTAAACATGCTAGTATGAATCCCTCTCCCAAGTCTGGAAGCAGGTCTCGAATATGGGACAGCAGAGATTCTAATTCTCCAGCACTCACGGTGCACACTGCCCCCTAAGCACCAGACAAAAAACAAAAGAGGTTAATGCATTTCTTAAAGGAACAATCCAATTTTTTGTAAATGGACTAATTTTACAAGTCCCCTTGAGTTACAAAGTTGAGTTACCATTTTTTTATCCATTCAGCCAATCTTTGGGTTTGGGAGGAGCAATTTTAGCTTAGCTTAGCATAAATCATTGAATCAGATTAAACTATTAGCATGTCAATAATTTTCATATTTAAAGCTTGATACTTCTGTAGTTACATCATGTACTAAGACTGACATAAAATGAAAATGTACTATTTTGTAGGTTGATATGGCTAGGAACTACACTCGCATTCTGGAGTAATAATCAAACACCTTTAAAAGATGGCTGTAGCAGGTGCAATGATGATTATTATATTAGCCATACCAACATAGAATATAGCAACTTTTCATTTCCCGTCCGTCTTAGTACACAATGTAACTACAAATAGTCAAGCTTAAAATAGTAAAATTATCGAAACTCTTTTTTCCAAGATGCTAATGGTCTAATTTGATTCAATAATTTTTGCTAAGCTAAGATGAAAGTGCTCTCGCCAGACCTGAGAATCGGCTGAATAGATTCAAAAAGGGTAAAACTCAACTGTTCATGATGAAAATAAGCCTATTTCCCCAAAAAAGTACACGGTTTATTAATTTTTTTTTACACTTTTAAAAATTATTTTACCAAATGGTGATTAAAATAGTATTATCAGCACCATCTCAGACTTCTCACCAGTTAATGAACTCACATTGTCACCCTTATGAGGAGTGTAAGACATTGCTTCTGCTCCTCTTAACTCTCTGACTCCTGAAACTCCTGCTCCTTCTGTCGGGGAAGCTGCTAAATCTCTGCCAGTCTTGCTCTTGGCTCCTGCTCTGAGATTGGATGAGGAGATCGCAGAGGGGAAGCTTCTCTTCTTCCCCACACACTCCCAGGCAGACTCTACACCTTGCAACAGGTAAGAAGTCCTGGTCTCATCTCTGAGTGGGCAGATTAAGGAGAATTTTATATCCAGCTGCTACAGTGAACTTTGTACTCGGTAGTTATTAGATACTGGTATTGCAGGAAATGAGCAATAATATATGTGTTGTTAATTCTAAAGCATGCAATAAAACAATTACAGATTGAGTTTTTTTCTGGAGTTACTGAGATCATCGTGTATGAAGTAGAAGCTTAAAAATGGCAGGCCGCTGTCCCTTTTATTCCAAAATCAGCATACAGTGTTCCAATAATAAGGATACAAATGAGGAAAGGCCTGCTGAAGGAGACTGATGTCATCTGCTATAGGGAATTGTTCATCATAATCAGCCAGGAATCTGATAGATGACAAACAGACAAAAACAGACTAACACTTTTTTAGCAACAATGCAAGTGAATGTATTTATGAAAGGACCATTGGATCACTCACTCAAATAATTGGTTTAAAAACAATCATTTAGGAATGAAATCCTACAGCTCCGAGATGCCCAGATATTCTGGACTTGTTTGTATGGAATTATTTTTATTATTGAAACATGAAATAACAGACATTGTTGTGTCTAAATTGTAACTTAGTACTGACTTTTTATTTGTTGAACTGTGGTATAATTCAATTATATCACATTTGTGTTAATATTTGGAAATATTAGATTTTTTATGCTTTAATTATGAATTCATTAATTTAACATTAAATTTGATTAATTTAATGTTTAATTTAAAATTCAATAAATTTTAAAATAATAAATTTTATAAAAAAACTTTTTAATAAAATTTATTAAATCAAACATTTAATTTAATAATTTTATTAAAACATTTTTGAATACATTTAAATTTAATGTAATAAATTTAATAAATATATATTCTATAAAATAATTCATTTTTAAAGTAATGTATTTAAAAAAAAATCAATAAAATGATTAAACAAATATTTAATTTATTATTTTATAAAATAATTTTGTTTTTTTTATGTAATACATTTAATAAATATATATTTTAATCTAATTATTTCATTTTAAAATAATACATTTTAAAGTAATCAATTTTTTTTTATAAAATTATACATTTTAAAAATATAATTCAAGCAGACTTGATCATGGAGTAAATGCTTCGAATTTGTTTGCCAAGACAGTGACATACTGATTAATGCCAGCTTGGATATTATTAAAAACTATTAAATATTATTCAATATTATACACAATACAATGTTATTACATGATAAATTCTGCACACATTTAGTGTTGCCAGTCCAATTAGGAGGTTTTGAACGTAATTGTGCGGGTAAAAATGGCATATACAGGTTGACAAAATTTGGGCAGTTTTGAAACTGAACTTTTATATGCAACTTATTCAACAAAACATAACTGTGTGCTCCTACTCCATTCAGTTAGTAGTGGCCAGTGCATAGTGCAAACCGTGTGGGCTCAGCCGCAAGAGGAGGTGAAGAAAAACTATATCAAAATCTGATTCCCTGGACAAATCTGACTTCCTTTTCACGTGCACGCACATCACGCAGCGTCTGCAGTTAAACTTACAGCTGTTTATCATGACACTTTTATCCATCATTTTTTTCCACAATTGACAGCAAGAACAAACATTAAAGTGTTGTCTGATTGACAAGCAGCACCTAATTATGTTCAAAAGAACTTATAAACACCAAATAGGATGAATTTATACCCCATTTCGAAAGTAAAACATACTCTAACATTAGTGCATGGTGTGGGTGAGAAGGGGCAGTGTTTCGATGTGATCCGCTTATGTTGTGATTCTGTGACTGCTGGTGTTGGTTGCTGTATGGTTAAATTATGACAGGTAAAGTAACTAGGTTAATTTTGATTTAAATACATTAAAATTTTTATTTTTTTAATTCTCAATTAAATTTAACCCGTTTTGGCGGGTTTTGGGCAGCTTTTGGGCTGGAAAAAGTCTGCAATATCTGGCAAAATTGCACACCTTTAACATATTGATACACAACCATTAAAACACATAAACATCATTTACCTTTTCTCTTGAAGGAAAGTTGTGAAGTTCTGCAGAAGATCTTCTACAAAAGATGCCACATTTTCAGAGCTGTAAAAATAATCAGAGCTTTGTGTTAAGAATATCTGGTATCCATTCCAATCTTCGCCTGTCTAATGAGCTTTAAAATACCGTACCCCTCTAGTATGGGCTGTAAACACGCGTGTTGGAGCAGCAGGTGAGCAATCTCCACCATTTTCTTTCTGGAATAAGATACTCGTCTCCACATGTCCTCCTGTAAACTGAGACAGATTGCAACAAGTTTAAGCTGTGATCTGTACAAATTCATCAAAAAAAGCAGTCAAGTTTGCCATTCTAACCTTTTATCGAAATTCCTCTTCTTCACTGCTTTCTCAAGGTCTGGAACTGCCATCTCGTAAAAGGATGGTAATCTACATTCAAAGAGGCTCCGGTCATTATATTTGTACCATTATAAGGTATCATTTATAATCATACATATCACGATATAGCACCATTTCTATAAATTAAATCAATTAATAGTTTATATA
>CAIGQZ010000427.1:22143819-22168089 GCA_903798205.1 Danio tinwini
TATGTAAAGGACTATTTCTTTTTTACTATTTATTTATTTATGTTTTAAATCCATATCAGCATCATTGGCTATAATTATGGCAAAACCTATGCTTAATATATACAATATATAACATGCAATCATATCGGCTTCCTAATAAACATTCATTATACAAAAGACATACAAATAACAACAACACTGAAAAGAGTCATATACAATCTTTTAGTTTGATTAATGATAAATATTCTAAAATTCCTCCAGAAGACACCTTTTTAAACATTTCCTGAATAAAAACGTTCCTCTAATATAATTTTAAAATACACATTTCTTCTACTTTAAATAAATATGAGTGTGTAAGTCTTGAGTAAGCAATTCTACACCTTGTGTGTACAACCTGATCATGTCTATTTTCAAAATGGTAATTATTTCTTTCATTTACAAATGGATTCACTTCATATCATTTGTTGTTTCTACATTCATCCCATATGCCATTTCTCATAAATGTACAGATTTAAAGCAGGTTTAACATCAGATGCAGGAATTTTGCATTCTGTTATCTCCAACTATAGGGCTTCCTTATTTTTTTATGTTTTAATGTATATGCTTAGAAATTGACTCATTCAAATGGGATCATATTAACTTTATTTATATAGAATGTGAAGGCAAATGTTTGATTAAAAAATGTAGACAGTGTTGGGGGTAACGCATTACGTATTATGTAACGCAAATTATGTAATAATATAAATTTTCTAAGTAACGAGTTAAGCAACACATTATTTTTTTTAATTATAAAAAAATATTTGAGTTACTTCTTTGAAAATGTAATGCGAGTTACTTTTTAGTTTATTAATGAGCTTTTAAAAATTAAACTGCTGTATTAAAATAAAAGTAGTCACAATGAATCACGTAGTCAATGAGAGAATGCGTTCATTATTTTGAATGCGTCGAAGAAAAGGGGATTGTCTAAATGGACAGTGATTTTACATAAGACAAATAGTACAAAAGTAGCAAACACATTGCTTTAAACTTTCAATAATCTGAATATACGGCATGTATAGATGTGGGGTCAAAAAGTTCTCAGATAACATTATCCTAAAATATAATTTTTGATGTGTTTTTTCAAGGTGAATGAAGGTTATACAATGCGTTGCTAATTGCAGAACTCTTCTATTAAAAAGAAGAGAAAAAAAACAAGTTCTAAAGGGATCAAGCCTCAGCCAGGTAATAAAAAGTAACACAAATGTAGCTCAACGCATTACTTTCCATAAAAAATTAACCAAGTAACACAATTAGTTTTTTAGGGAGTAACTCAATATTGTAATGCATTACTTTCAAAAGTAACTTTCTCCAACACTGAATGTAGATATATAAAATAAATATCAAAATATAAAAAAATTTTCAAAAACTAATTACATTTTTTTTACAAATATTGCTAAATAAAATATTAAACAGTTGCACATTCTAGATTTGGAGTGTAACATTGCACTCATAAATGATTAAAAAGTATTACCTTTAACTATGTATTTTGAGCCACCACAACATAAATGAGAGCATAATATGAAACGATAGACTTTTTATTTTGTCTATACAATATACAATGTTATATAGCACAGCCCTACTTGCGACTACTTACTTTTGTCAAGATGGTTTTCTTATTTCGTTATGCTCATCGTAATGCATGAGTCAACAAACCTATGTTACATTAGGCCTGTACAATATGGTGATAGTTTGTAATCATTTAGAGGACCACAATTTTACATGCCATCATGAGAATGCAAGCAGAAAAGTAAATGGCAAGCCTAATATCACGAGGAAACGGAACTAATTTACGTATTGTCAGAAAAGTGTCTAATTAAATTCATATGATTTCATTTGTTTTTGATTTCAAAAGGAGGCGTGTTGCCAAACCACACCCCTCACCCCACCTTTCATTGTATGAATGAGGTCTTATAAATTAATTCAAATTAACAACTAAATCAAAAAGTTACAAACTGGCATGAGATTGCTTTAGAATGGCAGCATTTTGACTACAGTGTTTACATTTTGATTTTTATTTAGCAATATTTTATCCTAAACCTGTAATCATTAGTTTCTGAAAAATGTTTTATATTTCAGTTATATTCATTTTTATATTTCTAAATCCATACTCAAACTAAAACTATTAATTGACTGAATTTACAGAAAAGGTACTATATCATGATATATATATTAGGGATGCCGCAATACTCTGTATAATATTGAACTGTTCGAAATGACCTTCATGGTTCACTATGCATATGTATATTGCAAATACCTCATTTGTTTAATTACTCTCTTAACTGCAAGTCCATGTGATAAAACACAGCGAGTAAATGTCCCATCAGCACTATAGTAGGAGACACTTTCACATGCTTGAACCACGAGAAGTCTGTATTGTTGCACCCGTAATATATCAATCAACCTTTATTTACATAGCACCTTATTACAACTTGGGATGCACTGATCCCGATACTTGAATCGGATATCGGCCAGCTGGTACCGATCCAAATCCGATCTTGCGTGTGCGCTATATTCTGTGCAATTTATAAGCCAACAAAGGCCATGAAGAAAGCCTATTATAAGGCACTAAAAAGTTGTCATGTAGGCCTACTGTATCCTAAATGTTCTGAAGCTAATCTATAGCTTAATGTACAGTACAGATGAACATTCATGTGGTTAAATTCATGTTTACTTCAGCGCTTCCCGCCGCTGCGCCTGTCAATCATTCTTCATTCATTCACAATTCACAATTCAAACTACGTGCTGCGTTCATGACAACACGAAAAACTTTCTCCACGATTATTTGTTCCTGTTAGTTTAAATAATCAGTAGGGAAATGCATCTAGTTTTGCATTCAAATGGTTCATTTTGACCTGCAACATGGAGAATATTGCTGTTTCTAAATCATGCGCTGTGTCTGTTAGACCAACAGATCGTGTTCACAACACTGGAGTAGAGAGGGTTAGGCTATTAGCTGCTTTTTACACACAAAATAGGTTTACCTGAAACTTTAAATTCGAAAAGGCTCAATAATACATTGGACAGATCCTCAACACACTGATTTCTCCCCTTTGTGCTGCTGTTTTAGAAGTGTCTATATACCGGAGGGCTGCTCACTGTGTCTCAGTGATGCAAGCGTTTCATTCAGGCACCTGCTGCGCGGACGCGAAGTGCGCCGCTCCGTAAGATTATTCTTATAATAAGTTTATGTTCTCTCATCCTTCCGACTGAGTTTGTTCTTCCGAGGGAAATAATTTGTGCCGCGAAAAATTTCTAAAGCCTGGCTCATTGTGGTTTAAGTAGTTGATTAAATTATTAAAAGTGAAACTTACGGGCGCAATATGGATTGTCATTAACAGAAAATGATTTAGCCTAATATAGGCTACTCTGAAACTGTGAATATTTCACTGTCATTTTATTTAACAGACCAGTTTGTCAGATGGTGATTATTTTACCAACAATTAGGGTCAACAATTAGAGCCTATTACAGATTTTTAAAAAAATCTTAATATTAAAAAGGAAACATAAGTTGGACCCCAATAGATCATATCGATGTAAAAATGAATGCTCAAATAATGTAGCCCATAGTTTATAGCAAGCATCATGTTTAGTTAGATTGTGCCATCCGTCATGTACAGTAGGCCTATAGGTCTGTTATTTTTACCAAAGAAGATATATTATTTGAGTTTATCACCAGAACTATAAAAACTCTATTATGTTAATAAAAAAATAAATATAAAAACAGCACAATATCGGAATCGGATCTGTCTCGGTCGAAAATTTTGGTATCAAAAAATGGTATCGGTGCATCCCTAATTACAAGCAAGGTTGACCAAAGTGCTTTACACCGGTAAAAACAAATTATACAACACATTTAAAAAGCAAACAATGCAAAAAAAACAATACAAGAAATATCTATAAAATACAGTGTCAGTGCTCAATATAAATAATCTTAGACAACTATATATAAATTGCCACTTTTTAAAGCCAAGCTGAAGACCCACTTATTTAAAATGGCTTTTAACTATAAAAGCAATTGGATCAGTTAGGTTATCATCTACCTTTGGAAGTGTTCAAAAACTCAAACAAAAAAAATATATATATATAATAATAATAATAATAAACTAAATATAATAAAAAAATACAAAACTTTAATTATGTTTACATCTGTATTCAGCGTCGCCCATTTATGATTTAATGGACAAAGATGCGTCTTAAAACCCGGAGTGGTTGTTATGCGGTTGTATGTTTGTCACCTGTTAAGAAAGTTGTGCTGTTTGAAGGTAGAACAAGCCTCAGGGAAGATGTCCAGGAAAGAATGGATAGTAGTGCAGGTATCACACATGTAAGAAACCAAGTCTGCAAGCTCCTAAGAGACATAGACGTAATGCATGTTTAATTATAAGCATATTATTCTGCCAGTAAAAACACTGAAGGCAAAGTCAGTTAATGTGTGTATAATTATTATTTTTTTTTATTAATTATATTTTACCTCCTCTGGCATGGTCATAGCAGTTAGGCATCTGTTAGCATTGAGTTTTAGGGGCTGACCGGGTCCTGTGTCCTCTGACTGAATACCACACTTCTGTAATATTATATCAAACACCTAGAAAGCACATGCAGAGATTTTCTGATGTTCAGACGACTTTTAAACAATTAAATCTATGAGAATTGTTGATTACGTAACATGATCTCCTAAAGTACCTGGATGATGGAGGGTATAGTCTCATTTAGGTCTCCATAATAACTGGGCTGTTGAGTAAAAATGTTCTCTAGGGAGAAAATTAAAATGATACGTTTCAAATATGAAAACACTGTAATAAATAGGAGTTATTTAAAAAGAATAATAAGGTATTTATGCATTTCTCTGTGATTGTTTTTTAAATATGCACTGTGATATTAACAGATATTGTGTACCTATCATTTTATGAAGCAGTTGGGAATTTCCTTTTCCATACAGAACACACAGATCCAGAATTTTGGGAATGTCAAACAGATAGTTGTTGTAAATAATCTCTGCAAACACAGCAGGTGTAATGAAGTGTTCCTAAGGAAGACAACAGAGCAGTGTTTTAAAATCAGAATCAATATACATTGAATGTAATTCACTATAAAACAACCAGCACACATTTACACTGCTTTTCACAATTTTGGGCTAGCAAGATTATTTTATAAAGAATGAATAACTTTATTCAACAAGAATGCATTAAAGGGGACCTATTATTAAAGGACCTATTATTCAAAAATCACTTTTATAAGAGGTTTAAACACAGTTGTGTGGCAACAGTCTGAGAATATAACCTGCTTCTAATGGTAAAAATGTATATATTTTATTTTTATAATCACATTTTATAAAAGCAGTCTGCAGAAACACTTTTGATTGAAATTTTCCATTTGTACATGTCATCAGAGCGGGAAAGCCCCACCCATTAGTAACAATCTCTCTCTCACTCATTAGCATAGGACGTTAGTCTTGTTTTTGAATCTGCCACTATGCTGACACATAGGCATTTGCAACAATCTTATTTTAATTTAAATCGACAGTCAACAAAATGTTACTAATAGGATCAGAGCCTAAAAGTGGCAGTTTCAAAGAGTTATAAAATATTATTTGTTGGGTATTTTGGGCTGAAACATCATACACGCACTCTAGGGACATCAGAGAATTATTTTACATTTTGTAAAAAGAGGCACAATAAGCGCCCTTTAAATTGAGATTTGACAGAATTTTCTAATGTTACAAAATATTTATAATTCACATAAATGCAAGTCTTTTTTCAATGTTCTACTCATCAGTGAATTTCCGTAAATTGTTAAATACAACCGTTTTCAACATTGATGATAACAAAAGTTTCCCAAACACCAATTCAGGATATTAGAGCATATCATGAGACACTAAAGACTGGCATTTTGTTGCAGAAAATTTAAATGTTCCATTAAACATTCAAAGCAATTAAATATCATCTTAAAACATAGTTATACAGTTGTACAAACAATACATCTTTTTTTCAATTCACCTTTATTTGTATAGCGCTTATACAATGTAGATTGTGTCAAAGCAGCTTCACATTCAAGATTATAGTAAATAGAAACAGTGTCAAACAATTCTATTCAATTTTAATTTTATGAATGTGGCACTGACTTGTATAAGAGATGTTAAATCATCTTCTAGTTACAGAATATATTTAATGTAAAACATACAGATTTAAAAAAAATCATGTTTACCTTGGACTCTTTGTGTGTAGCCATCCTGAGGAAGACCATGAACATGGAGCGGTGAATGTTCCTCTGCATGTCGGCCACAGCTGGACTGGACGAGAGACCAGACGGGTCCAAACCACGGGGAGCGTGTCTCAAATAAGAGTCCAAACACCCCTGTAACGACTCATCAAATACTACCTAAAGGCACAAAAAGAAGATATTTGACAGCTGCCTGCACTCCAAAAACAATAATGTTATCCTACTCAACTGACCTACAGTTTTCATTTGCAACAGATTTGTTAATTTATCAAATAAAAAAATTTAAATGATTTGTTTCTTTTTTCAAAAGACACATAATCTGAGTTTTCCATAAACACAAGCATATTATTGGGGTAAAGGTAGTTTTATATTTGCACATGCGGACTTCTACTTTCTTAATATAGTATCAGCACAGAAGTATTGTTTGCAAATTCTAAATAGTGAAATCATATTAGCAGCCAATGACTATCAAAGTACAACATTGTTCAATTAAATAGTGCCAATGTTGTTTTGAAGTCATACATCGAATTTCAGGCCAAATATTCAAAGCAGCGTGGTAAAACAGAGGCACCTTATCACAAGTTGTCACTTGCCAACTACAGCTATAATAGCACATTTCGCTCACATTATGCATTCAAATGAGATGTTTTTATTGATCACTATATATATTAATCACACTACCTGACAAAAGTCTTGTCGTTGATCCCAGTTGTAAGAGCAACAAATAATAACTTGACATCTAGTTGATAATTTGGAAAAGTGGCAGAAGGTAGACTTTTCTGATCAATCATCTGTTGAACTGCATCCCAATCATTACAAATACTGCAAAAGACCTATTGAAACCCGCATGGACCCAAGATTTTCACAAAAATCAGTCAAGTTTGGTGAGAAAAAAAAAATCATGGTTTGTGGTTACATACAGTATGGGGGCATGCGAGAGATCTGCAGAGTGAATGGCAACATCAACAGTCTGAGGTTTCAAGACATTTGTGTTGCCCATTACATTACAAACCACAGGAGAGGGCAAATTCTTCAGCAGGATAGCGCTCCTCATACTTCAGCCTCCACATTAAAGTTCCTGAAAGCAAAGGTCAAGGTGCTCTAGGATTGACCAGCCCAGTCACCAGACATAAACATTATTGAAAATGTCTGGGGTAAGATGAAGGGGGAGGCATTGAAGATGAATCCAAAGAATCTTGATGAACTCTGGGAGTTCTGCAAGAATGCTTTCTTTGTCATTCCAGATGACTGCATTAATAAGTTATTTGAGTCATTGCAGAGATGTATGGATGCAGTCCTCCAAGCTCATGGGAGTCATACACAATATTAATAATTTTTTCACTGCACCATGACTTTATATTCTATACTGTACATTATTACTGTTAAGTGACAAGACTTTTGTCTAAGCAAAGTCAGACATTACTGACCTAATTAACTAATTAAAAATCAAGGCATGATCATATTTTATTTTGGTAAGATAAGCATAATCTAGAGGCCTTTGCCTTTTATATAAACCACTTCTTATACCAAATGACTAACTAGAAGTGAAGTTATTATTTGTTGTTCCTAAAACTTAAATAAGCGACAAGACTTTTGTCAGGTAGTGTACACCTTATAACATTTGATTAAAATGTTCTGACTGAAACGGCTAATTTGTAGATGGTTCCTCACATAAACGATGGCATCACTACCTTCCATAGAGATAAGCGTGTTTATTAGCTGTTTTAAAACGTGCTGTTATATTACAAATACAATGTATGTTATGATGATTAAACTGCATTAGCCCTTTTAAATGGTCCTTTCCTATTTTATTGAATGCGAACATCCGAATTTAGGAATATAAAACCAACTTTACCTCAATAAGCATATTATTCTGCCAGTAAAGGCACTATTTGAAGGCAGAGTGAGTTCACTGACTTTAAAAAGAAGCGAATACACTTAATTCGTCAAGGATATACACAATAAATTATGAATTTATTCATTCTTTACAGTGCCTATAGAATATCATAATGCCCTGTGAAAACCTTTACTCACATTACACCCTGTTTTCAAAAGACCTTCAAGATAAAGTTGTAGAAAGGCACAGGTTAGAGAATGCTACAAAACATTTCAAAGGCTGGACAAGTGATTTAATTTCAGGCTCTATGACAAATAAAGTAATTGTTTCAAAGGACTATGAAGATTTTCTATAGGCACTGTATTCATTGCTTTATTTTAACCTCCTCTTGCAATGTCATGGCATCTTTGTATTTAAACAACTTTGCATTTTAGAGATGCTAACCTGACACCAGAATTTGTCGTGAGGCAATGCCAGCAGCCACTCCAGATCCTCTGAGATGAACTGAGAATGTTCCAGGAACTCCTCGACCAGTGCAGGTGGGCCATCTTCAGGTGGTGGTTTAAAGGTTAAAAAACATCTCTCTTCTTTGCGGTCAGGGTGCTGATGAGACAATGACATTATCAGTCATACAGGAAAAAAAAATGCTTCAGGTGTACTTGAGATTATTTAGTTGCTGTAAAGCACAATATTCACTCACCAGTGCTGGTAAAGTGCGTTCTTTGCCTTGAGGTCCAAAGTGCTCAGTCACATGCAGCTCATCTAAAGGCACTTTTGCACATGCCATTTCACCTGCTCAGCTTGGAACAGAACTGCCTTAAAGAAAATAGCCAATAAAATATATATACTGTTAAACCTACTCGTTTACTTCATGTATTTGTTTTGCTCATTCATTTTATTTGATGCAAAAGAAGTGAATTCACTTAATTCATCAAGAATATGCATAATAAAGTTTTCTTCATTGTGGTGCTTGACATAAGATACAGATAAGGATTGTGGTAAAGTTTGCTTTATATTTGCACAATTGTTCAGTGACAACTTGCTCCTTATATTGTTTACCATGGTACTTTGAATATTCGGTCTGAAACCACATGAGAGTATGACTTAAAAACAACATTAGCACTATTTAACTGACTGTGAACAATGTTGTACTTTGAGAATCATTGGCTGCTAGTGCTAATATGATTTCACTATTTAGAATTTACAAGGTATACTATCTGAAATTATATTATTAAGAAGTCTGAATATGTGAAAATTAAACCAACTTTACCCCTATTAGATTAAGCTTCTTCCTGTAACAGGTACACTGTAAATTATAAATGAGCAATTCCATGCAAATGTCAACCTTGCCATAAAAAAACTAAACTTCAACCAAAATAGCGAAATGTTCCTACATTGTTGGTGTAAGCAAGTATTTTACAGTACTTAAACTACTCAAAAATGTCTCTGTCAATGTTTTCAAACTATTATATTTGATTTAGAGGAGTCTATAACGGAATCTTTAACGGAGAGATATCACATCCATAACGAAGCTTTTACCTCATAAATGCAAACATTTTAAAATAAAATCAATCATTTTTGTTCTACAGTGAACCTACACTTATGTTTTTGATTAACGTCATTTCTTTTGGGTTGTGCAGTTTAATTCACACATTTCTACAAAGTATGTTGTATACTGTAAACTAGAGCTGGGCGATATGGCAAAAATTTTAATCTCTATAATTATTTTCCATGCAGCACAGTGGCGCAGTGGGTAGCAAAATTACCTCACAGCAAGAAGGTCCCTGGTTCGAGGATCTGGCTCTGTCAGTTAGCATTTTTGTGTTGAGTTTGCATGTTCTCCCCATGTTTGCGTGTGTTTCCTCAGCACATCCATAATTATTTTCCTCATTTAAAATCTAAAAAAATGTTTGCAGATTGATATTTTTTCTGATCCCATAACTCTGTGGTTAGTTGTTTTGGAAAATATAAACATATTTTTTAATAAAACGTTAACATATGCTTTCTCCATGAATTTAAGTTGAGTTTTTACAGCAAATGTCGCATACATAATGCTTGAATTGCTCAGGTAATAACAGAATAAGCATTAATACAATCACAAATAACCATTAAAACACACTGCAATATCCCCCTAAACACTATTTCGGTTTAATTTAAACTAAAGTTAATGACTTTTGCCATACTTTTAATATCCACGGGCAACATTTGCTTACCAATGACTCAGAATATTTATAAAGACCGAGGACCATAAGCGGTTTTAACCTACAGTCTATGGTTTTAAATCGTCTTTGCAAAGTTTTATAACAATGTTGCTCGTTTACCCTTGATAACAATGCCTTTAAATAGGACTTTTCATTGTGTACTTCATACGTAAAAGAGTTAAATGGCGGTTTAAGTTATGTTATTAGTGTTGGATTAGGTTTACTCGTAGGCCTTATTTATTCTGATTGTTTTTAGCTGTGTATATTTTAATTGACAGATTTATTGTCTATTGAGGGAATCGCTGACAGTTGACGCTAATAATGCGTCAAGAGATTCACAATCTGTAAGAAAGTTGACAACACCATAAACATAATTTGTCATGTGGAGCCATGATTCATTTTAGTTTGTTTTATTTTAGATTCGTTACACATGACTGTCTGGTTGACTACAGTATTAGCGACGGTGGCTAATGCTGCTCGTGTCAGTGAGCTCAGCGTTTTTATTAAAGGCAACACCCGCAAATAACATCAGTTTTCATCAACAGCTAAATATTTTTGTAATAATAAAGATAAATAGGTACAGTAAAATTGTGTTGACTGGTACTGAAAATGTGGCAGAAAGTAAGGAAAAAGTTAGCCCTAACTTAGCTTTTAAATATCTACTAGATTTGTTCGTTTTACAAAACGGTATAAAAATAATTCAGATGAATAATCAAGTTATAAAAAAATGTCACCTCTTAACTGAATCTTTCAACAGATGTTTAACAGCTTCAGCATAAAGCATCGCATCTCTCTGCGTGGATATCCGGTGTTCTCGTGCTGACCAGATTTCAAAATAAAAGCCTTGAAAAGGTATTCATTTTTCATTATTCATTTTAATCTTATGTACGCTTTTCCTTTTATATAATTTTTGTTTAATTATTGTATTAATCGTTTATTTGAATATGATTTATTCATTATAATATTTATGCATTCATTATTTTACAATTATTCGATTTTTTAGCAGTCTGTCTTTAATTTTATCGATCTATCAAGTTGTCTGTCTGTCTCCGTGTTTTTTTAATATTTAATTAAAAAGAATATTGTTAAAATTTATGACTAGACACTAAATACTGATTTAAAAGTATACTTTTACTTACTTGGGTACGCTGATAATTAAATAGATTTAGTATATAGCAATAGTGTACTACTTAAAAAATATGTTATTAGTGCATTTATACAAGTTTAATTTAAATTCTATTAAAGGTAGTTCGATGTTACTACACGTTTTTAGTTACAATAAGTTTAATTTATGGCTGCACGGTGGCGCAGTGGGTAGCAAGTTTGCCTCACAGCAAGAAGGTAGCTGGTCCGAGCCTCAGCTGGGTTTCTGTGTGGAGTTTGCATGTTGTCCCCGTCATTGCGCGGGTTTCCGGGTGCTCCGGTTTCCCCCACAAGTCCAAAGACATGGGCTATAGGTGAATTGGGGTAAGCTAAAATGGCCATAGTGTATGAGTGTGAATAAATGTTTCCCAGTGATGGGTTGCAGCTGGAAGGGCATTGGAAGGGCTGCATAAACATATGCTGGATAAGTTGGCTGTGGCAACCCCTGATTAATAAAAAGACTAAGCCTAAAGGAAAATAAATGAATAAATACCCAAAAGTGCACTAACATACGTTATACGTAAGAGCACTTATTATATTCATAAAGTGCTTTTTTCCATGTACTAGTTGATATGCTAAAAGTTAGTCTTTAGTGCTTTTTAGACCCTCTTGAAAAAAGTGAAACTAAAATAAGTTTAGTAATTAAAATGATTGTTGTAATTAAAACATAATTAATAAACCTTTAGAGATAGACTCTTTTTAAACTTTACTAGGGTGTTGCTTTATGGGATATTGATTGAGATCCATTCCCAAAAGGGCAAACATGAAGTAAAATAACATCTTGATGCTGTATTCAGTTTGTAAAAAAATATATAAATATAATACATTCTGAACATGTTGACAATTGAAAATATATATACGTATTAAATTGCGTTAGATATTGCTTATATAACATTAATCTTATTCTTAAAATATGTTTTATTAGCCTATATTCAACATGCCTATTTGTATGTATTACTTGCTGTTGCAATTAGTTAGGATTTGACCTGCAAACATCATAATAATTATAAAACGCACAAACACAGTTCATAACATGTCAGAGTTCAATGACATTTTCATTTTGACCACTCAAGGAAATGTCCCAGAATCAGATGCAAATTACGCAGATTTTATTTGGATATATTATTTTCTGCTTTTTTTATATAGCAGAATTATTTAAGAGTACTTTAAACGAAAGTTGGTTTCTGAACTACTCAAAAATATTTATTCATAATTTTCTACATTTATTTGCAATTACTCATTAATGCACAACATAAAACATGACATCCTAAAATTACAAAAAATTGAGTTATCTGCTTCTGTACATCTGGAATTGGGAGTTTTTGACCAGTATAGCATGGATTATTGTTGTATCTGTACCAGGGGCATCGCTAGACCCCCGCTAGACCCCACTTACTCGGGTATGTGCCCCAAATGGCCAGTGCCCCAGTAAATACGTTTGGTTGCAGTTTTTCTTTATATGTAAGTGTATTAATTAAGAATGGTCATCCCAGAATAAAGACAGCTTTATTCTCTATGCTGAAACAGATTGCGTAGTGGAGTTAGAAATGTATTGAGATTAAATACAGACTTGATATCTTTCTCTTTGGCAGATTGGCATGGAGCATGTGGAGAAACAGGGAAACACACCTCAGACAAGTATATCCTAATAAATTACGATGTAAAAATTGATTGTGTGTATAGGCAAACGATTAATAAACCATTAAAATACATCTTATTTTTCAAGAGGGAAGTTATCCTATGCTTTATTTCTGTTTTGAGTAAGGATTTATGCTTTATTTATTAAGTGAGTATTATTTATGCATTGATTATGAAGGATTATTTATGCATTGTAAATCCCTTAATGACATTTAAAGGCTGTTATATTCTTAACAGATAAAGCAAATGACAAATTAACAACATTTGTTCAGCACAAAAAAAAAAAAAGAAATTCATTCAAGCTACAAAAATTAAATAAAAATGCATACAATGAAAAATAAATCTTTGCAATCTTATTTAAAAATAAAATAAATGTGCAGTTTGCTGTATACTATACATATCAAAATGCATGTTTTGTTGTGTACATACAATAAATTTGATAAAACAACAGCAATAGCCTATAATTAAAAATATAACAATATGATAAAACCTTTGAGTGTTATTCAGCGATGTTTAAACTGAACTATATTTTATTTTTTAGAGATTACACAGACTAATTTATTACAGTATATGCCTGAAAATAAGACATATAAATGCATGCAAAATGCATTTATAAACCTTCAAAAGCTAGTCAAATTGAGAATCAAAGTTGTTATTATTTATATATTCAAAAGAAAGCATTACATGGACCCAAATTCTTTACAGAATTATTATTATCACTGTTATATTCTACGGTGCTTAACGGAAATTGCGCACTGGGCCTTTAAGATGGTTAAATATGGCGCTGGCGCTGTGGCGTTGCTGTGGTTACCATAATCCGCGACATTCTAAAAAAGGAATGCGTTCGAAAAACTTACCGAGGAGAAACTGCATTAAGTGTCTGACCATCGCTGACATTAGCCGTATGTAAAGATTTTTCTAGTTTATTATATATTTTAGCTTATTATTTATGGTTGTTTCGGCGTGCTTTTGCTAAAGGAGACTAAAGATTTTAGTATTTCTCTCGGTCATATTCTTTCAGATTATTATATTAGTTTTCCACACATTTTTTTTCGGTTAGACTTTAGATTGTAACGTTGTTGTTGTAATGTTGGTTGGAACTGAAGATTGCTATATTGTCATGCTGTATTGTTATCTTCTTTAGTAGTCTATTAATAATCATATAATGCCATTTGTTATGTTGTCAGGTTGGTAGACCAATAGATACAATAATTTTTTTTCAGTTTATATGCTTTATTTGTATATTGCTATCTTGTTTAACATTTGTAGATTATTATTGTTATTTGTTATGGCTTGTTTCCACTGACTGGTACAGTATGGTACGGTACGGGTTGGTACGGGTCACCTTTATCAGGCTTGCGTTTCCACTGCTAAAAGGGTACCAATGGTACTCTTTTGGTGGGCGTGGTCGACGATCATTTTCGCTCGAGAAAAGTAAAGCTGTAAAGCTGTACAGGTCGCTCACATATCATATGAGAAGCACTTCTCACAAAACAGATGCTTTACACACATAAATACTGGTGTATAAATGTTTATTACTAACTTTACTATGAACATGAGTTGATTATAACTGCAGATCAATGACAGTGCGAAATAGCCTACTGTAACGTCTGCAATTATATATAAAAAAAAAATGAATGCAACATATATGAACACATACAGACCCTTACCGTCTCCGATATGTTACCAATAACAGAAAAACTACACACAGCAAACATTTAGTCCTTATTAAGGTTCAAAACAGCAGAAAATATAACCCATAGTCGGCAAACCTCTCATGATTAAATGTGTCTGTAATCTTCAGCAGCACGTGTAGCCTCTTGTTAGAAAGTAATTCCATCATTCTGAGTTCATAATAGTCCAAAAGGTGATAATAATAGTTAAACATGGCAGTTTGTTCACGTTTGCTGAAAAAATAATGTGCTCCTTTTTTTCCAGCTTCTCCCTTTGTTTTTTCGCTCGTCACTCTCGCGTTTGTCAGTTTCTGACAGGATCACGTTTCAAAAGCACGTCAATAATCAAGCGCAAGTTATTATCATCAGCTCAAGAAGTTTGTTATTTCAAATATAGACGTGCGGCGAGCGCAAGCAAAAAAAAAACGATCGCGCTTTAGACTGGCTCATAAAAAACTACAGGACACAGGGTAAAATCTGCTTTTTTTTGGCTTTGTGGCTGTTCATCAAGACGACGACAATGTTCATTTGAGCCCAGATCGAACAAGGCTCGTTATTATATGTTATTTTATGTATATATAATCTCTCGGCTGTGTATGAAAACATGGCGGCTCCTTTGTTTTCATTCTGGCTTGTTGCGTGAGCTTGTGACGTATCTCTGTAAACCAATAGTGTTCAGCTGCGCGTCTAGCTCCGCTTTTGGGACCCTTTTGGGACCCTTTCTCGTGTTTGGTACCCTTTCGAAAGGGTGCCGAAAAAGGGGTACGATCGGTACGCCTTTTGACAGTGGAAACGGCCATAAAAGCGTACCGACCCGTACCATACCAGTCAGTGGAAACGAGCCATTAGTTTTACTATTTATTGTAACACATTTATCTATTCTAAGTTTATAGATTAGATCTATATAGATAGATGTCTTGTCTGTGGCAGGTGTTTCTTTTGTAGATAATGGACAAACAACAGGCAGAAGAAGGAGACTCACATGAGCATCGGTGGAGATTTATCTAAAGAGAACTGGAAAACACTTTGTTTATTGCTGGAGATCAGCCAGCAAGTAGAGCTTTGTCTTGTTTTTGTCTTTTGCAGATTAAGCTGGGGTATAGGAATAATGGGAATCATACCTCAGCAGTGACTGTAAACTTGTGCTTCGGTTAGGTATTTCCTGCATGGATGGATAAATAGATGTCTTTCCAAGAGGAAGGGGGTGGAGGTGGGCTTAGACAGACAGATGTCTTGTCTGTGGCAAGTGCTTCTTTTGCAGGTAATGGACACACAACATGCAAACGAAGAAAACTTACAAGACTCACACCCTACAAGGCTGCAGAGGCCACCTGCTACCCAAGGGGAGACTAGGTGACAATATAAACATATGGCCTAGCCCTATCCAGGGGGAGCGCCACATGATAAGCTGGTTAGCGGGTTGGTAAGACATGGATCCGCCAGAGAAGGGTGAACACTCTGTGGCTGAATGACGCATATGGCATTGTCAACAGGGATCACTCAGTTGGCATCGATCCCCAGAATGCGGGTAGACCAAGAGGGCATACCAGACATCGTACTGGGCAAGGCACCCGGGCGAGTTGGGTGCTGGGGACCTCAGAGGAACTTTCTAGGGTTCGCCAGATGGAGAACTCGCTAAGCAGAGCACAATAAGTGCACAGAGCTCCATGTTAGGGAGCATGACGCAGCAAGCGTATTTGACAGCGAGCTCAGTTTTCCCCCGATTGGCCGAGGTTACCCAGCTATTGGGAAAAAACAGGCTCCACCTGTCAAATCTTGCAAATATGTTAGGTGTTGCCCAGCCCGCAGCTCTACAAATATCTGTAAGATAGGCGCTTCCCTTATGCCGACCACCATAACAGAGTTCCTTAAAATAAAGTGAGAGTAAGTCGGCCCAAATTCCTGACTGAAAAGGCCTCTAGATGCCCGACCCTCTTGATTGATGCCAATGCAACCAGCAGAGCTGTCTTTATGGACAGAATTTTCAAGGATACTGAGTCGAGTGGCCCAAATCTCTCTGCAGACCTGCTATGAGAGATGCAGAGAGATTCCAAGAGGGCATGAGAGGGGGTGGGACGGATTTAATCGCCTCGTGCCTCTGAGGAACTGGATGATAAGGTTATACTTCCTGAGCATGCTGCCATCCATTGCATCATGATGGCTGCAATGTAGAGCTTTAGTGTAGAGGGTGATAGCCTACAATCCAACTTATCCTGATAGAAGGATTACACAACACTAATCTGGCAAATCCAGAGATCTTCTCGGCGAGAAGTACAACACTCAGTAAAGACTTCACTTCAACGCGTAGGCATGCCTCATAGAATGTGCTCTAGCCTGAGTGAGGGTGTCAACCAGCGATGCTGGTAGGTCATCTAACTCTTTCAAGCTCGATCTATGGACCACATGTGGAGGTTCCAGAGATCTGGTCGTGGGTGCCAGAGGGTGCAACTAACAAGACCTGCTCCTCATCCTTCCTGACCTTGCATAGAACCTGTGCGTGAGTGCCAGAGAAGTTCAGAAACCCAGCTCTGGTTTTCTCCCGATTGCCCGAGGTTGCCGAATCGCACACAGCAATTTCAACCACTAGAGCGAGCTGAGACATGTGGCAGGAGCGTATACTGCCCATATGGATTATATACGCCACCGTTGCTGTGCTGTCCATTCTGATCAGCATGTTTCTGCTCCAGTACTGGTAAAAATCGTCTGAGAGTGAGAAACACTGCCAATAGCTCCAGGCAATTGATATGCCAATGCAGTTGAGGTTCGGTCATGAACCCACAGTTGCATGCTCATTGCACATGGCCCCCCAGCCCATGCTGGAAGCATCCGTCAAGACGACAACATGCCTAGACACTTGTTCTAAGGGCACCCCGAACCATAGAAAGGCAAGGTCCATCAAAGAATTGAGGGTGTGGCGACACAGTGGGGTGGTGGTCACCTGGTGCGTGCCTGCGCACCATGCCCATCTGGGAACCCGATCGGCGATCGTGAAACCAGTACAGAAGTTGTCTTATATGAATCAATCCGAGCAAGGTGATTACTGCTTTGGATGTCATATGCCCCAGGAGCCTCTTAGTGGGACTACTGCGTTCCTTTACTAGTAGTCTCAGAGCACAGCACAGCATCAGCCTTGCACGCTCTTCTGTGATGCATGCTCTTATGGAGATAGGTCTCATCCATCCCGAGATAGGAGATACTTTGCACAGGGGAGAGCTTGCTCTTCTCTTGGTTGACCTGAAGCCCCAACTGGTGAGGGTGCCGGAGCACCATATCCCTGTGCATAATCAATTATTTTATTAACTTATTTATTTTACAACAAGGTTTATATGTAAATGTACCCAAATTAGCCCAAAGATTATTTTTCATTGGTCGACCCTTTGCTAGATGTTAAAGACCATACCAATAAAAATACAAATTCAAACTAGAAACAATACTCAAATAAACAACAACAATAAAAAAACAACTACCACCACAACAATATCAAAAGCCTAATATTCACAATGTTGTTTATTAAGAAGATTATACTTAAATGACTTAAAAGATACACATTCTCTAACAGATTGTGCAAATTCCACTGATGTGATGCTTTAAAGGGCCATGAAACCTCCCTGTCTCAGCAGGGTGTTTTCACACCTCTAGTTTGGAAAAAGTCAGGAAAGTGGGCGTGTCCAGCTCTGTTTAGGTGGGAGTGTCGAGGGCAGGAAAGAAGGAAGGATTTGCAAATATGGGAGTTTCCATTTGGGCACGCGCTGATTTTCACAAAGGTGAGGTAAACAGTGTTGCCAGAATTGGATGGTTTTGAATCCGATTGTGCTGGTAAAAATCAGGTACATCCGGCAACACTGGAGGCAAAACAAACACACAGACGCAGGGTAAAAAGACAGTGACTGTGTTTACATGGACATCAGTTATCGAATTATTTGCCAAATTATTAATTTGTCGACTTTAACCGCAGTTTGACACTTTTACTTTTTATTCAGGAACATTTCCTGCATGTCCCAAGTGACAAACGAGAGAAACTGCTGGAGTATGGAGTTTTAATGGAATGTTTGATACCGCACGGCGAATGAGATAAAAAAAATCCTCCGCATTTCTCTGAAACTTAGATGCACATGGTATGTAGCGTCAGAAAGCCGTGTGTGTATAGACCATCCAGTCACAAAATGCGACTAAAATTCTACATGACAGTAATAGTTTGATTGTGGCGTTTACATGTTTACATTCGGAGAGAGATTTGTATCTTTCGCATTTACTTTCCGTCTATAATATTGTACTATAATATTGCAGTGATATTAACATACTGTAAACTTAGTAACTAAATCATTTTGACTAAGATGTCTTTAAAAACTGAAAGAGCACTGCTAAAGATACAAACTAACTTTGAATAAACAAACAAAGGGCACTGCTCTCACACACACTTACCAAATCTGTAGACACAGGACAATCTATACAAACTGGAGTCATGTCTTTTTTTAAAAGAAGACAAACGGCAAATCCGGATTTCATTGATTCCAGATGCGAAAAGCTATCGGGTAAAAATGTTCCTTACAAACGCATTTCTGTCGCATGCACTGTAATTTGCGCTCTAATAGAGGGAAAATGAAAACAAAACCTTAGTTTCAGCACATTAATAAATGCAGCACATTAATAAACACAACACTGACGACCCATGTCTCCAAATTCTCGTTCTTTCATTTGTTTTGGCAACACAACGTGGCGTCTCTCTGTCGTCTGAACACTGTAACAGGTAAAACAGTCTTCGAAGCTATCATGCATATTAATAAAGTTGCACCTCATTCACAATAGAGCGCGCTGATTGGTTTGAACCAAGTCTTTCTCGTGAATTAATGTTGCACACTCAGAGACGTCACGATGTACTCACTGGTACAGACATCCACTCTCCACACTGGAATACACGCAAGTATCTAATCGCCGTGATGCAGCTTCAAAAATTTGTATCAAATCGGAAGAACGAATTTGCTCAAAATAACGCAGAAACAAGCAATTTTCACTTTTTAGTGAAATATATGTGTCCTCAGTGTTTATAGCAGCGTGGGACACATATATGACTGTCAACAGCTCAAAAAATGTGTTTTGGTGTTTCGTGACCCTTTAAAAGAAAAACAAGCTTAACCAAAATAAGTTTTTCTAAGTGGAATAATGCAATCAGCTCTAGCAGCACTTCTATTTAGTCTGTTTTTTACAGATTTAATTTATTCAAAAAGTCAGGTAGAGGGGGAGGGGCTAAACCATGCCTAATCTTGTGAACTACCCAACCATTTATAAACTTTGAGATGTTTTCACAATTAAGCAGTCTATGGGTTTTTAAAATAGTACAATAATGAAAACGAAACTTTTTTTTAAATCAAAAAATGTAAGTGCTTGATTATATAATAATTACAGAGGTTTTAAAACTGTAGATTTTGTGTTAGACCAACTTATCAGACAATAATTGAAATAAGAGAGGATCATAGAATTTGAACACATTTTTGCAACCTTATTTGGTAAAGAATTTCTAATAAACCTAAAATTAACTATATTCAATTTTACCTTGTTACATACTTTTTTATGTGTGTTTTAAAACCAAGAGTCCAGATAAACCCCTAGGTATTTAAACTGATACAACTTGAACTTTCTTTCCTGAGATAAAAACATCCTGTTTTGTATCAATCACCATTTTTTTCAAAAACCTTTGATATCATAGGAAGGACAATAATAGGCCTATAATTGCAAGTTAAGCTTGGGTTGCCTCCTTTGAATATAGGAGCAACCACCGCTGACTTCCATAGGGAGGGAATCTGCCTTGGTCTATTTAGATATATTAATGATATCTGATTAACAATCGAGGAACAAATTTGTTTCGATAAAAGTGTGTCTATACCATAAAAATCAGAACATGTCAGCCCACCAATGGACATCTGACCCTTAGTATAACCAAGTGAGAGTGTGGCCATCCTGGGGGATGCACTGCCACACTCACTTGAAAGCTTGGATGGAGCGCACTGTGGAGAAGTGAGGGGTTTGTAGGCCCGAAGGTGACAGATTAGCCCCCACTGTGACCCTCAGGCCTGCCCCAGTGCTAACTGACTTACGGGGAACAGCAGGGGTGGCGCACCTTAATACTAGAGCACGCTGCAACCTCAGTTGCACAACGCTCATGCCCTCGCAGTGAGAGCATGAACTGTCTGCGAGCACCGCCTCAACATGCTGAACCCCAGACATGTGACACAATACTTGTGCCCGTCATCCTGGGAGAGGAAAGCACCCCACTTAGAAGCACACGGTCGGAATGAAATCTTTAAAAAGATGCCTTGCTCAACCCTGTTGCTCTCTTCTGCTCTTTTATTTAAAACTGCTCTTTTAGCCACCAGTGAAACCAGCTCAGCAAGCATGTAGAGCTCTGTTAGTCCTGTCTTTGTCTTTTACAGATTGGATTGCAGCATGTGGAGAAAAATAGGAATCCCACACCTCAGTAATGACTGGAAACTGATGCTTAGGAAGATCCTTCAAGGGCAAATAGATGGGTGCATAGAGGGATGTCCTTCCAAGAGGAAGGGGGTGGTGGTGGGCATAGATAGCTAGATGGATGTCTTCTCTTTGGCAGCTAGCTCTCTGCAACTTTCACATGGTCGCGCACTGAAGCTAAGCAGGGCTGCGCCCGGTCAGTACCTGGATGGGAGACCACATGGGAAAGCTAGGTTGCTGCCAGAAGTGGTGTTAGTGAGGCCAGCTGGGCGACCAACCTGCGGTCTGCGGGACTCTATACTGCTCAGTGAGCAAGGTCTTTCGGATGAGACGTTAAACCGAGGTCCTGACTCTCTGTGGTCATTAAAAATCCCAGAATGTCCTTCGAAAAAGAGTAGGGGTTTAACCCTGGCATCCAGGCCAAATCTGCCCACTGGCCTCTGTCCATCATGGCCTCCTAACCCTCCCCATATCATAATTGACTTCATCACTCTGTCTCCTCTTCACCAATCACCTGGTGTGTGGTCTGGCGCAAAATGGCTGCTGTCGCGTCATCCAGGTGGATGCTGCACACTGGTGGTGGATGAGGACATTGTCCCCATTGTGTAAAGTGCTTTGAGTACCCAGAAAAGCGCTATATAAATGTAAGGAATTATTATTATTATTAGTTATTTAAATTGTAGGTAATGGTACCACAACAGGCAGAAGAAGGAGACTCACTAGAGCATTGTTGAAAATGTATCTAAAAACTGCTGGAGAACAGCTTGTGCATTGCTGGAGCTCAGCCAGCAGGTAGTGCTCTGTTGGTGCTGTCTTCTACGGATCGGAGTGGAGCAGAAGAAGGAGACTCACCAGGGGCTTCACTAGACCCCATTTACTGGGGTACGTGCCCCAGTAAAAATGGCCAGTGCTCCAGTAAATGCATTAAATTACAGTTTACTTAATATGTAAGTGTATTAAGTAAGAGTGGTACTCCTAAAATAAAGACAATATTCTCTATGCACATGTAACCCACGATACACAAATGAATTGTAAGTTGTTTATCAATGGACCAGATGCTCAGAAGTCTAAATTCCTCCAAAGAGAGAGATGATATGACAACAGTGAAGGAATAAGACACAGAGGTAAGGATAATAAAAGATTGTATTGTATCAATTCCACAGAAATATCTATAAAAAAATAAATAAATAAAACAAGTTCTAGGCTTTTTTCCACAATTACATAATGACTTAAATCTTATTTACACTCTCTAATAACACTTCTCTTTCCTCACAGGGTTTTATGGCAATATCACCAATAAGGTAAGTTAATATTATGTTATTTTTCTGTTATTCTATTTGTTAAGAGCTAATATTACAATTTGGTTACTATTATAAACAATATTTTAAGACCACTATACTAATAACAATACTATACTAAAGGTTTGTGTGTGCTAGCTAATAATGTAATATTAAAACTGTTTTATCATTCAACTTATAATCTCATTCAACATATAATTTTCCCTTCTTCTGGTTTAACTTCTTAAACCAGTTAGCTTTTTTCAATAAAACTTCAAAAATTGCAAAGAATGAACACTCTAATGAAAACAATGTACAAACAAAATAAAAATGAAAATATATACATTCAGGCAGCATGATGGCGCAGTGGGTAGCACGATCGCCTCACAGCAAGAAGGTGAGCCCCAGCTTGGTCAGTTGGCATTTCTTAGTGGAACTTGCATGTTCTCCCCGTGTTTGCGTGGGTTTCCTCTGGGTGCTTCAATTTCCCCCACAAGTCCAAAAACATGTGGTATAGGTGAGTTGGGTAAGCTAAATTGTCTGTAGTGTATGAGTGTGAATGAGTGTGTATGGATGTTTTCCAGTGATGGGTTGCAGCTAGAAGGGCATCTGCTGCGTAAAACATATGCTGGATAAATTGACGGTTCATTCCGATTTGTTGAATGCCAGAAAAAATGCATGCCACTCATACATTGTGAAACCGGCGTAACAGCCTTTAATTCCGAGGTGTCGGCATGCAGTAAGTCTTGGAAGTCGGAAAAACTAATGTTTAAGTAATATGATGATGATGATATTTTGACTAAACATGGCTCCTGTAAGATGATTTTTGTATGAGGCACAAAAAAGAGATGATGAGTCAGGGAAGTTAGAGGTAATAACATTAATTCTCTGCCACCAGTGTCACCGAAGTGTGTGCGGTTGAGGGGGCCTGTTTTACATCTAGCAACACCCCTGATCTGTACAATTGCTGTCAGTGAGTTTTTTTCTGCCATTCCTCTTCTCTACAGCAAAAAAAAAAACCCCAAAAAAAACAAAACCTGGAATTAGTCACTCTTTCCTCAAGCCATTTTGCACTGGGTCTAACAAACACCCTGATTAATTTGAATATTTAATTCCTTAATTTAAATAATTCTTCTGGAGTTTGTATTTTTTGCAATAAAGTGTTTATTTTATTAAAAAGTTCACACATTTTTATATTCTTTGATGCCTTTAAATATTTACTTCTTTGAATAGCAATCTGCCCTGCTTTAAATATAAAAATGTCCCATTTCATTTTATAACTATTAACAGATTTTTAGAGAATGTACCTAAAATTAAATCTTTAACACTCTCATTAAATAAAGTATCTTTCAAAAGGGAATTGTTAAATTTCCAATGACCACACAAACTCTGCAGTTTATTGGTATTGCTCAAACAGGTTTGTGACAAGCGACGAGACGATTGAGTAACCTAAATCAGTGCTTCCCAAAGTGGGGGTTAGGACCCACAAGGGGGACAGTAGGGGGGTATTAAATCATTAGAATTACCATATTATTTCCATAACCTACAGAAGACAAATATAGTATAGTTACAACAACCTTTCGATATTTTATTATTTTTTGCGACCCTTGGGGTGATTGCATTATATTAAAGACACAGCATAGCGTCAAATGCAGCAAGATTGATTGGCACCAGCCACCAGGTTAAACTTTCTGGTAGCTTTACAGCGCTCACATACATAAAAAAATGAAACGAAGGATAGACTTGGGCCTCTGTGTGTGTGTGTGTGTGTGTGTGTGTGTGTGTGTGTGTGTGTGTGT
>CAIGQZ010000427.1:22168099-22180497 GCA_903798205.1 Danio tinwini
TGTGTGTGTGTGTGTGTGTGTGTGTGTGTGTGTGTGTGTGTGTGTGTGTGTGTGTGTGTGTGTGTGTGTGTGTGTCGTTGCATGCAATGTTTCTATATTTATATTGTGGTTCCACCAAGGAGAATATTGGGGGTCACGAGTCACTGGCATTGTTATTTTTTAAAAAGTTTGGGTTGCCCTGGCCTAAATGATGACTGAATTTTCAGTTTTGGATTAACTTAATGACATTATTCTCTAAATCTGCCACCAGAGGTCACACTGTACACACATCATATCATCACAAGCATGCACAATGAAAGTTTGGCTTGTTTGCGCGCGCACACACACAGTTCTCTACAATATCTGTCCAATCTCAGTCCAAAAAAACTAAATAAACGGCCACGTGGTTTTACATTTCATATAGTGCGATTTAACAAGGACTTTATAGTTATGAACTCCATTTGAATCGACGTATTTCACCCCCACTCTGTGTAATTTCTTCATCACATTTTTTCACAAACCACAGCAAAAGTGTGTTTTGCGCTGCTGAAGACTCGCCGAGGCCCCGCTGAGGATGATGATGATAATGATGATGATGGAGCGCGCGCGCGTGCGTCTCTGTCTCGCCTCCTCTGTTTGCGTAGCGGAGGCTCCACCTTTCAAGCGTTGCAGTGACCTCAGCAGTGGCTGAATTGAGCTGGGTGGGATTTTCAGCCTCGTATTCCCGATCGCGTATCCAAGGATCACGATTTAACGGTGTATGCGACGGAGCGAATAAACGTTTAGCCGGCTCGCGCTGAACCGTGCAGGATTTGCGTTCGTGTTTGCGTGCATCTAACGATAGCGATCCAATAAACGAGGAATGTGGGATTTACAGAATGCCCAACAGCGTTGGAAAAAGATTTAAACCCACCAAATACATCCCGGTGTCCACTGCCGCCACTCTCCTGGTGGGATCCACTACTTTATTCTTCGTTTTCACGTAAGTTTGCGCCGATTTTTCTCCACGCGTTGTTTCAGTGCATCGCTGGTTGGGATTTGAGCTGTTCGCTGGAATAAGTTTTATGACAGTTAAATGGCCACAAGGCCTGTGGTTTGACTTTACGCGTTGACTTGTTTCTCTGACATCTCAATTTATTCATTTTATTTAAAGATAGCCCAATAGTGTATATGGAAGTGTGCGTTTTATGGGGTTTTAATATGCGGGGTGATTTTCCATTTGAGATTTCACGTGTGTAAAAACTCTTTAAATTAGAGATTAAGTTATGGATTGTACTTAACCTTTGTAGATATTTAGTTATTTGTTCATTCATCGTTTTACATGTGATATCACAGTGAGTAGTTTTGATATGTATAATTTCACAGTAGAGAGATATGCATGATTTAATAGATATTGCTGAAATGCATGTGGTTTCAGTGTACAGACTGCATTGATCTTGGGTTCAAAGCTTTTTCACTTTTGCAAGTCTGAAGTCATTACGAAAGATTTCCATAAAGTGATCTTTGTAAGTGTATTGATGGCCAGGAAGTTGCTTTAAGGTTGAGGCATTCATCAAGCATGTATGTGTGACCGGGCAGATTGTGACAGGCTTTGATTTACTCCAGCAGTTGTTTAAAGAATCAACATTTGACTTGTTATGGATGGCTTGTGTTTAACCATTCTCTATTCTCTACCAGTCTTTATTTGTTCATCTTGCCATTTGATCTAAACCCACTCACCCTTTTTTTAATCAGTAACTTGCAAATTTAGCTTTTTCCAAATTCAGATTTTTTCCCCAAACATTTTGTGACTAAGCAAGTTCATTTAGTGTGGAAAATCAATTAATTGAGGTATTTTAAAAGTGCAAATACAATATCAGTACACCTCATGCTTAATACTTATTGCAAAATTTGTGCAATTGTATTTATACAGTATGTGCAGAATATAAAAACACAATTCTGTAAAAACAGTGATGTTATTTGCTAGTATTAAAGGAGAATAGTTCACCCCCTAAATTTTCTATTTCCTTGGCATTTATTCACACTAAAGGACCTCTAAACTTCTGTAAATTTCTTTCTTCCATTGGACACAAAACTAAACATCTGAAGAATATTAGCAATAAAACACAGCCATTGACATCCATAATTTATTTATTGTAATTTTTAAACAGGAAAAGAGTAAAAGATAATCGGGCCTGACTCCGCATAAATGCTGTTTTTCAGCAGGTTCCTGCTCTGCAGAACATAAAAACATACAGACACCGTTAACATCTCATCCATCAACACATGAGAACAGTACAATCACCAAACATACAAAATGAAGACAGACAGGCTACCATCTTAGTGTCTACAGCGATAGTTGACCATCAGATGACGAGCATGAGATTTTTAAAAAAGTCTCAGTGTTGGTATTGTTTTAAGATGTTGTGGGATCTCATTCCAGGCTTTTGTGCTTCTTTTGTGTACATAAAAGAAAGATCTCTGTCCATAACAGTTTTTAAAAGCCGGTCACGCAGATCTGGTGAAACAATCTTTGTACTAAGTTTTGGTACCAAATCAGAAAGGGCTGCTGAGGTAGCATTTAAAATTTAATATTACAGTTTAATCCCTGGTGGTGCAGTGGGTAGCGCTGTCGCCTCACAGCAAAAAGGTTGCTGGTTCGAGCCTCGGCTGGGTCAGTTGGCATTTCTGTGTGGCTTTGGCTCGTTCTCCCATGTTCATGTGGGTTTCCTCAGGGTGCTCCGGTTTTCCCCCAGTCCAAAGACATGCGCTATGTGAATTGGGTAAGCTAAATTGTCCATAGTGAATGAGTATCTATGAGTGTTTCCTAGTGATGGGTTGCAGCTGGAAGGACATCCGCTGCATAAAACATATGCTGGATGAGTTGGCGGTTCATTCCGCTGTGGCGACCCCAGATTAACAAAGTGACTAAGCCGAAAAGAAAATGAATGAACGAGTTTAATCCTTGTGTGTTCGTAATGTAATTTTGAAGTGATAAAGCATTAGAGTGACAGAGCAAAACTATGATGTGTCCATCCAGAAAGTCTGTTGTGGACCTTATAGGCCCTATTATACAGTCCAGCGATTGGCTCCAACATATCATTTATTATGAACGACCAAACAGGCCAACAGTATGACAAGCTGGACAAAATAATGGCATTAAGATAAGTTTCAGAAACAGAAAAAGACATTTTGAACATGCTCACAATAAATAGATAAGCGTCCAGACTGATATGTATATTGATATGTAGATACAATGGAAAGTTTTTGATTTGAGAAAGTGATGGGATTGGACATGGTTAGTTTTTTGGTGAGTAAAAGTACATACGTTCTGTTCTCTTAATGTTAATAGTCAAATGACCTGATGTCTTGCAGCCATTGATGTAAATGCTGTAGATCTGTATTTAATTTATTGTTAATTGTGTGTGTACTTGATTCAGACTCAAAAAGTACAGTGTCATCAGCGTACAATAAAGAATCTGATTGTATACTTAGCTAAGGAAGGTCATTGATATACATCAGAAAAAAGTAAAGGTCCCAAAATACTCCTCTGTGAAACCCCCCATAGAATAACCTAATGCCTGCGATGTTGTATACCAACTTTAACAACCTGAGATCTATTGGATAAATATCATGAAAGCATATATTTTGCAAAAGAAGAGAAATTAAAAGAAATCAATTAGTTTAAAAGAATAATAGGAACTAACAATACAATGATTTTTGTTTTCAGTATTCTTTCGTGTTTAACAGAAGAATGAAACTCAAACAGGTTTGGAAAAGGTGTAGGAGAGGTAAATGACAGAATTTTTGTGGGGTGATAAAAGTGTTCAGCAGGCATGGATGAGTACTTGACAACCAAAACAACAATGTCAGAATTGTGTTTCTTTACCAGATGACATCATACTAACCTGGCATGCAAAATATATCACGCTTAGGTGTTTTATTGCAAATTGGTGTGCACTGAGATCGTTTTGCAAGCATTGTCATTTGTACTCTAAACTGTTTTTAGTGGCACGCTGTCATGTAAACATACCCTAAATTTGTGTACTAGTTTGAGAGGATGAGCCCTGAGCAGATGGTTGATCTCTGGATTAAGCTTGTCTCATTGCACTTTGATACAATTTGATATTCTTGATTAATATACTGCTTTGAAAATGGATGTCGTACTGATGTAGAGCTTTATGTGCTAAGTTCTCTATGCAAATAATAGGAAGCTGACTTTTTTTCAGCCATTGAGAAGGTAGAGCAAACCTCAGTGCCATCTGTATTTAAAACAGCACTCAGGTGCGGCATCAAAGCTTATGTCATTACCCAAGGCCACGCTTGTTCACTGACTGCTCAATGGAGAACAGTCAAGACCTTCAAGGCAACAAAGACCGTGTGATGACTTTCTCCTGAATGTGCTTAGTGCTAGGGGGATCGGGGTGTTGTCAGGCATTACACAGATCCTAACAAGGTTATTCTCAGTTGGTTTTCCCATATGGCCTCATTACTAGGGATGTTCTGATCAGGGTTTTTTTTGCCCTCGAGTCTAAAGTCAGAGTCATTTGATTTTGAATATCTACCGATACCGAAACTTGATCAGATACTTCTATAATACATAAAAAAGCGAAGAAACAGACCCAGGATGTTCCTTATTTTGTATTTCATTAACCTAATTTTAACGTTCAACAAATCTGTTAACAAACAGAGCACTTCTGTGAGGTAGTTTGAACAATGAATAAATAAATTAACAAATGACAAATTCTTGACTTTTGGACTTTAGTGCAACAGTAAATATAAAAAAAATTAAATCTACAAACAAATAGCACCTCAACTTAAAATACCTGGCAGGCAATTCCAAGTTTACATATCTCACACTTTGCTATGGCAGTGTTGTCGTCATCAACTTTATAAAACCTCCAGACCACAGACATACTCACGCTTTTCGCTTCAAGCTGCTTCCGTGTTCTACTTTGCATTTAACCAATAGCATCTCTGCAACAAAGTGATCTCATGCCACACACGTTGCTGTTTCTGTGTGAAGTCTAGAAAGAGGTCTAACTCTGTGCCACAGCATAACTTTAGTGCCCGGTTTCACAAACAAGGTTTAAAGCTAGTCTTGGATTAAATTGCATGTTTGAGCTCTCTCAACTGAAAATAGCTTAGAGTGAAATGTCTTAAAATATGGCAGTGTCATTTTTTTGTCTCCGATGCACACCAGTAATGTATTTTTCTAAGGCCATTTTTATAAATGTGGCTAAAATTGCCTAATTTAACTAAGGTCTAGTCCTGGCTTAAGCTAAGCCTGGTTTGTGAAACTGGGCCTAGATGTGTTAAAAAATAATGAGAATATATATACATGCTTATATATTCGAGTCCTGATCGGGAGGTAACCTCCAATTCCGATTGAGTCTGAAACTGCGTGATCAGGCCCAATTTCTGATTACGTGATCCGATCTGGACATCCCTACTCAGTACATCACTGCATTTACTGTAGGCTCGTGACGTAAATCTTGTCACATTTGAGTTATTTTACCATTTTCAGAGATGTTTTATTAACATTATCATGTTTGGAGGTTTTATTTTGGACAATTTGGTAGGTGAATATGCTTGAACAACCCAAGTTTATTCCCTCATTTTTTACAGGGAATGACCTGTTTAAAGTAATAGTTCACCCTAAAATGAAAATTCTGTCATTCATTTACTCACCTTTTACTTGTTTCAAAGCTTTAGGAGATTTTTTTTTCAGTGTTAAACACAAAATAGCTTGGAAAAAATGTTGGAAACCAATAACTATTGAGTTCCATAGTATTTGTTTTCCCTGCTTTGGAAGTCAATGGTTACAGGTTTTTAGCTTTCTTCAATATCTTCTTTAGTGTTCAGCAGAAGAAAGAAACTCATAAAGGTTTGGAATAACTTGATTGTGAGTAAATGGTTAATGGATTTTTATTTTTTGCTGAACTATCCCTTTAAGTGCTTTAAGAAACATATACATCAGTTAAACTTTGAAATCTGTTACTTGATAAGTATGACCTGAATTCATTCATTCATTCATTTCCTTTGGCTTAGTCACTATTCATCAGGGGTCACCACAGTTGAATAAACCACCAACTTATCCAGCATATGTTTTAGACAGCGGATGCCCTTCCAGCTGCAACCCAGCATGAAATATCCAGCTGTAATTCAATAGATTTCAATAGAAATTAAGAAGTAGCAGCATTGAGGCCTGTGTTCAGATTTATTTTCTGATAATATCGATATGGAAAAAAATGAAGACGCCATGCCACAAGTTTCTCTGGATGTGCTGGATTTATTAAGTAGTTAAAAAAAAGGAAAATATAAATATTTGTTTCTAAATATATTATAAAGGTCTGATAACTACTTTTAGTGGTAATTCAGTAGATGACAATAAAGAAGTAGCAACATCAAGGTCTGTGTTCAGTGCTGTTGTATTTATTTTTTTCTGAAAATACCGATATAGATAAAAGTCTCAGTTTCTCTGGATATAGTGGATTTTTTAAGCAGGAGTTTGAAAATAAAAATATTTTATTAAGGTTTGATACCATTTCTTCCAGTTTTTAAATAAAAATGTTGCAGCATTTATTTATTTATTCTTTTTTTTTTAAATGACAGTTTATCAGAATAATGTGTTTTAATTAGTTGTGATTGAAAATTGGGGTTATTTCACCAAATATCAATTTTTGAAGTTAAAACATTGATAAAAACCAAAATCAAACAAAAAGTGCTCAGGTGTAGCTTAAATAATGTGTGGGTGCTCTTTGGGTAAGTGATTCATCAGAATAAACAGCAAAAATCAGTCGAAGGAACTCGAAAAATGGGGGGGGGGAAATTAAAAACCTTTATTCACATGGCTAATCCTTAAAAAACAGTTTTGAACTGATTTTTGCTGTTAAAATATTCATATTTTGATGTCTAAAATTTAATTTTGACTAATATAAAAACTCATTTTTGTTATTTTATGCAAAAAAGGCTCTAAAAACAATATTTCTATTTAGTTTAATAAAACAAAAACAAATTTTAGTTTGTAAATAAAAACAAATTCTGTTTTACTCTGGCACATAATTAAATTATAAATCCAGAAAAAGCTGAATTTTTAAGTGGTTCGTATTTTTCCAAAGAATTTTATCTTTGTAATTTCCATAGGATTTTATCTTTGGAATTTGAACTTTATAATATTTTTATTCTTGTGCACATTAAAGTAAAAAAAAAAAAAAAAACACCATTATAGCTTGAATGTAGCAGTTTTTCATTCCAAACAATGAAGACAATATCAGCATGAACCGTCAGATTTTGACCCCCTTTTAATTTGTCTAACCTTGTTCCCCTGTTGCCTTATGGGGGACAGATTGGATTAACAGCGGTCTGTGTGCAGATATCCTGCGATCTGTCAAAACATTATGGTGACATAATGGCCTATAGTTTAAATTTAAGGCCTTTAATGAAGTGCTCATCTCCATTTATATTAATCTTCGCTCCCCTGCTGCGCTTTCTTGTTAATGGGCCTGTAATGTTTTTATGCTCTTCTGTTTGATTTTCACCATAAACAGCACTTGCTCCCTGTGCACTTATTTCGAGTAGGGTTTTTAATGTTATGATGCAAGGTTTAGCAAATGTAATCTAATCCAAACAAGAGGACTTTAATATATTAATTCAGACATATAGAGACTGGTTTTGTTTAGCAAACTGTCAGAGAGAGGAGAATATTTGGCTGATGAATTGCACATAATGATGTTGATAATGAATCCATCAGGCCGGAGACTCGAGCAGAACAGCACCGCGGTGATTATTAGCATATGCCGTTCAGAGCTCGCGGTGTGCAGAGCGATGGAGTGATAAGCAAAACAGAAATAGAACGAGGAAGGTGGTTTTTGAGTAGGGCCCCATAATAGCTTGAAAATAAGTGACGTTTTGTTATTGCAATAATATTTCTGGCAATAAAACATATACCTAGAAAATAGAGATATGCTATTTTTATTAGCTATACATTTATACATCAATCATACTAAAATAATCAAGTTATAGATATTTGTTGTGATCTAATTAAATGAAACTCAGGATAAAACGAATGACTGAAAACTTTAGCAGGTATTCAGATTCTTATTCGTGGTCATTTTGTCCCACCATTTGCATTTATTTTCAGCTCTTTTCTCTAAGACACTACTACACACTAAAATATGCTGGGTTGTAAAAATCCAACATTTGGTTATTTTAGGTTACACTTTATAACCCAATGGTTGGGTTTGTCTGTATTGCAGTGTTTCCCAACCCTGTTGTTAATCACGCTGAATCAATGAGAGCAGTTAAAGGGCTCCTATTTTTCCCCTTTTACTAGATATAAGAAGTCTTTGGTGTCTCTAGAATGTGTCTGTAAAGTTTCAGCTCAAAATTTCCATTCATTATTATACTATGCAAAATATGCAGCTGTTTTTGTAGCCTGTGCCTCTAAATGCAACAGGTCTCTTCCAACTCCAAGATGTGCATGGCTATTGTAGCTTTCAGTTACAGTTAGATTTTATTTAGATTAAGCGAAAACCTATAAACTCAAATTGCACAACTTTGAAGATCAAGTTAATTTGTTCATTCCCTCATTAAGGCTGCGTGTCCACCAAAGCATTTTTGCGCTGCAGAAACATGAGTGTAAATTGCACACTCAGCTCCTGGCTATGCAGCCAGCATTTTAAAAATGCTGCTCTTCCATTGACAACAACCGAAAAATAAATAAATAAAGAAAGCTCAACTGGCGAAATGATAAAAATGGTAAAATGGCTGAGGATAAAATGGCACAAGATCACTTTCTTGAATAGGTGTTGAAAAGCAAAACACAATGAAATCAAAAGTTGTCAAATTCTGGGACATTTAGTGTTGCAGAACCAGGGGCCTGTACTATAAAGCTAGTTTAGTTCGCACCAATTCTGGGTTTTAGGGTGCTTTCGCACCTGTAGATCGATTGTTTTGTTCCGAAAACGGGATTAAAATTGTTACAATGTTTATTTTTTTTCTTGGTGCGATTCGCTTTCAGATGGCAAAGTTTCTAAACTCACCAATGTGAGGAGAGTTTACTCGCACGTGACTTGTTTAAAATATTTAGGTCTGAGTTACACTGTTTATTAGTCCCGCTCAGCTGTCATTTATCCTTAATTTAATTTTCAGACGATGAGCAATAAGACATTATAAGCAAAAAGCTGCGCTTTAATTTTGAATAGTGACACTTACAGACATTGTCAGCAACTATAAATCAGAGGTAAGACTTTCTCATACATAGCCTTGGCTAGAATTATGCATTATAACATTAGGCTTTACAATTATAGCGAGAAATAACAGACAAACCAAGACTGCAGTTCTGTCAATTTTCCTCACGAATAAACAGCACTCGTTAATAGTTCAGCATGCTTTCACTTTCGTATTTAACATGAAACGCACATTTAGCAGTAGAAATAATGACATTCCACCCTACTCATAATTATAGCTGTATATATGCCTATATAATACACTGTCATATAGCCTTGTTGGATTGTATTGCTTTCTCACTACAATTGATCCGCTCCAGAGTTCATTTCAATCGAGCCAAAGCCACCTCATTCAGACGATCTCTGACCAATTGTTTTGGCACGGATCCGAGCACGATTGCTGGATTCACATATGCCAAACAAACCGCGCTAACTGGAGAAACATGCTAGGTTCCGAAAAAAAAAAGTCTATGTGTGTAGGCACCTTTACTTACCGCGAAGGTACATCAGCTCAGCTGCTCTATAATACCACAGCAACAAATAGTGATTTAAAGTTGAGCTGGCTTCATATTACCTAAAAACCAAGATTAATGCAAAACTGAAACTTAACTGGCTAGCCAGCTAATCCAGCTTCATGGTACAGGCCCTAGTTTTTGTGATTCTGTCTGTGTTTTCCACGTTGCTGAATTCAGAGGACACTGCATCTATAGTTTGGACCCTAACACTCTGTAAATAATAAACAAAGTTAGTAAACTGTCCAGAGTAAACAAAAAAAAAAACTGTAACATTTTGTATCATTGGAACTGCAAAAATAACTATTTCCAAGTAGGTTCTTTATGTTTTCCTGGAGAAAAAAAACTAAATTTTTGGTCAATAAATGACTTTCAGTTGATTTTATTTTTTTGCAGAAAAACAGAAGTGCAGGTGAAAAGACACATTAGACATTGTGTCTATTTTTTTTATGTTTCACAAAAAACTAATAAATTAATCAATAGTCTTAAAGCTCTTGGATATGAGTAAATGATTTAGATTTTAATCTAGATTGTTTTTGTTTTCAGTTAAACAGTTGGGTGCTGCTGCCAGTGTTGCTGAATATCCACGAATCTCTAATTATATAACTTATTAATAGCAGTGAAGGAAAAAAGGAACTGAGAGACAACTGGATGTACAGCTTGCATATTCCATCTCATATTTCAATAGGCCTGTAAGGTTGATTACTACAGTTAGAAGCATTGATATTGATATCAGTGATATTGATTTTTGTTGTGTTTCCCTTTCATAAACACAGAAAGAAGGTGAAAGCTTGACCTCAGATCTATAACTCTTCATAAAAGCTCCATGAGTACAGGTCAAAAATTTTAATTATATCCACAAGGAGTTTGTGGATTTCATTTAGACTTTTTTTTGCATTCCCTTAAGGAAGCTATTCAAGATGAAAGTTACTCTTCTAAAACTCTCATTGCCGTTATCTGTGCAGTCACTTTCTAATGCGCCATATAGTGATATGCAATGCATTATTCATGAATGAAAAAAGCATTTAATGTAATGAGCAATTATCTACCACTCTTTAAGTGAAAGTAATGCAAAAGAAATCAGAAAGAATTGGTCTAACAGCTGTTCAGCCGTTGAATTCCGCAGTTATTTAGCCTTTTATATCAGTCTCTTAAGTATTTGTTTTGTTTTGAGCCATTGCTAGACAGAAATGTAGTCATATCCGTTCTTTTACAAGCCCTGCGAGTCTGTTTAAAACAATAGAGACAACTATGACTCACTCCAACCCTATGTGGGACTCACATTAGAATGGATGTGGGAATCTAATTTTGGATGTCATAGCTCACGTATTCTTAGCTAGAGGCTACATGACAGTAATGAGATCAAATCTGTTTTCCCTGGTTAGTTGACATTAAGTAAATGTAGCGCTTGTGAAGATTGATCCAAACGGTGGTGTTAATTTGGTATAAGAAGACTGTCTGTGGTTTAAACTAGTCTGTCCACCCTTTAAGAAATACAATTATACTCCATTATCAGCAACACCAATGCATGGCCATAAATAACTGATGTAACATTTTGACACCTGCAGCTGTTAGCTTTCAGTCCAGAGATGACTGATTATAAATGCATGGGGCTTTTTGCTTCCCTATACACTACACTGTATAAAATCGTTTTTATTTTTAACGATAAAATGTTTTTTTTTAACGCTACTGTGAACATCTTTAACCTGGTTAACATTAGAATAATTTCTTAGGGTGAATAACTGTAAATGGACTTTTCATTGAATTTTTTGACAGTCTAGCAATACTTGGGAAAAGTCATTTTAAGATAAGCAGGCAGTGTTGCCAACTTAGCGACTTCTCAGACCCCCTTAGCAACAAATTTTCCAAAAAGCGACTAGCGACAAATCTAGCAACTTTTTTTGTGTGTACTGTACCATCTCTACTCTTCTCAACCGTTCTCAGCGAGCTGCGGATGATGCTGTTGGAGCACTGGCAGCCCAGTCCTCGAACAGCAGTCTCTTTCACCTGCAGCCTGAGAGCAGATCACTCCTTTTTGTACCGACGGCAAATTATTTAGAACCGGCAGTGTGAGGTATTTCCATTGTACAGTCAAACCGGTCTGCTTCACCTTTATTTTAACTATTTAATTTGACCGTTCATTCTTTTCTTGTTCACAATTACAGATATTTTAGTGACAGTTTCGAAACTAGTCTGAGAATATCAGAGATTACTGCAAATACACTACACATTTATACTGATATACTGTACTCAAACAGCAATAAATTTAGTTAAATTGACATGCATATATAAAGCGTAGTGCTAATATAAAAACCCCTTTATTAATCATAGGCTGTTAAACAAACAGAAACGGTATAACGTGATGACGTCACTAATATGCAAATTGACGTATGACGTTATCTAGCGAAAATAGTTGTCAATACTGTAACCAGGTTAGTTTTTTTACCGTAGCATTATTACAGTGTTTACATCAACAGTGTACACTGTAAAATGATCTGTTAATGAACTGTTTCTGTATTTTGTGATTCACAAGTGTTTTCCATTCATTTATGGTTATGAATTGTATTTTGGGACCTTGATTTCTGCTCTGTTAAACTGTAGAGTTGAATTTTTTTACATTAAAAGTCGACAGAGTGACTTTTATTGACATTTCAGAATCAGAATCAGAATCAGAATCAGTTTTATTGCCAAGTGTGCT
>CAIGQZ010000427.1:22190300-22248284 GCA_903798205.1 Danio tinwini
GATAGATAGATAGATAGATAGATAGATAGATAGATAGATAGATAGATCTTTAAACTGTAAAATGCTACAGTAAAAATCTGTAATATATACGGTTAATAACAGTAAATTGACTTTGCCAGAATTCCCTGCATGGCACTTCACTTTTTATGTCTTTTTGTTGACATTACTATGTTTTTAACTGTAAAATGCTGCAGTAAAAATCTGTAATATATACGGTTAATAACAGTAAATTGACTTTCCCAGAATTCCCTGCATGGCACCTCACTTTTTATGTCTTTTTGTTGACATTACTATGTTTTATTTTAAATAAGTGTATGATGTGTAGATTTTCATACTTTAAAACACTGGTGTATAAAATATGGTAGTTGACCATAAAATGAAGAAAATTATTTTATGGTTTCTACCATATTTTTAAAATTAAAGTTCTGGCAACCACAGCTGCCATTTTCTTTCACTGAAAATTTTCTGGATTTTTGTATACTACCTAACAAAAGTCTTGTCATCTATCCAAGTTTTAGGAACAACAACTAATAACTTCTAGTTGATTAATTGGTATCAGAAGTGACTTATATGAAAGACAAAGTCCTCTAGATTATGCTTATTTTACCAAAATAAAATATGATTATGCCTTGATATTTAATTATTTAATTAGGTCAGTAATGTCTGAGTTTTAGACAAAAGTCTTGTCACTTAACAGAAATAATGTACAGTATAGAATATAAACTCATGGTGCAGTGGAAAAATAATTAATATTGTGTATGGCTCCCATGAGCTTGGAGGACTGCATCCATACATCTCTGCAATGACTCAAATAACTTATTAATAAAGTCATCTGGAATGGCAAAGAAATCGTTTATGCAGGACTCCCAGAGTTCATCAAGATTCTTTGGATTCATCTTCAATGCCTCCTGCATCATTTTACCCCAGACATGCTCAATAAAGTTCATGTCTGGTGACTGGGCTGGCCAATCTTGGAGCACTTTGACCTTCTTTGCTTTCAGGAACTTTGATGTGGAGGCTGAAATATGAGAAGGAGCGCTGTCTTGCTGAAGAACTTGCCCTCTCCTGTGGTTTGTAATGTAATGGGCAGCACAAATGTCTCTCTGCAGATCTCCCACATGCCCCCATACTGAATGTAACCTTTAGTCTTGATTTTTTTCCTTCACCAAACTTGACTGATTTCTGTCCGTATCTTGAGTCCATGTGGGTTCCAATAGGTCTTCTGCAGTATTTGTGATGATTGGGATGCAGTTGAACAGATGAGTCATCAGAAAAATCTACCTTCTGCCACATTTCCAAATGATCAACTAGAAGTCAAGTTATGTTTTGTTGCTCTTACAACTGGGATCGACCACAAGACTAATGTCAAGTCGAAAAAATTGCACTTGTTTCTGCAATATTATTACTTTATATCAAATGGTATAAATAAACAATCAGTAGTGTAACTGCTTGCTTAAAGGCTTCATTACACAGACAACTCCTGTTCTCTGAAGATGTGTTCTTATTTATTTTCTTTTTCAAAATGACTGACACACTTGATAATGTCAGCGAGCACTTTATATTGCTTTATATTATTAAAGTCTTTTCTCTTAATACCTGCTATTATGAAGGTAGAGGATGAGCTCTCCATGTCACATGACAGAGAAGGGGCTGTCACTCAAACAGCTGAAAGCGTCTCAGAGGTTCCACTGCTCTGCTCCTTTGATGTAAGAGATGTGAAGGCCAGCTTGGCTCATGTGGGATTGTTATTTTATTAATATACAATGCATTATATCAGTAAGCCACTATGGAATATTATAGACCGAAACAGGTGTCTCGAAATCAAGTACAGCTGGAGATCCATGCAACACTACGGAAATTAAATTTGTTTACATAATTGACTAAAGCACTGCATTGTACATTAGAAATGACTTTTTATTACTGGAAAATTAGCATTTAGTATCATTATAAATGTCTGATCAATCACTTTAGATGAATTTAAGGCTTCTACTAAAGCACTGCATTATACATTAGCAACATACCTGTCAACCCTTCAGTTTTTTCCAGGATTCTCCTATATTTTACAATTCTATCTCGCTATCATCCCGTAAAGCTATTTTTCCATATTCTTCCCGTACTTTCAATCTTTCTATGAAGGGTGGCAATAAACATTAAGGGTCGATCCTCCCTATATGCAACCCATACCGCCAGGGGATGCCCCTTGCTCTTAAATGTGAATCTGTTCTGTGCTTTTATTTTAATAAGGCATGAAAACACTTCAAAATAAATATAAGAACGGTGGGTTGCTCTGCCTATGCAATCCTCAAAACAGTCAGTTCATGTAGCGGTGCATGACTGTCAGACGCTCCATAGTGATAAATAGATGCTGTTTCCCAAACAAATTTTGTACACACGATTTGAAGCTGAGCGAAAGTGGACACTGGGTTTATGTGCGTTTTTGAACAGACATACACACAATAATACACTGTAAAACCCAATAAGTTAACAAATCAAATCATTTGAGGAAACCGATTGCAACAAACCATTTAAGTTCAAAAACTAGTCCTAATAAGTACTGTGAACTTAATTCATTTGAGTAAACAGAGCAATTTGAGCACTGTAAAACCCAATAAATGAATAAAACTCAGACCAACTGAGTACTGTAAAACCTATTAAGTTAAGGCAGCTCAAACCATTTGAGAAAACCGATTGCTACAAACCATTTGAGTTAAACTAATCTATATGATGTCACCTTGGAATTATAAGGTTCTATCTGTGTTCTAAATGATTTTGAGATATTGAGCTTTAAAGTTTTTGCATTCCGTACATCAAGCAATATGTGTGTAACAGTTCTTGTTCAGACATTAACATGACAGAGACCCTAAATGCACTCTAAATGTAAATGATCAAACTTCTCTTGAATTTGCAAATTGGGGTAAAACAAACAGGGCAAATGCAGATATAAGCTTCTAATTCTAAAAAGTCATTTTCCAGTTAGAAATCTAGAGTTCCAACTGGCAGATCATTAATTGAAGCATTACTTTTCTAGAAATACAACCAGTCAGCTTATTTATTTAGTTAAAAAAAATGTGTTGTAACAATATGTTGATGTTTGAGAGTAAATTTTTTTGCTTTCTATAACATTTATTTAATGTTTTAGGATGATTTTTTTTGTCATACAAGACTGTGCTAAATATTTTTGTTAAGTGCAGATGTTTAACAGATATTTATTGAATTAAATGATTTATATGAGTTATTGAATTTTATTTATTGAATTATATGCCCCATGAATTAAAATAAATGTTTGCCCATTAAGGCAAATTTAAAGACTTTAAAAGAAAGCAATGAGTAAATTGTTTAACAAAGTTTATAAAAAAAAAAATGTTTCACTAACTATAAATACACAAAAAAAAATTTAACATTATCTTAATGTCAAAATGCTTCTTAATCGTCACATTTACACACATCTTTTCAGTTTCAGGTTTCTTCTCAATTTTGAGAAGAAACTATTTTGTGTTTCGGTCTTTCCCTCTGTCAGTGGAGCAGTCTGGTGGAATGACAAAGAAAGCTGATCCTCCTGCATGCATTTAAAATGCTGATTGGCTCACAGAAAAAAAAAACTTATAGAGCCAAGCTAGAGTTCCACTTTGTAGATAAAACCTGTTTTGTTTTTTAAATAAAAAGTCTTAAAATGTAAACAACTTATACAAAAAACATCACATAATGTAAATAAGTTGTATTTAATCAGAATATGTGAATAACTCCATTTTGCCAAAAATGTCAGATAGAACCTTATAATTCTAAGGTGACGGTAAGTATTGTGAACCTACTCCATTTAAGTTAAAGTAATGAGGTATTTAACTTAATTATTTTCACTTTCATTTGATAAGTTGACTGTTGGGTTTTACAGTGTAAAAATAAAAGTAATAATAATAGTAATAATAACAACATCTAAACATGTCAATCTGGGTGGATTTTCTTTTAAACGCAACAAATTTAGTCCTACATGAGCACAAAAAGGAAAGCAATCGAATGCTTTTCGTGCATTTTTAAAGTGACACCTTTGTTATTTAATGTAATCAAATGAAAAATCTAAATGAGAGAATAATTCCCTTTAATCAGAATGTTTAAATCATACTGCGAAGAAAAGGTTAATGAGATTTGATAACTTGTTCCAACCTCTTTAGAATAGCTATACATTTTAATAGAGTAAACTTTAATATATGTGTATTTTTAATGCCTACTATTCATCCCATCCTTTATAAATAATTATAATAATAAAAACAAAATACTGACCGTTTCAACTGTTTGTTTACAATGAAATAAGGGGGTATCCCTTATTTTCAAGTCCCAATGTTGACAGGTATGATTAGCGATTACTTTTCATCATTAGAAAAAGTAGCATTTACTATCATTATGAATGTCTAATCAGTCACTTTAGATCAGTTTAATGCTTCTTTCCTAAATAAAAGCATTAATTTGTTTAATATATGTACAACTTGAAGTTTTTGAATGGTTGTGAAGTTTAAAATAAATTGAAATTTTGTTGAAATGAATGAATTCTGGTGGCATGATGGCTCAGTGGTTAACTCTGTCACCTCACAGCAAGAAGGTTGCTGGTTCAATTCCCGGCTGGACCAGTTGGCATTTCTTTGGAGAATGTTCTCCCTGCGTTTGCATGGGTTTCCTTTAGGTGTTCAGGTTTCCCCCGCAGTCCAAAGACATGCGGTGTAAGTGAATTAGGTTAACAATTTGCCCGTAGTGTATTCGTGTGTGTGTGAATGAGTGTATGGGTGTTTTCCAGTAGGGTTGCAGCTGGAAGGGCATCCAGTGCATAATACATATGCTGGAATACTTTGATGCTGAAGAATGCTGTGAGAACTGTGTCATGTTTAGAGAAGAAAAAAGTTTGTATCTGACTGTGACGGGGTATGATGGTGTGATACATGTGTAAGATTGGCTTATCTGTATTCGTCTTCATCGTGGACGGTTATGTCATTTTCAATCAAGTCACTCTGAAGCAAAAGAAAAGAGGAAACGCAGAGAAGCTCAAAATGACAAGTGATCCCTCTGCTCCAGCAGAATGAAATCACCAATGCAAATCCATTCACTTTGACAGTCAAATTCTGAAAGACGCCCACAATTATAGCTTTATCCTGACCAGCAGATTTCTGAATGCCATTGTGAGTCAGTGTTTGGTTTTTCATTCACACGTTGAACAATCTTTTAAAAAGGACAGTTGGGAAACTCTTTTAATTGCATACTTTGTCAGACGTGATTGCCACGGTTTAGGCAATATTTATTTGTGACTCTATAAAGAAAATAAATGTTAAAGAAGCAATGTTTCAAATATATTTGTGGGGACTGACTTTATTAGTTTTTATCACTTCAAAAAATGATATTTTTAGTAAGAGCCTTTGTCTCGTTTCTACTCCACATATCTAAAAATCCTTGAATCAAGATGCATTTTCTAGACAAGTAAAAAAAATATATAATATATATATATATAAATATATAAAATATATATAAAAATATATATACAATATCTGAAAAGCATGTTTTGCAGCGTTGTAGAGAAGTGAATTGTTGTTGTGTGCAAATGCAAATAATATGTTTACACAGACTAATGTATTATTTTTCAGTTGGTCTTTATGTGAGCCAGAATGCCTTTCTGTTTGGAGTTTGCATTTTTTGTATGTTTGCCTGGCGCTCGAGTTTCCCCCACAGTCCAAAGACATGCAGTATGGGCCAATTGGTTAAAGTAAGTTGGCCGTAGTGTGTAAGAGTGTGTGTTTGTGTGTGTGTGTGTGTGTGTGTGTGTATGTGTGAATTGGAAAGTGTGTGGTACAAAAAGTCTTAAGGTGGGCAACAGTACGGGGTGTCCATTTCTACCAAAAAATACCGGAAATACTGATTCATGTGACCACAGTACACATTTTCATTGTATGATGGTCTCGGAGATGCCTCCAAGCCCAGAGTAGTCAGCGGCGCTTCTGGACACTGTTAACATAGGGCTTCCTTTTGTCACAGTGCAGTTTTAACTGGCATTTGTGGGTGTGACTACGTATTGTACTTGACAAAGGTTTGCAAAAAGTAGTCTTGAGCCCATGTGGTGATATCACATCTAGATGAATAATGATTCCTGATGCAGTGCTGCCTGAAGGATCAGACATCTTGATAGTTCAGCTTAGGCTTGCACCTTTGTCCTTTATGTGCTGAAATTCCTCAAGATTCCTTGAATCTTTTAATTATGTTATGCACTGTTGAAGGTGAAATATCCAAATGTTTTCCTGTCTTTCTTTCAGAAACATTGTTTTTAACATTTCAATAATTTTCTCATGGTTTTGTTGGCAAACTAGCCCATTTAACCAAATTACCTGATTACTAGCCCTAAACTGCTCCTGTCCCGATTTTTTTAGAATGTGTTGCAGGTCTAAATGACAGGAAAGGATTTATATTTACAAATTAAATGAAGTTGACCAGAAAAAACATGAAATATTTTATGTCCATATTGTCTGCAATGAATCACATGTCAAACTAAATTTGGAAATGGCTACTTTTTCTTTTTTACAACTTTTTCTGATTTTGGCTTGTAGAATCTTATTTTTCAAGCACTCAAAACATGGCACTAAACTAACATTTAAGACCATACTGTCATCAGTGTCACAAAGTTGTAGAGATGGTGGCATCAACATCTGATTTTCTTGGAAAGTACGTCATATTAATATTCCAAAATTTGTCTTTTAGAAAGGTGTAGGACTTATGTTTGGAGATTTTAGTTTCAGATTTTTATTTCAGCCTAAAATAGCCTGTATTATATCACTATAACCACTCAGGTTGTCAAAAGTATTGACTTCGGTACCAATAGATATTGAATTTTAATGGAATTAATGAAAATGAATTACATTTTCTGCTAACATTTGCACGCTGATGACCTCAGAGCCAATCATAGTCATATCTTTGAGCATGTGATCACAACAGCCAATCAGAGGTGTTTAATGCTGCATTCACACCAAATGTGGAAGAAGCGTCAAGTGCGAGTGATTTACATGTTAAGTCAATGCAAAGGCGCGAATAGACATCCTGCAGTGCGATATGAGCGAATGATGCAAATTGCGCAAATGGTGCTGCGCGATTTGAGTGTTTTGCGCGTTTGACGCACTTAACGTGCGATTCACTCGAGCTCAAAAATCTGAACTTCAGCGGACATTCGCGTCGCGTTAACCAATCAGGAGCTTGCTCTTGTGGGGGCGTAATTATGACGTAGCGCCTGTTGTTGGTGTTCCGGCGAAAATCCTCCTGCCTGCACCGACAACAGTTTATCAAACTGGGCTCGGCTCAGTCAGAAGCACCGCTGAATGCTTCCATCATCCAGGTTAAGTTTCTGGAGGAGTTTATAAGCTCACAGAGCTGGGTGCACCTCTAAAATGGTCTAGTGGACTTAGACACTGCTCTAAACAAATCAATGTTTTTCAGCCTTCATAAAGCACATAAACAGTAATTTTCTCAATAAAATCCATGTTAGCTATTTAGCAACAAAGCTACAGTCACCGGGCAAACAGAAGCCCTGCCCATGATGCAAATCCATGTCTGTTCTGAAGTGAATTTGACACGCGAATGAAGCGAGTAAACTCAAATGTTCACATGTCTGGTGTGAACACAACATAAGAACGTACTCAACAGCGCTCGATTGTTATCTGATACACAGCAGAAAGTCATTGCTTATTATTTCGACAAATTGGTAGGGTGCAACAGGGCAATCTCTTCCAAAATTTGGTCACACTTGCAGAAAAAAAGACTACTAAATGCATCCATTTACTCACTGTCTGAAGCCCTGCATGCATGCCATGTTTAGTTCTCTACGAAAATCAGTTATTTCAAAGAGACTTCTAGAAAAGTCCAGAGCAACACCTCATTACCCTCTCTAAAGCAGCTTTTGGCGTTTTTCAAGTTTGTCTGTGGGCTTACAATAAGTCCTGATTGGCTTGTATAGGTGGAAAAGAGCAGATAGAAGAAGAATCATGTCTTATCTGTGCTGACTTGTTTGTTTTTCTCTCCTTTGGGACATTGTTTGTCGGAATGGTTGGGTGAACGTCCATTATTTCCCCTCTTAGATCTTCACTGTTGCCCTGATGTTTCTTTCTGAAGTTTTAAACAGCCTGTTGAGACATGTCCTTTTATACGTTCTCACTTTTCAAGTCACGCGCGTTCATCAAGGTTTCAGTATTGGGGCAAAATAAGTGGAAAGAAGGTTATTGTTGTTGCTTACTCCCATGATCCAAACATCACAGATGGAAGTCAAGCTCTGCTACATCTCCAATGATGCTTTCTTCCTTATCAATTCAGGATCTGACATTTAAAACCTCATAGTTTTTATGATCTAAAAGTGGGTTTGAGCAGGTTAAAGGAAAATCAATACGTTGAAAAGTATTTTGCTCATTGAATGTGATGGCATTTTGTTTGTGTATGCATCTCTTACGAAGCTGATCGATTTTATTGATCTCCTGTCTGTGCGTTTGTATTTAGATAATCGTGCTTATGTCAGGTGGTTCTATAGTGTGTGTTCCACTATTTTTTGTATTTGGCATCTAGTGTCTACCTTACATCTGTGTAGCATTGGTCTGTAGTACAGTGCTTATCACTGTCATTCTCTTTAATGTGTTTTTCCTCTAATATTTCCTTTAAGTAGCACCTGGTCTGAAATCGCTGACTCAATGGTGTTGTTATGCCCTATTTACTTAGGCTGCACTCACACTATGCTATCCGAACCATTCCCGGGTGCGTTTCCTGGTTTGTTTGACAAGTGTGAGTGCTTCAAATCAGGCTCAGGCATGGTTCAGTTGGCCGGCCCTGGCCGGGTTGGAAGAGGTAAGCCAGAGTGCAGTTCGATTGGGCTTTGTCGTGGTATGCATGTAGTGTGAGTGCAAAGTGCACCGGAGCCAGAAGCTGAAGACACGACGTCACTTTTAAGGGACTGTTTTATATGGATTTATTAATCATTCTTGCTTTTCAATGAACGCAAACTGTCGTAGTTTATTCAAGACGCAAACCCCTTGTTGCATGTCAGCTACACCTTCAGCAAACCTCCTAATACGTGCAGCACGAGGACTTTTAGGATAATTTATGAGCGTCAAAAGTTGTGCATTTGTTCGGCAAAATATTTGACTGGGTGTCACTGCATCCCAAACGACAAAAAAAATACAAAATGATATAACTAAAGCGATGTCCACTGTGCTGAGCGAGAGCGCTTCTTTTCTGTTAAACTAAACAGACGCTTCATCGATGACTTAAGTGTGCTCGGGTTCAGAATGCAAAATGCAGTGTGAGTGCGGGCCGTCGGCGGAGAGGGGAGGGGCGACAAGCGCACTTTGGCAGGGTTCAAGGCAACTGTACTTAGTATGAGCACGCCCTTAAATAATAAGTAGACCTAAACCAATGCAGTTACTTTAGATAACTATAAGTCAAAACTAAAACAATTTTTGTTACTGAAAATGCAATAAATGTTAATTAAAATAAAATAAAAAAACACAAAAAAACAAAACAAACTACACTCAAAAAATGATGCTTGCTGTTTGTTCAAACTACTTATTTAATGTGAACTGAAACAACACAATTATTGGGGGTGTTTGAAAAGTCAGGAAAGTGGGTGAGTCCAGCTCTGTTTAGGTGGGAACAGTGCTTAATTTGTGAATTGCGAGGTCACGGAATAGATCGGGGTAACAGATCTGGCATGTTACCCAAAGATGGAGAGGACGATGGGGACGATGACTAGATTTGGTAGTTGGGACGATTCAAAGGGCTTACGTCGTTTTGGGGCCCCAGAGATACTATTACTATTGCACAAATCTGATTGACTAGCGTCATCACTAGTATATTTGTATGTAGACATGAAATGATAACTGGTTTCAAGATTTACCGCAGTTTGGAAGTCAAGGTTTTAAAACCATAAAAACAATCTGTTATAACGTTCATACAGTATATGTAAGGTTTTTTTTAATGCCTTTTCAAGTTGTAAATAATCTGTGTTTTTTAAAATAATGAAGATAGCAGAAGTCAATGGTTTATTTTAATTATTAAGTCTAACATGTTTACTGTACCAAAATATTTTCAATGTTTCTTAAAATAAAATATACTGTTCAAAGGAAAAAAGTAATTTTTTTCCACCCAGACATTTAAAATACACATATTTTAGAGCAGTAATCACAATAATGTGATACCGTGATATGTTTATCCAAGGTTATCATACCATCAGAATCTTATACCAGCTCATATTTGTATGACAATCTGATTAACTGATGGCTGCGTTGGCTCTTGAAAAGTTAAAAGTTTTTTTCCATGAGCTCATTTTGCCATGAGCAAAGCATCCCAATGCAACTAGACATACCCACAATTCAGTTTGGCAATTCTTGATGTCACTCCATTCAAAGTAAATGAGAAATTTCAATGCAGACACCCTGAACGTGACTAAAGTAAACTGAATTAAATCAAAAACCTTCACATTGTTACCATAGACTGTTGAAGATATGGACGTAGTATCCATGACGTCACCCATAGGTTTATGAAGAACCCAAAAGAAGCTACCAGTAGGCGTGGCCAACCGTCGCCATTTTGTTACCGTGTCATCGCACCAACCGGGGCATACCATACAAGGGCAAAGAGGCGGAGCTACAGACGCATGAGAAACACTTAATACTTCATTACCTAAGACTCATTTGTGTTCTGACCACATGTGCTTGGTTGTATACTATATCAATAAAGTGTTTAGGCTTTTAAAAACACTGTTTCATATGCAATGTCATAAGCACAATGCTTAGTGGCTCAATGTATTACACGAGCATCGTTCTTATGACGTTTTTCAACAGGAGGAAAGTGCGAATTACTTCCAAACACCTTGGATATAGTCTGTGTTAGTAAATGCAGGGCTATTGATAAAATCCAGGCAGAATTGTATGACAACGCTTCAGACGACTGTTCTAGAGCCTACAGCTAATCAATCTGTCAGATTCTGGAGTGCATTACAGGTCTAAAGAGCATTATAAATTATAAATGATCTTAAATAAAACAAATACATTTATAGAGATGGTATATAAGCATATAATTTCACTCACCTGGGAATCGGAGGCCATGTGAATGGTTTGTGAGCACAAATAAGTGTACACAGCATGCCATATCACCTGATAATTGTAAGAAATAATTTTAAAAGGCAGCTGACTGTGTAAAGCCAGATAAAACAACATAAAAATACAATGAATATGCCGAGATCAGCTGAGGTGACGGCGACCAGCGAGAGCTAGCTGTCACTCAAGTGGCCACGTCCTTAATTATGCAAAAATAATATAACCCAATATAAAGGAAATGGATGAGTTATAAAAAAATTCACCCCCCTCACAGTTGTCATGCAGGGTAATCATAGCTATATGAACCAAAATCGTTCTTTGTATCAGGCTGTAAACACCTTTTTTTTCTGCTGTAAAGTTGGCCATTTTAACAGTGGGCTCAATCGAAATTTGCTCTATTATGGAGCCAGGACTAGCGGAATTTCGATGAATTGCAGTTTTAGTTACTTCCGTATGGGCTTCCCGAGGGAGAGCGGGAGGTTGCCGCTTGATTGTTACATAAAATTATGTTATAAATAAATACTCTTCTTTCTATACTAGGAAATTTATCTTGGTTTTCAAAAACAATTGACACAAACTAATATTAATAAGAATTTAGAACATCCATGTAACCCAGACTGCAGACTGGAATAATGACTAATAAAACTTTGCCACCTCAAGTATCAGTAACCTTCTAAAATAACATTTAAAAAAACATTTATTTAAATTGTAACTTTTTAAATAGTATTACTGTTTGTATTTTGACTAATAAAGATTGCAATGATCTTTCAAACAAATGCATCTATCCTAAACTTGGAATGGTGTCTATGTGTTGGGTGAAGTGGTTTGAAAGTGTCAGAATCTGTATGTGTGTTTGGTCAGATGGGGGTCAGAGGTCTTATGTGGATGGTGTGGACAGCTGACCCCACTCACTGTGTGTGTCTAGTTGAGTGTTATGAGGATTAACTACAACAGTTAAAGAAATAGACAGGGTCAACAATCTTGTCCTGTTGTTTTTGCAGTTGTGCTTGCTTGAATCAGCAAAGTGAGGAGAGCGTGTTGCTGACAGAACAGTAAAACGATTCACTCAAATATATTGAAGTTTTCTGTATAGGGCTGCATGATACTAGGAAAATATGCAAAGTTGTTTTTGCAATAACGATTTATTTTTTTAAGATATAACATTTCCCTAGAAAAATTCTACTTTTATTTGCTCTGTTTTGAAACAATTTACGAATATAATGATATTAAAATAAACAAGTAAAATATTTTTTTTTTATTTAATTCACTTTAACCTAGCAGCAACTTCCCGCTCTTCCTCGGGAAGCCAATACGGAAGTAACTAAAACTGCAATTCATGGAAATCTAGATGATTTCTGACTGCATTGGTAAATTGCCCATTTTTACAGCTGATAAAAACATGTTTACAACCTGGTACAAAAGATGTTTTTGATAGCTAATATTACTCTTCATGACAACTGTGAGGGTGTGAGTTTTTTTCTAACTCATCCGTTTCGTTTTTATTAAGTTATATTAAGTCTGCATAATTAAGGGCGTGGCCACTTGAGTGACAGCTAGGTCTCGCTGGTTGCCATCATGTCACCTCAGCTGATTCCGGCTGATCTCGGCATATACATCATATTTTTGTTTTGTTTTATCTGGCTTTACACAGTCAATTGGCTCTTGGAATTATTTCCTGCAGTTATTCGACACTATACCGTGCTGTGTGCACTTAATTGTGCTCACAAACCGTTCAAGTTGCCTCCATTTCCCAGGTGAGTGCAATTTTATACTTCTATACCATGTTTATAAATGTACTTGTTGTCGGTGCCAGTGGTGTAGTAGTGGTCGCCACATGCACTCCGGTGCTTACGGCGACCCGAGTTCGATTTCCGCCTCGTGGTCCTGTGCTGATCCTTGCCCTCTCTCTGCTCCCCATGCTTTCCTGTCAATTATCTACTGTCCTGTCAATTAAAGGTGAAAACCCTGAAAAAAAAACATAAAAAATAAATGTACTTGTTTTACTTAAGATAATTTATCATTTATAATTTTCTTTAGACCTGTAAAGCACTCCAGAATCTGACAGATTGATTAGCTGTAGGCTATAGAACAGTCTTCTGAAATGTTGTCATACAGTGTAATGCCTGGATTTCATCAATAGCCTTGCATTTACCAACACAGACTGTATTTGAAGTATTTAGAAGTAATTAGTGTTTTCCACATGTAGAAAAACATCATAAGAACAATTCTTAGTGGCTCAATGTATTACAACAGTGTTTTTAAAAGACTAAGCACTTTATTGATATATTATACAACCAAGCACATGTGGTTAGAACACAAACGAGTCGCAGGGAAAAGCATTAAGCGTTTCTCCCTAAGAAAAACCTGTCTAGGCAAAATGCTAGCAGGTGTCTGCAGCTCCGCTCACGGTTGATGGCGACGGTTGGCCATGCCTATGTGTAGCTTTTTTTGCGTTATTCAAAAACTTATGGGTGATGTCACGGATACTACGTCCATATCTTTTACAGTCTATGATTTTAACCCTTTTAAATACTCAACCTGACTCTCCTTCATGAGTTTTTTTATTGTGATCGGTACTTAGAATCTATTGCGTTCTAAAGTCCCCCTGGCGATATGTCACATATATCACGTGACCCACCAGCCCCAACGATCTATGTATATTTTGTATTTCTTTTTCCCTTTTCTGTAAATATTGACAAGTGTTCCAGTTATATTGTTAAATTTCTGATACTCTGATTCTCAAATATATGATGGAACATACATTTTGTCATTTAAACAGCTTAATAATGATCATATTGTTTGTTATATGACTGGTAATGGGCGCTGTTGTTGTTGCTAGAAGGGATACAGTTGTGATCGGAAGTTGACTAGAAGCATTTATGCTATTTATTAAATTACATATTAATTGTATTTTATTAAATTATGCTATATTGACGCCAGTATCCTCAGCTGTATCCCATCTAGACTTAACCCTTTCCTGCAGTGCAGTGAAATCTAGATGGGATACAGCTGAGGATACTCAAGTCATTCATTCATTTTCTTTTCAGCTTAGCCCCTTTAATGATCAGGGGTCGCCACATCAGAATGAACCGCCAAATTATCCAACATATGTTTTATGCAACCCATGCATCTGGGAAACACCCATACACTCTTATTCACACACTCATAAACTACAGGAAAATTTAGCTTAGTCAATTCAACTATACCTGCATGTCTTTGGACTGTGGGGGAAACCAGAGAACCCCGAAGAAACTTACATGAAAACAGGGAGAACATGCAAACTCCACACAGAAATGCCAACTGATTCAGCTGGGGTTCGAACCAGCGACCTTCTTGCTGTGAGGTGACTGGGATACTCACTGTGCCACCATGCCACCCCATACTCACGTCAATATAGCATGATTTTTGTGACACAACAAATAATATTTTTTACATTACTGTGAGTTCTGGGTTTAGTGTTGAGGTAGGGGTAGACGCTAATAAAATACAATTAATATGTAATTTAATAAGTAATATTAATATTTTCGTTAACTTCTGATCGCAGCTGTATTCCTTCTAGCAACATCCGCAGGAGAAATCTGAGCTGCTGGATTTATGTCATGTTTATTTATAATTTTCTTCTGAAATACATAAAGGTAAGCAACTGTTTATTTGGGAGAGGAATAGAGAAAATATTCTATTAACATAAACTGTCCATCTTATGTAAATAAAGCACATCTTCCAGTTACATTGAAAAAAAAATATTTTTGCCATATCCACGTTTATTTTACAAACCTTAAATGGTATGAATTGCTTGTAGTTACGTGTATTTGAATGCTTGAAACCTAAAATAAATGTTTTTTTGTTTGAAAGCACGGATAAATTGTAATTTTATAACGTGTGCTCTGAATGTTCTAAACACATTAGTGTGTTTGTGCACTTCAGGGACCAGCCAAGGCTGATCACACTGGTGTGATCGTATGCATGAAAGGGTTAATACAGTGAAAACCTCAGCAGATGTTGTGACTATGATTGGCTGTTGTCATTTTTTTCTCTTGTTTTGATGTTTTGACTCCCAATATTATTTTTGGCTCTGGGTTCACCATTGGGGCGCTCTAGATAATAACAACAACAACACAAACAATTGCAATAATGATAATTTTGTGATATATTGTGCAGCCCTAGTTTTATGTCACTTCTGCCTTTTTGTTTTCTGTCTCTCTGATGTAAATGTAAGTCCAGATGCAACACTTTAGCAATGATAAGGTTCTAAATTCGTCTTAATAAATGAAATAACACTAATGTAATCAAAGCCTTGCCTTAAAAACGTTTAGAAAAATTTAATGCAAAGGTACCCGGGCGAATTTCCATTATCCACAAGAGTGCGATCTCCCAGTGGCCTTTTCAGCATAATTACAGTCCATTTATGGTCAGTAGTTAGAAAAAAATCTGCTTGCGCCCAAATGCTGGTATTCTAATGAGGTTTAGCCTCGAGATGAACAGTGGAAGCCAAGCGTTTTGTGTTCAGAGTGGAAAAGACAGAGCGTGTTCATTTTATATGTGTATGAACACACAAGCAGTGTTTAAATCATCATTATGAATGAGGTTATGGATATGGATGGACTGTTAAAGCTCTTTCTAATTAAACTCTGATATGTGAGAGGGAAACAGAGACTTGGAAAATGTTCCTCATCGCATGAGTGCCCGAGCTTGAATCAAACAAACAGAACCCCCCAAAACCACAGCCCTGTCTAAATCAGTGCGACGCATCTGAGAGTAATTAATGGCTTTTATGCTTTTGACACGATTTATGATGCAATAGTTTGTTCTATTTGTGCAGAAAATTCATTTATTGTTAGTCTCTTTAACACACTGTGAATACTTCTGTTTAGGCCCTGATGCTTGACTTTGACCAACTTGTTGCTTCTTTTTTTGCTCACTAACCTTGATCTTGTTATGTAGCATGTTTATAGTGTCTTATGGTTGTTCTGTATAATGAAGTCACAGTTCCAGAGAAACTAAAATCAGGTTTTGTTTGTTGTTGTTTTTTGTTTACTAACTAAAGATTGGTTTCAATACCTACTGATAAATTACAATTTATAATGTTACCATATCAGCCGATAAGAAAATAAATTATATTGTTATAGGCCCGTCAATTTTTTTATCTGTGATTTAAGATATCAAATGATTTAATCACTGCCTTTAAGACTTCACTTGGTTCATTGCCGTTTGAATGAATCACTATTCTTGAACTAATCCCTGGAATGATGAATTCAGTCACAAATGGAGTTTGTAACTTTTTTCCACCTACTGCCATTACAGTATAATCAATATTTTGATATGAAGGGCCATGCTACTTCCAAATGGTGATTTTAGGGTGTGTTTACACTAGTGGTGCACTATATCAGAAAAATCTGATATTGCGAAATTTCAATTTTCTACAATTAATATTGCAATATAGGTTACAGTTTTATAATATAGTTTGAATGGCACAATTTAATGGTTTTCTTTTATAATTGTATAACCACAATGCAAAAAAAATGTTCTTACTTTGTCTCATTTCTAGTCCAAATATGTAAAAAAAAAGTATTGTTTGAAAAATGTAAAATCATTGTTTAGTTGTTTTCAACTTTTCTTTAAACATTTAAACATGGTTTTATGAACATTTAAAATGTTCAGACCCATTTTACATTAATGGCCCTAACTAATATGTACTTACACTGAAATGAACCATTTGTTACTATGTACTTATTCTATAAATACATGTTTTTACACTGTAGTTAAAATTCATTAAGTACCTTCATGTAATTACATCTCATAAACCTATTCTTATCACCAAACCTATCCCTAACCTTGCTCAGATCCCATTTCAAGAGCACCAGAAGTTTTCTGCAATACATTATGAAAACAGTAAGTACATGTTTAAGTTGTTATGTTGGATGAGACGTAACGTTAAGTGAGTCTCTAATGGTTCTGGGTGAAAATGAGAAAACTATTTTTTAAACAAACAATTTATTTACAATTTACAATTTATTAAACAAAGAAACTGGTTGAAGCTAAACTGTGCAGAGCTGCGGCCCTCCAGGAATCCAGTTTGAGACCTATGATTTCTGATATAGTTGTGGATGTTTGAGAAGTTTTGTCACAAAGTATACATTATAAGTAGGCTTTTACAGTTACTCAGATTTTTGCACCCATCTTTCAATTCCTTTATTTACTTGTGTGTATATTTACTTATATATTTATCTAGTTTTTATATAAATGTCAGTGATACTATTAAATAATATGAAAATGTTTATATGATTTATGTACACTACAATTTGTAAATTAATGTTTTCGGTGTCTTTTATTGATCATATTAAATGAGATTGCTACTGTAGCTTTTCCTACAGCTTTTTCTTCTTTAGCTTTTTCTGTAGCTTGATCTAATTGGATTTTAAAACCGTAAAAATTTTAAAGGTTTTTTTTAAAGCATCTATACTCGCATAAATACAAGGATTTTGAGTTTTGATGTTTCATAAAAAATAGCAAAAACTCAACAGATTTTGTCTGACCTTAATCAAAAGATCAAAATGTATTATTGTTTTTTTTACCAAAAATGGACACCAACTGAACCAGTGGTCCTGACCAAAATTAGAGAACCAAACTATAAGTGTAGACATACCATTACTTGTTTTTGATCACTATACACATCATGGTACATATTTTAACTGTCAACTTTTATCCTTTTTTTAATATTTGTATTGTTTGGTCATTAAGCACCAATATGGAGTAATGATGTTGAGTAAAGACTGAAGATGTTTCATATACATCTTTCAATGATACACCATTTAAAAAAACATAATAGTAATTTATGTGTTGTAGGCCGTACTCACACTATGTACAGTTGCCTTGAACCGTGCCAAAGCACGCTTGTCCCCCCTCTCCCCTCCCCTGATGACCCGCACTCACATTACATTCGGGTCTTGGTGTGCTTACATTATCGATGACGTGCTGCTCAGTAAGCGCTCTCGCTCAGCACAGTGGAGATTTCTTTAGTTATATTGTTTAAGTCGTTTGATATGCTGTGCCACGCAGTCTAATATTTCGCCGAACAGATCAGCCACTTTTGACGCTCATAAACAATCATAAAGTCCTCATACTGGAGGAATAAGAGGTTTGCTGAAGCTGCAGCTGTGGTGCAATGAGGGGTTTGCGTCTTTAATAATCTACGACAGTTTGCTTTCATTGAACAGTACGAATGATTAATTAATCCATATCAAACTGTCCCTTAAAAGTCACGTCTTGCTTTCAGTTTCAGGCTTAGGCACGCTTGCACTCACACTGTAAGCGTACCGCGCCTGAGCCCAAGTGAACCGCGTTCAGGCCCACCTCTTCCAACTGGGCCAGGGCCGCCCAAGTAAACCGTGCCTGAGCTCGATTCAGAGCACTCACACTTCTCAAACGATCCGGGAAATGGGCCTGGGCACGGTTCGGATAGCATAGTGTGAGCATGCCTGTAGTTGATCTTGCTCTTCACCTCTTTACTCACAAGTATATGTGACAGCTAAATGGTTGGTTGAAACCCCAGTGTTTTTCAGACAGCTGTAGTTTGAGACTGTCAGGCAGGTTGTGTATGAGACATTCCTCTGATCCGTGAAGAACAGATCCACTCATGAATGTCAAGCCAGAGAAAACGCATGACCTCCCTACTACTACAGAGGAAATTTTGGTCTTTGGAATAAACTCCCTGGGAGTTTAAATCAATCTGAGTGTACATGCATGACCATCAAATGTACTCTTAAAATCACTCTGCTTTTGGAGTTAAATTTTAACACTTTTTTTTGTTAAATTTTAACTTTCTGGAGTTAAAATTGTAATCCTACAGAGAGTACTTTTACATTTAGGTTAATATGAACTCCTTACCATTAAATGTAACTCTTCTTAGAGTTAAAATGTAAAAAAGTAAAAAAAAATTATATATTTTTTATAAAAAATGACTGGATTGATGCAATACTCTTTACTAACTGCTTTTATTTATGCAAATCCACACATTTGATTTAGAAATTCCATCAATGGACACACTTTGTGCCAACTACAGTTGCGATCAGAATTATTGAACCCCCTTTGAATTTTTTTTTCTTTTTTAAATTTTTCCCAAATATTGTTTAACAGAACAAGGAAATTTTCACAGTATGTCTGATAATATTTTTTTTCTTCTGGAGAAAGTCTTATTTGTTTTATTTTGGCTAGAATAAAAGCAGTTTTTAATTTTTAAAACCCATTTTAATGTCAAAATTATTAACCCTTTTAAGCTATATATTTTTCCATAGTCTACAGAACAAACCATCATTATACAATAACTTGCCTAATTACCCTAACCTGCCTAGTTAACCGAATTAACTTAGTTAAGCCTTTAAATGTCACTTTAAGCTGTATAGAAGTGTCTTGAAAAATATCTAGTCAAATATTATTTACTGTCATCATGGTAAAGATAAAATAAATCAGTTATTAGAGATGAGTTATTAAAACTATTATGTTTAGAATTGTGTTGAAAAAATCTTCTCTCCGTTAAACAGAAATTGGGGAAAAAAAATAAACAGGGGGGCTAATAAATCGGGGTTGAATAACTCTGATTGCAACTGTAAATCCAATGGCTTAGTAAAATTGCATAAGACAATCAACACATCACATTATATAAAATTAACTTTGCAGGAATAAAAGGCAGCAAAAAATATCTCGTCATGCTCTTTAATCACAGTCAACTCTGCTGCCTTTGAAGTTAGAATGTGCTCGATATTTTGAAACAAAGAAAAAAATATTTAGAAAGATAACCAAAATTATACCTATTTTTTAAAACAAAAAACCTTATCTAATAAGTGTATATACTATTTAATACTTTAAAATGCATTTATTTGACTATTTTATGATAGTATTGATTAATAAAAAAATTAATTTAATCTTTGCTATAAAAAAAAAAAAAAGCTTCAGGAAAACTTAAACACCGTAAAAAATATCTTTATTTTAGACTAGACCAAATCTGAGATTATCGTATCAGTCTGCATATACTTTCTGATTTTAATATGACATATTTACAACTCAAAATAAAAGCATTTATTTAAAATTGATATTTTTTATCACATTATTAAAGCCCTTTTGATTCATTTAAAAAAATACATTTATATGCATAAATACATATATTAAAAAATATATTATATATGCATAAATAATACATAAAAAAAGCTCCAGGAAGACTTGAACACTGTCAAAAATCTATTTTAAACTAAAGCCCTGCTCACACTATGAGATTTCAGCCGCAATTTTGTCATCTGAGACAATTTTGGGAAATCCTAAAAAGTTCCTGAAATCCTAGACTAAAATCGGTGATCTTTGATCATTGGTTTGTCATGTTCACAGACAGCCGCTTTGTGCACGTTGCGATCTGATTTTCTCTCAGATTAAGTTCTGGCAGTGTCAGAAGATTTCGGACACTTTCCTGCAGTGTGACAAACGCTGCGATGAGCGTCAATCCAAGAACCAATAGGAGCACTGAATTTGATGACACAATCCATTCGACAATTCAAATGACCGCGGGGAAAGGTCAAAACTGTTTTTTTCTCTTCCTGGTTTTAATATTGAGACACACTGTGTGCAAAATTGCAGCTACAGTTTGTTTACATTTGCTGTGAGGAATCATTTCAGAACGCGGGATAGTGAAAATGTCACGGGTGGATGACGCCAAACTCCGGGGGCGTTTTACTTTCATGTTTGGCGCGGCTTCATTGTTGTTCAGTCTGACTTTATGATAGTTGAGATCTTACAGTGTGACATGTGTTTGTGCAGTCTGACATGCCGCAATCGTTCAGGATTTTTTTAAAAATCGCACTGTGTGAGCTAGCCATAAACTGAAACATATAAATATACATTTAACCTAAGAATCTGAGATTCTAGCATAGGTCTGCATATACTTTGTCATTTTATTATTGCTCCAACTTTATAATCTCTAATTTTGTTGAATAAGACCATAGTCACAGACAGAACAATATATGACACTGTAATTAAGTTGTTTTTGTACAACATAGTTTCTGGTTTTACATGGCACCTCTGTCATTGTTATCCCTTCAGCGAGGAAAGAAATACTATCTTCAAATGTTCTTGCAGGCTGCTAAATAGCAACAGCTGATGATTCTTCCCACTTGCTGCCCACAGTGCCCTTGTTTTAACTCATGAGCTGCTTCGTTTCTTTTTTCTGAAAACCTGATTAAACACCACAGCAGTCCCCCACGATGCTGTGCGATAGTTTTAACCCAAGGACTAACCGAGGCGTTGGATGTAAGTGTACTCTTGGATGCGTGACAAGAGCAGTCGTACCCTTAGAGGCCATTGAAGAGTTTCATTTTGGAGCAGCACGGTAACTGTGTGGTGTCTGGTTGAGCGCATACTATTTTTATGCTGCGCATAACAGGAGCAAGGCAACGTCTCATTTAAAAATAAAGCAGCCAGACCCGCAGGCAGTGGTCATACATGTGGGATATTAAATGGGAGAAAATATACTCCTATTTATAATTTTGAACATGAATTCTCACTCTTTTTGTCTCAGCGTATCTCTGCACGTGTCTTTGTAATCTGCTAAACAATTTTCCAATAAGCACGGTGGCCTCCGTCAACTGTAAGTGGAAGATGTTTGGAACCACCAGGACTCTTCCTAGAGCTGGCCGGCCATCTAAGCTGAGTGATCAGGAGAGAAAGGCCTTAGTCAGGGAGGTGATCAATAACCCGATGGTCACTTTGTCTGAGCTTCTGTGGAGAGAGGAGAACCTTACAGAAGGACAACCATCTGTGCAGCAATCATACCTGTATGGTAGAGTGGCCAGACAGAAGCCACTACTTCTAGCATGTTGCACATTTCTGTATTATTAATGCTCATAGTCCCTGTCAAATAAACCTGAAAAATGAAGCAAAATTAAAAATTATTTTATTATTTAGTATGAACAACACAATATTAGTCTCCCTAAAATCTAAATTTGACACTTTGCCCTACAAAATACAAACAATCCTCATTACTCAATTGCTATATTGGTTTTATCCTTTACAATTTTTAGCAGCTTCTTCGATCAGTAACCCTAAATGATATTCAAATCAGACAGGTTGACAGTTTGTGCAAAGCTTTCTCATGCTGATGTTAAATATGATTCTTAAATGGCATCAGTTCACTACTTTACATCAGCAATAAATGATAAGGCCATTTATAAGGCATTATTTAGAAAAATAGTTAGAAAAATAAATTGGATTAGTTGTTCTCAGGGGGCATGCATTACACCCATATATTGATTTTTGGTGCAATACATACATTTGGTTTTTGAAATTCTGTTAATCATGTATGATATATAAGATCATAAAAATTGTGATTTTTATATTTAAGGAAAAAAATGGGATTCTCAGTTCATCTTGTGCAGCGCTATATGCAATTTAATAAATGTGTGAAGGAAGTCTCAGATGAGAAAGCAGTGCTGATAAAAGAGTTTATCAGAGCTTTCCACAAGCACACATGCTGTGTTTATGTGTGGTGTGAAGATGACTCTCTGCAAAGGAGACTATAATAGCTACTTTCTAGTTGGCAGCCTGCCAAACCTTATCTCTCAACCCATGCCTGGCAGAAGTTATATATCTCTTTCTTACTGTGTTTCTCTCTCTTGGTCGATCACAGTAATGCTGTGCACTTTATAGTCTGAGAAACGCATGTGAATGGCTTTTATGCAAAGTTTTATACATATTATATATTGGGTTGTTTGGTCTTAGCATTAATTTGAGACAGCCTGTAGCGCGGTGATGTAGCATACGTCAATGTCATGTATGTCAACGTCACGTATGTGTTAGTAGTACTGTGCTGTAGTATTTTGATTTCATGAATGTGTGTGAAGGGTTATATCCATTACGTCTACATGCATGCGCAAGCGGTTGTCGCTAGAAACTATAATTTTTTGTATTATTTATTGAATTAAACATTACAGTCTATGTTCTTAACATCTATGCCTACCCCAACCTCAACCCTAAACCCAACCATCACATTAAGCATGCGGGTTACAACCATAGACATTTTTCGTTTTTTTTTTTTTTTTTTTAGAAACTTTTATTCATTATAAGCTGCTTTAAATCATGATAACAATACTTCTTTTTTTATCACAATTACATATCAAAATAACATTTATGTATAATATTAATACAATTCTTAGGATTTATTACACCAACAAATTGTAGTTACTGCATGTTTATTACAAATTCTATAATAAATAAAAATACATTTTCCATTTCTTTCTTTCAGTTGGCCTTCAGTCAGCAAATATTAGTTTTCAACATTTATATTTAAGCATGCCTGCTGGATGTGTTGCATAGGAAATTATGCAGTCTATTACATTGTCCGAGTTTACTGTGAAGCTATTGTAATTTATCATTATTATTATATAATTTTATTATTATGCTTTAAACAACAGATACATGACAATAGAACAAACAAGATAATGCCAGGGTGATAGAAGGTAGGCGTCACGGTGGCGCAGTGTGTAGCACAATCGCCTTACAGCAAGAAGGACGCTGGTTCAAGTCCTGGCTGGGCCAGTTGGCATTTCTGTGTGGAGATTGCATGTTCTCCCCATGTTCGCATGGGTTTCCTCCGGGTGCTCCGGCTTCCCCCACAGTTTAAAGACATGCGCTCTAGGTGAATTGAATAATCTAAATTAGCTGTAGTGTATGTGTGTGTATGCAAGAGTGCATGGGTGTTTCCAGTGTTGGGTTGTGGCTGGAAGGGCATCCATTGCGTAAAAGCATATGCTGGATAAGTTGGCGGTTCATTCCTCTGTGGCGACCCCTGATTAATAAAGGGACTAAGCTGAAAAGAAAATGAATGAATGAATGATAGAAGGTAAATAATAATAACAGTAATAAAAATAAAGAAACAAAACAAACACAAAAAAACAACAGTACAGTATAAATAATGAAAATTCTTACAATTACAAACAAGCAGGACCTCTATATTAATCAAATGTAGCACAAAAAGCACAAATGGGCAGTTTTATTGGCCTTTCTATTACTATGTTGAATAGTACAAAAGTAATTTTTCAGTTCCTTATAAAACAAAGTAAAACAGTTAATATAATAACAGATCGTTATGCTGTTTAGTTATGAGTAGAGCCACACGGAATCTGCGCGCGCAGAATTCCGCAGATATTTCGCAGATATATCGCAGATTTCCGCAGATTTTTAGCCCATCATTAATTCAGTTTATTTACTTAGTAAACTATTTACTGTTAATCTAATTGGATTTGCATTTTAAACATAAAATAAAAGTTAAAAATATATTACTTTTTATTTCACATTTTAAGGTTTTAGTTATGATACTCCTAAAATAATTCTGCAGAAATCCGCAGATTTTTACCAAAATTCTCCGCAGAAATAGCATAAAACTTCCGCAGATTCCGTCTGGCCCTAGTTATGAGCCCTGTCAATCCTCCACACATCGTCCACATTTCTGTCGTATTTAATTTCTTACCTTATTGGAGAAGCAGCAGCAGGTTATTCTGCCATTCATGAGTCTTTTAAGCAGAGAAATCTCCTGAGGTGTTTAAATATTTATGCATTCAGACTTTAATGTCCAAACACGTCTTTATATAAGTTCAGTATTGTTGTTGCAGATGAAATATAACACAGAAAACGCGATTTAAATATTCTTCAGTGGGCAAGATATTAATTAACAGTCATACAAACATCTTTACCGAAGTCTCTCTGCTTGACGGTTGGTCTCGCGCGTCCATCATGTTTGTAGTTTGTTTACACTTTTCACCCGTGTTTGTAGTTCTAATCGATTTCATGTCCAACGCACAATGCACTGTGGGTAATATCAGCGGTCAGAGTATGGACGCTTCTACAATTAACATTTTGACCAGAAATAGTAAACCATCCGGGAACCTTTGGCATACTCTTTTCGACATACTATGATTTGGGACATACTAATTCTATTTTCAAATACTATTTAGGATGGATAGTATGCGAATTGGGACGCAGCACAAGGTTGTGAGTTGCGACGTCAACATCTTTTTTTCTTTTTGTATTTTTACGGTGGTGGGCATCCAGCGTTTTGGTGCATTACCGCCACCTTTTGCTTCGGGACGTGAATTTATAGACTGAAGTAATGGACACTACTCGAGTAGATGCTACATTTAAATTTAAATTTACTACATGACCGTATGGAAGTATGCAATTTTTGGACGCAGCCATGCAGTACTTCACGTTGCTCATGCACACTTCTATGTGTGTGACGTAGTGTATAAATGACATCATTGCACTACAGGCCGCAGCAAGGACTGATTAGTTTAGAAAATAGCTTTCCAAATTTGGAAGCAATTAGTCTAAGTTAAAATTGCTTTAAACGAACCAAGTATCTTTTGAGTTTTTTCTGAACCAATATCGTATTAAATCTGGATGAACTGTAATTTGTGAAACTGTCATTTTAATTTTTGGTTTTCTGAATAATTAAGTCAACAAGGTAAGTCAATTCAAGTTTATTTGTATAGCGCTTTTTACAATAATTATAGTTTTAAAGCAGCTTTACTAAAGTTATTGCAGTACAATAATAGTAAACATCTTTATTTATATTCATAAAAAGGTAAACGGGGTGATTAGGTAGCACAATAGTCTTCACAGCAAGAAGGTCGCTGAGTCAGTTGCATTTCTGTGTGGAGTTTGCATGTTCTCCCTGTGTTTGTGTGGGTTTCCTCCGGGTGCTCTGGCTTCCCCCTACAGTCCAAAGACTTGCGCTATAGGTGAATTGAATGAGCTAAATTTGCTGTAGTGTATGTGTGTGAATGAGAGTGTATGGGTGTTTCCCAGTGTTGGGTTGCAGTTGGAAGAGCATCCGCTGCGTAAAACATATGCTGGATAAGTTGCCGGTTAATTCCGCTGTGACCCCTGATTAATAAAGGGACTAAGCCGAAAAGAAAATGAATGAATGAAAAGGTAAACATCTTTATATTTTCCAGGAAGATGTGATGATCTTGAAATGGGCCATTTAGCCATCAACTGTAATACAAACATTGCATCTTTTGAAACACAACCACCCACACACACACTTGTGTCTTGGATGTTGCGAGTTTGACGTGTTTCTGCTGCCCCTCTTGAGCTTTTTCCCCCTTCAGAGATGGCAGCAGATTTTTCCAGCCCGCTGCATATGTCACAGCACCTGCTGTCAACACTGCATTTGAAAACGTCTCGGTGTGTCTGATGAGCCTTGCTGACTAATGAATGAAGCAGATGGGAATGGGATTTTAGCAGCTCCATCAGAAACGCACCTGTTGTTTTGTGTGTGTGAAGTATTTCTTTTTCCTAGAAGAAACCCAAGGCTTGTGCTGATGTGGCTGACCTTTAGCGTTGACCTCATCTTAAAGCAATGCTCAAAAGAAACCTCAAAAATACATCATTTCCAAATGGGTTGAGTATAAGACCATACAAACTTTTTCAGGCTCAAATAAACTGTTTTATGTTTCTTTCTACCAGTTTTTCTCAAGTGTTCCTCTCAGTTCAGCAGCCAAATTCACTTTTTTTCCCAAAATGAGTGTTTGTTCTTTTTATAACACACAATGAAAGGGATGGTTAGCCATTCAAAGCTACCAGAACAAGCTTACAGAGGTGGTTTGGTTGATGAATTTGGCTGAATAAGCTTCTTTCAAAATACCAAGAATTTGGTCTCTGTCTTTATCAGCAAGTCATGACAGAGACGTTTTAGATGAGAGGGTTTTATAGGTTATCCTATTATAGTGATAAAGCCTATTATGCATATTATGCTTTACATTAGGTGACCTTAACTAATATGTACTTACACTGAAATTAATAATTTGTTACAATGTACCTATTGTATAAATACATTTTTGTTTTGTTTTGTACATATGATTGAATAAATACATGCATATAATTCCATCTGTAATTAATGTCTGTAATTGCATTTGTAATTACACTGTTGACCATCCCTTACACCCTAACCCACCCTTAAACCTGCCTATACCACCACCAAACCTAGGGTGTCTAACCCTACTTGTATCTCACCTTAAGAGCACCAGAAGTCTTCTGCAATACATTGTGAACACAGTAAGTATATTGTATTTATTTTTTGGTGCAAGTAAATGGCAATTAAGGCCACCTAATATAAAGTGGGACCAAAGTGTTTTTTTCAAAACGCTGTCGCTGTGCTTGTTAACACCCTAAATCTAAAGTGTTCGAAAAAGATAGTCGTGTGCATGCATAGTATTTGTTTAGGGAAGTGTAGATTAAGGCAGTGGTCCCCAACCCTCGGGCCGCAGACGGTACCAGTCCATGGATCAGTTGGTACCAGGCCGCACAAGAAATAATTAATTAGTTCAATTTTGTCAGTCTGAATGATCTTTTATTTTGAAAAATGACCATATTCTCACGGCTATATCTTGGTCAGTTGAGCACCAAAATTAAACCACAAGCTATCAAAATGAGTAAGAAACTGACTATGTTTGGAATTCATTATGGATATGGAATTTTTGCCTAATATCGATAACCGATAAATATTTAAAAATGTTATATTTTTAAACAGTGAGCAACATATTTTAATGTAAAAACTTTTAAAAAAAAAGTTTTAAGGATCTTATGAACTGAATTTAAAGGAGTAAACAATGTGAGGAAAGCTCTGTTGGTGCACTGGACAAGTTTGAACTAGTTCAACCCACGCATGCGCAAGGCAGGCGGTACAATAACATAATTTATCGGCTTAAAAATATCAGTCTAATTTGATATCGGATCGATAACATAAAAAATTGCATTTATCGGCCGATAACGATATGCTCGCCAATATATCGTGCATTTCTAAAACGCATCTTTGAAAAGTTTCTTTGCCAAGGGGAAAAGGCTCAGTGAAGGACCCGCAAACTGCCAAGGAATAGATCCGCAACCCATTTGCCAACAAATCAGGTGAATCCAGCATGTAAAAGAAGATCAACTGCTGGTGATCGTAAATGATGAAGGCTTTAGGGGCTGTTCACATATCGTGTCTTTTCCACATGCAGGTTCATTATTTCCAATAGAGAAGCGCGGATTGCATCACATATTGCAAGCGATGCACTCGCACCTTACAGGTGCACCCAGTTGAACACATAGGGGCACTTTTATTTTGAGGGGGTACTTTCTCTCCAAGCGGAAAAAGATCAGGTGCTCAAGCACTCATAGCCCCCCTCTGCCCTAATGTAATATACACGTTTTGGTAGACTTAATTCGGACAAACACAGAACACCCAAAACGCTGCAGTGCCTTTTAATTTTCTCCATAAATACAGCTTGTATCAGAGTTACAGCAATGTTTTGTCACCTTGACCTCCTCTAAGAAAACGTTGATGGTCGCCCAGGCAATGTACATAGATTAACACCCCCCGGGCCGCTTCAAAATATTCAAACGTTGAACATCTCTCTGTCCACACTACACCACTGAAAATGCACATCACGTGACCACACACACTCTGGCATGCGATGCAGCGTATGTGGACGTCTGAGCTCCAGGTAGTCCTCTACCCAGATGAGAGCTGTGCACGTCGAACTGTTCAGCAAGGAACTACTGCTGGATCTAATCTCACTATAGTTGTTAAACGTGATATTTAATTAATCTTGTTGTCTATATCTAACGACATATTCTCTGACTATGGTCTTTCGAATCTATGTTTTCAGGTAATGTGTTTTGACTGAGCGCAAAGATAAGTAGCTACACGACGCCTTAACATTTTTGGTGTCTGTTAAGTTGCTAATATCATATAAAAGCCCCAATCAGATAGGCGAATGTCTGCAGCCCCGTCTCCATTTTCCCCCATCCACACTAACATGGAGCAGCTGCATTTTCAAGCTAAAACGGCCTCTTCAGCGTTTTCAAAAAGCTCCGTTTTCAGCTCTCCAAAACTCCAGCGTAGTGTGGACGGATGGCGTAACCGTAGCAAAACTTATGCGTTTTCAAACTAAAATGTATTAGTGTAAACAGGGCCTGTCTTGGGTATTGGCCAACATACTAACCAGACCCCTCCACCTGTAAGTTTTGACAACAAACAGAAATGGTGAGGAGGTGTTTGTTAGGTTGTAATAACTCTCCCCAAACCGCTTTCCTCATCTTTCTGAATGAAATGTCTACTTTACTACATCCTATCAGCTCAAGCCTTTGCAGTCCTACCAATTTCTGGTCTCATCTTGAAATAATTAGGCTTGTGCATTCTAAAGGCGCTCGCACACCGGACACGTTGCATTGCACCTCGTTATACCCCATCTTTACATTGTTCACATTGCTAAGCAAGTGGCACCGGTTTACGCACCTTTATAGAAAACAATTCTTAGAAATCTAACACATGGCATAGTGCAATTTACTGAAAAATGATGCATTTTAGTTTGAAAGTAGGTCAATACAGCGGTCAACCATATTTTACTAAAATCGGCTCACTTTAAAATTTCTGGTCATGCCACGGCTCCATAGACCCCATCTTTATTTCGAATCTTGTTTTTGTGGTATTTGATTTGACAGGTTTTGTTCTTGTCTGACAGATATTTTTGGTGTGTTTTTCCTTTTAATTTAACATCTCTGTCAGCACTTTTTGTAAAATGACTTATCGTCCATCAGGCGAGCCAATGACTCGGCCCTCAGGTGACTTGAGTTCACAGCTCAGAATAATAGCAGGCAGAAAATGGAAAGTGCTTTCTCTTATTTTTTATTGTTTATGTTCTTATTCTGTTCAACCACATTTATGCCACAGCGTTTAACCTCTATTTAAAGGGTCAAAGGTCAGCACTTGTGAAAATTCACCCCCGGGCATGTGTGTGTTTTGGCTGTCTGTTGGAAGATAATACTCCTCAGGGTCGGGAAAATGCCCTCGTTTCCCTCTGCTCATTGTGTTGGATATCATTATGAAGCTTTATGTGCTCAGCATAATGGTGAAAATTGTGGTATTTATGTGGAATAAAGGTCACTATTTAACTATCTGTCACAATTGTGTTCAAAAGTCCAGGACACATTTTTCAACCAAATCTTCAATGCTTACCAAAACTGCATTTATTTGGTCAAAATTTTAGAAATTTTAATTATTGTATGTTATATTACAATAACATTTATACCTGTAATATTCCAGAAAAATGTGTTGTAAACCAAGTTTCACGTTTAATTTGATTGTACTTGCTATTTAAATGCTATAATGTATTTAACACTAGCATTTTCTGAATATTTTTTCACCAATTATTAAATTCAATTCATGTTTATTTATATAGATAGTTCTGGTAAAGTCCAGATTTCAGGGTTGAAGTTCAGTTTAGTTCAGTTCAGTGTGGTTTACATTTAACTGCTGGAAGTTCAAACACTGAAGAGCAACTCCACTGAAGTGCAGATCCACAAGTCCCGATCCGAGCAAGCCAGTGGAGAGGAAAAAAAAACTTCACCAATTGACGAAGTGAAGGTAAAAAAAACTGGCTCTGTTGGGCACGACCATTATTCTTCTGGTCAAACTTCCTGTGTGGAGCTGCAGTGTAGGTGTCAGAAGCTGGAGAAGCTGGACGTCTATCGTTGAGAAGCTGCAGGGCTGAGTAGGACACCTGTGGGAGGTCAGGCTGGCCCGCAGCATCAATGCAAGGACTCGTTTGTCACTGGGGTCTTTCAGGAATCAGTCTCATGCACTTCGCTTCTCCATGACCACCACAGCATCAGCTCGGGATACGGCCTGGTCCAGGATTATGGATACCTTGGGATCATCTCTTCACAGGTCTTGGATCGCATCAATGGCGCTGCATATTCCCTAGGGGCCTCGGGATGAGTATCCCCAGGTGGAAATAGAGAGTGTAGCTGCTGTTCGTAGTGTATTTCATATTATGGTCAGATCGGCCACAGCCATATCACCCTGCAGCCCAAGACCGGTTACTTACTGAAGCTAAGCAGGGCTGAGCCTGGTCAGTACCTGATGGGAGACCACATGGGAAAAGTAGGTTGCTGTTGGAAGTGGTGTTAGTGAGGCCAGCAGGGGGCGCTCAACCTGTGGTCTGTGTGAGTCCTAATGCCCCAGTAAAAGTAAAGGGGACACTATACTGCCAGTGGGTGCCATATTTCAGATGAGACGCTAAACCAAGGTCCTGACTCTCTGTGGTCATTAAAAATCCCATGGCACTTATATACACAATAAATGCGCTATATAAATACACATTAACATTTAAATGAGATGCGTGTTTATAAATGAAAACAGGTTATATAAAGAAATAGTTATATAAAGAAACATGTAAAGCATATGAGAGTCTCTAACATAATATCTGGTGCATTGGTCTAGTGTCCTACAGGTGGTTGTCAAGCCAGCTCACCTGCTTGGCTCACACTCATGCATCATACCATTATGTGATGCATTGAGTGTATGCTTTACTAAAAAGATAGGTCTTTAATCTAGTTTTACCTAATCTAAGTTTAACTTAGAGAGTGTGTCCGAGCCTCAGACATTATCAGGAAGGCTATTCCAGAGTGTAGGAGCCATAAATGAGAAGGCTCAACCTCCTTTAGTAGAGTTTGCTATTCTAGGTACTACCAGAATCCCTGAGTTTTGAGATCTTAAAGAGCGGGTTAGATTGTAGCGGGACAGAAGGTTGGTTAAATAAACAGGAGCTAGATTATTTAAAGCTTTATAGGTAAGAAGCAATATTTTATAATAATACGGAACTTAACAGGCAGCCAGTGTAAGGAGGATAAAATTGGGGTGATATCATATTTCCTAGACCCGGTAAGAACTCTGGCAGCTGCATTTTGTACTAGCTGAAGTTTATTAAATATTTCATTTTATTTTCCTTGCTGATGTCTAGCCTGTCTGCATTTTGTTTAAGTCAAATGTAAATGTTATGTGGATGGTGTGGTTTAAGGTCAAGGCTCATGACTGGTAACCAGACGGTTGCTGTTACCATTATGCCCTTCAGCTAGAGACTTAACCACAGGCTGGTCCCACAGGATTTTGCTTGCAGTTTTATGTCAATTTAACATTATTAAATCATGTTACTGCAACAAAAAGTCAACATGAAGAGCATACTATGAACTAAGTATAAACAACAAACCGCATTATCTCTGTTTGGACCCTGTAATCTTAAATTGATGTTGTGTTGGATTGCTTTTTGGACCATCTATAAAAGTTTCAATTTTTTTTCTGAGCCAGCATTGTTGTGATTTTTTTAACCATAATACATAATAGAGAAACTTTAAATCAATTTTTATTTCTTGCCGCTTGCTCAATCATGCAGCCGGTTTAATACTGATCTTCTCTACCATCTCTCTCTTTCTCTCTTTTTCTCTTGTGAAGATGGATTGGCTCTGAGCGGAAGTGAAGTGCAAGGCTTTTGGGTCACTAATTAAAATCTTCAGACAGCCCATTGAAACTCTTACACTTGACATTCATCATGGTGTCAAACCTCCTCCATAAAATAATGAATGGTCTCAGATGAAATCACATGACTTTGTGTAAATATATGAGTGTGAGGGAGATATATATTTTATTTTTTTACATCCGAAATGAAAAACAGATGCATTGACGGAACCGATTGTATCAGCTTTATTCATGTTTCCTCTCTGTCTGTCTTCTTTTTCCATTACATACTGACTATTAAATGTGACCTGTGTTCACAAGTAGAGCTATTATGTGCGTGTGTGTTAGAGGATCTTCATTAAAGCAAATGTGTGTAGCGGAGACATCGATTGAATCATTTAGCAGCGGTTGTACCGCATCTGTGGATTTTTCATTTCATCCTGATGAACGATTTTGAATTTTAATGAATGACAAGCGAAGTTGGAATGAAATTAAAGATGACCGGTTTCCACAAATAGAATGGTTGCTTGGTGACCAGATTCCAAAGAAAACTGCAGACTGGAGTTTGTTCCTGGTTTTGCAGGGTTGTTGCTAGATCAGATATGGTTGCGCCTGGGAGTCTACGAAAATTATTTATATTATTTATTAAATTTCACATTAATTGTATTTTATTAACATTTACCCCACCCCAACCCTAAACCCAACCATCACAATAACATAAAAAACAGTAGTTGTACCAAGTATTATTTAAGTTATCTATTAATATACCCAATAAATAAATTTTTTTAACATCTACCCCTACCCTAACCCTAAACCCAATTTTCACAATACTGTAAAAATATAAATTATTGTTATACACTGTCATAGATTGATATGGATTTCTGCTATATTGATGTGCATATCGCACTTCCAGACAGCAGTGTATCTTGTCTAGACTTTACCGTATTGCAGGGGGTGGGGGGAGACAATAACAATTGCTGATTGGCTGCTTGTTTTTTTTTACCTTGGTAATTGGTTTGATTCCACCCATGATTTGTCTGACACATTGGACTTTGAGTTTTGGAATGGCAAATCATGCAGCTCTTGCTATTTCTGTAGTATACAGTATGAATACTATGGGTTTTACTATTGGTATGGATATGGCTTTTTAATAAAATGTCCAAGTGATCTAAAACATTTTCCAAAATTGTGCAATTATAGGCTGTATGCTATTTGCCTAAAATAGTAATTTGTTTGTATATATCTTTTTTGTATATTATATATTTATTATCAGATATTTTCAGTCAATATTCATTGCTAAATAAATTATTAAATAAAAAATATAAAAAATTGTGCCATCATTTACTCGCCCTTTACTCAAAACCTATTTTAGTTTCGTTTTTTCTGTTGAACACAAAAGAAGATATTTAGAAAAATGCTGGTAGCTGGCATACATTGACTTCCATATTAGACAAAAAAATACTGTGGATGTCAATGGGTGAATTGTGAATGAAGCAACTTGGCATTCTGCAAAATATGTTCTTTTGTGTTCAACTGTAGAATGAAACTCCTAAAGGTTTACATGTACATTCATTTTTGGGTGAACTATCCCTTTTTACAATATTCAAATATTATTCTTTTTATATAATAATTTTTAGAGATTTATCATCTTTAATGTGATAGGACAGTGAAGGACAGACAGGAAAGCATTGGGAGCAGAGAGAGGGGAAGGATCAGCATAGGACCTCGAGCCGGGAATCAAACTCGGGTCGCCATGAGCACCTTGGTGCTATACTTAACCACTAGGCTATTGGTGCTGAATCAAATAATATTTGAATATAAGTACTACTTAAGTTAAATAGGGAATGATAAATGAACAATAAATATTACATAAATTAAAATAATAAATATTTTCCATGCAGATTTTAGTAAAATAAAGTGATGATAACATATTTAATTAAATCAGTTAATAAATAATAACTCTTTTTCTTTATATAAAGGAAGAAAGTGTATTTATTTATTCATTTGCAGTCATTTTCTTCCTTTATATAAAGAAAAAAATTATATTATTTATTAACTGATTCAATTAAATACGTTATCACATTTATTTATTTATTTGCATAATTTTCTTGAACTTTATGCTGATTATTTCGCTTTTACAGATGATTACAGTTGATTTTAAAAATGTGTACAATAACCTCAAAGATCATTATGTACCATTTGATCTTTTTATCATTTCATAATTAATATGAATTCTGCAGATCATGTACGATCTTGGCTAAACGTTTTTGACATTGAGCAGAACACCACAATGGTTGTGTTTCAGCTGAGCAGTCATGTAAAACACCCCTGGGCAGTTCTCGAAGTCATCTGTGACCCTCATGTGTGTTAACAAAACACAAGTGCTCCGAGTAAACAAAGCCGAGAGCCTCGTTCATGCTGACTCAACTTCTCAAACTACAGCTTTCAATCCAGAAGCATTCCCAAGCCTATTCGTTTATCCAGTTGATGAGTCATTGTGTTAGGAACGAGTGCCTTTATCATATTTAAGTTCTATAATCGAGTTTCTTTGATTAATGGTTTTTCCCCATTGGAGGCCAAAATTCGAAATCGAATATTGATAAATTGTACAGCCCCACTACTATGTATAGAATCTTATTTTAAAAATAAAATCTAAAGATGTTTCTTTTATTCTTATTAGATTCTTTAGAAATGAAAGATAAAAGATGCTAATACATTATTGTGCTAATAATGTAATGTTTATTTGCAAAGGCAGCACGTCTGAACAGAGCAGTAACATGCTAGTCGAAGAGTTGAACTTTACTTTTTACTACATTTACTCCACAAAAACTACATAGATAATAGAGATGCACCGATATCGATAACCGATAGGCGATAACTCTTAAGACTTGGAGGCCGATAACCGATACATAGGGCCAGACGGAATCTGTGGACGTTTTGTGCAATTTCTGCAGAGACTTTTGGTAAAAATCTGCGGATATCTGCAGAATTATTTTGGGAGTCTCATAACTAAAACCTTAATATGTGAAATATGTATAATTTAAAAACTGAATGAATTCAGATTGGCCACTTGAGTGACAGTTAGGTCTCGCTGGTCGCTGTCATGTCACCTTAGCTGACTCCGGCTGATTCGCCACTGAGCTAGGCATATAAATCATATCTTTGTTCTGTTTTATGTGGCTTTACCGTTTGCAATTATTTCCTACAATTATCAGATAATATGGCATGCTGTGTGAACTTAATTGTGCTCATAAACCATTCAAGTTGCCTCTATTTTCCAGCCAGGTGAGTGCAATTCATACCTACATACATATATACCATATCTATAAATGTATTTGTTTTATTTAAGATAATTTATCATTTATAAGTCTCTTTAGAACTTGAATGCACTCCAGAATCTGACAGATTGATTAGCTGTAGGCTATAAAACATTACTCTGAAACATTGTCATACAGTGTTATGCCTGGATTTCATCAATAGCCTCACATTTACTAACACTGACTGTATTTGAAGTATTTGGAAGTAGTTTGCGTCTTCCACCTGTAGAAAAACTATATAAAAACAATGCTTAGTGGCTCAATATATTACAACAGTGTTTTTAAAAGACTAAACGTTTCATTGATGAAATGTACAACCAAGCACATGTGGTCAGAACACAAACGGGTCACAGGTAATGAAGTGTTAAGCTTTTCTCCCAAAGAAAAGCCTGTCTAAGCAAAATACTAGCAGGCTACTGTAGCTCCACTGACACTCCGACTCTTATCCCTTGTTTAATCACCCACGGTCAATGTGATGACGCACAAACAAAATGGCGAGGATTGGCCACGCCTACTTGTAGCTTCATTTGCGCTTTTCAGAAACTTATGGGTGACATCACAGATACTACGTCCATGTCTTTTACAGTCTATGCTAAATACAGATCGTATTACTTTAGAAAATGTGGCATAAATTTGTTCCATTTGGCGTTTTAGATTCTTTTGAACACATGTAGGTGCTGCTTGTCAATCAGACAACGCTTCTATGTTCGTTCTTGCTGTCAATTGCGAGGAAAATGATTGATGAAAGGTGCACGACTGGTGTAATGCGTGTACACACGGAGTCAGATTTGTTCTCGGAGTCAGATTTTGATACAACACCTGAGCATTAAGCACAGATAACTTTATGACAAACACCGTGCATAATATAAAGACAGAATGTGGAAGACGGTTGAGAACCCATATGCTGGATTCAGTGACTGGCACACTCTCCCCTGCTGCTGTGAAGGCTCTGCCGGCTCACTATGTGTGTGCGTGCTAATAGCCATCACGTGTGCTCGTTATAATCTTTATAAATATGCCGATCAAACTGAATACAATCTTACATCAACAACACATGGCAAGCAACACGTTAAAAATAACAAATAATCATATTAGATTACAAACAACCCAATAAGTTGTTTAGCACGTGTGCACCTCTGCTATTGTTTAAACATGTAATATTTTTTCCTGAGGCGATTTAAACCAAAATACACAATGACACTTATCAAACATATCTACAACAAGGATTATGGTTACTTACTGAGTTATTAACGCACAGCAATACCACACAAAGAAAGGACTGACTTTAATGGTAAAAACTATGTCAGGAAAGCTCCGTTATAACTGTATGTTCACACCAAAAGCGGCGAGAGCGTCAAAGTAGGCGGAAGTCATTCATTTTCAATAGGAGCCGGCGGCGTTAAGCAGCGAGGAGCAGTGCTGCGCATCTTCGCTGGTGTGGGTGTCAGTCTGTTGAAATCAAGTCAACTTTATGGTAATGAGCTGTGATGCGGTTCGGCGGTCTCGCCGCCTTCGGTGTGAACGTACAGTTATGCACTGGACAAGTCTGAACAAGTTCAACCCAAGCATGCGCGAGGCAGACAGTTTTGTACAATTACAAAACCTATCAGCTTAAAGATATCTGCCTAATTTTGACATCAGACCGATAAAGATAACATTGAAAATAGCATTTATCGGTCAATAAAGATATGGCCGCTGATATATCATGCATCCCTAATAGATATATACATTAAACATGCAGAAACATCCTGGTGCAAGTTCTAAACTTTTTCTCCATCATTGTCTGACTCTTTTGAGCATATAAAACTATAGTCTAACTATAGCTGTGTGACATTCCCTGGTTTTGTGGTTTCTGTCGAGTAAAGGCTCCTCCCTCTTCCTGTAAGCTCATTTGCATTTAAAGGCACCCACATTCAAATAGCAGCAAATCTGACAAGCTGTTATTAATTATCTGTGGGAAGTTTTGAGCTGTATCTTAACAGAGACATTTTGGGGACACCAAAGATTTATACAACTTTTTTTTATACAATGAGACATAATATGTTCCCTTTTCATTGTCTGTAAGTAAAGACAAAAAGCAAATAATAAAGAAATAGAGGTAAAACTAAGAGCCCATGAAATGTGAAGCATGGTATATTCTCTGAGTGTACTCTGTGATAACAGTTATGGAAGTTTACAAATTGTACTAATTATTTAAATGACAAAATGCAGATAACACCTATAATACCCTGTTAATTCTTCCATAATTCACCCACAAGCACAACTAATGTATGAACAGACCATTAGTGATTAAGTGTATGTATATAAATATATGTGATTTATTATGAAGGCTTTTAATTTATTGCAATAGTGTGTAGCTTTTTCTGAGCTCCGCTGCTTGTTTTTCACAAAATCGGAGTGGTTTTGTTCTCGGAGGGACATCGGTCTCATGGGAAGGCATGACTCACAAAGCTTAAATAAAACCGAGTCTAGTGCCTTAATAGTGCCCTGCTCTGAGAACAGACTTTAATAGAGGCAAAGGACAATTTTTGTGCGTTTTTATGGACACTCGTCTTCCTCTCAGTTCATGAAAATAGCCCTTGGTCCTTTTTCAAATCTAAAATCAATTCTTAAATCAGTTTGATAATATGATTTGTGTTCAGATTTTTATTTTTTTTTGTAACTCCTGATAAATCAGGGACTAAGTCGAAGGAAAATGAATTAATATATTATATTATATTATATTATATTATATTATATTATATTATATTATCAGTGCCTTTTATGTAGTTTTTAAAGTCAAATGAATAAAAATTTGTAGTAATTTTAATAAAACGAATATGACATTATTTAGATCCAACATAGAGGTGAAAATGCCAGTCAGTTATGAGTTAATTTTTGTTCTCTTTCTCAAATCTGTATAAATTTCTAGATCTTACTGTTTGACTATGGATCTTACTGCTTTCCCTTTACTGTTTTAATTTAGTAAACCAACGCTGCCATTTATAGGGCACTGTGGGCAGCAATTCCCATGTATTACTATTCATGAGTTAAAGGTGAGCATTCAATGATGGTTAATCTCAGGTATTAACTAAGCTTCCTCTGCAGTCCTCTCAAACATGCTTCTACAGTGTACTGATATATAAGGCAACCGGTATATTATTTTTGTTTTAATAAATTCAACTTGCATTTTGGACTTTGAACAAGGACCCACTCACAACACTGCTATAATGGCATCAGGAGCTTGAATTGAGGTTTATTTTTCCCTACACTACTTTTCTTACACAAGAATTATATATAACCTCTGGTGTTTGGATCATGACCAACTGTCCTATCGGTAATCTCTTGCCATCAAACATTTTAGTCCCATAAAGAAACACTGGAAGGTTTTGTGGTATTTATGCTACAAAAATGGTAAAACGATATGACTGGGGTAATTGAATGACAGAATTTAGGAGTCCTCACATTTGTATCTATTTGCAGTGTCCAGAGGCCTGTTGCACAAAACTAGCTGAACAAATTCCGAGTTGCAGAGTAAGTTTTGGGTGGACAAAACTAAACAAATCCAACCCAGTTAAGTTCAGGTTAAGTGGTTTCATAATGTTTGATATGGACCACACACACACACCACCTCAAACAGCCAATCACTTGAAACATAAGAGCAGCAGTTCTCATGACTTTAATTTACTTATCTTTTTAAGTCAAAAGGTAATGGGGAGTGCCTTTGTTGCACAAGATATTTACAGTATATGTCACTTTTCACACTTTAAACCAGAAAAAAACCCCTGCTCCGGAGCAGCTTATCCGTGTGGTATAAGTTACCATGTTGACAAAACCAGATCAAAACCAACCCACCTTCTTAAGCCTAAAACTCAGACTTAGCTCAAATTAAATGCAAACTTACCTGGCTAAAAACCCAAACAGGCTTTGTGCAACAAGCCCCAGAAGATTAACAAAGATGTATATATTTAGTTAAGTCAAAGCATTCACGCTTTTAACTTTGCTAACATCACCTAAAGTTATTAAATAACAATCATTATAATGTTATTAATGTTAGCTAGCTTTTGTTAGTCATTGTCTCTCCATACCTGTTAAATGTAATTGAATCTTACCATGCGTTGCATGAAGAGTGTTGATCCTGGATGTTTTCATGTGTGATGAACGTAACATCTTCTGCTCGCATTGTCATCACTAAACACTTACTTCCAAAGCAATCTTGTTATCCACCATATTTTTGTTAAAAAAAATTACATATCCCCCATGGCTACTTCAATTTTATTATATTTCTATGATTTCATTATATTATATTATATTATATTATATTATATTATATTATATTATACCTTCCTTAATTATTTAATATCCCTCCAAAAGTCCCACCTCCATGCTCCTCAGGGAGAGGTGTTCCTTCTGTGACCAAAATGAAAAGAAAAACCCTGTTGAAAATAAAACACAGAGCATGATGGTTAGGTAGGTTTTGAACAATGGCTGCAGGTTTGAGTTTGTCATGAGCTAGTTTAAGCAGGTTTATTCTGGTCATGAGTTGGTTTGAGCTGGTCACTTTGTTGGTCATGTGTTGGTCTTAATCTGTTCCAGTCCAACACATGACCAGCAAGAACCAGCTCATATTGTAACCGCAGCTATTGTTTAAAAGCTAGCTAACCAACATATGCATTTTTTTTCCAAAATGTTTTCACACTGACAGCTGTCATTGCAAGAGAGTTAAAGGTGCAGTATGTAAGTTTGACACCCAGTGGTTGAACTAGGTATTGCACTCCTGGATCAAAATAAACGCAAGCGCGGGTTGCAAGATTGAGTTCAGGAGCGAGTGATTTAAACTGTTCCAAATAAAAGCAACGTCCTGTTGTTAGGACACGCAGTTACAATGTAACCTGCTCTCCTAATGTTTAAGTTCGTAAAATTTATATCATTTGCTAATTAATAACCTCATGTGGAACTGAAACTGTCTCATTTTGACATCTGATACTGTCCATTTCGGTCATGGATGCATGCTTTCAGAGCCTTTCTAAATGAATAAATGAAATATGCTGTTTTTTAACAAGGCAACCCAGAGTGCTGAATTATAACTGGCTAAACTGCCATTGTACAGGTTAACTTTACCTAAACAAAGACAGCGTTCCGGCACGGAAAAACCATTTTCAAAGCAGAATATCTGATTTCAGCATTGTTTTCAAAGAATTAGCCAAGCTAATTGTTTCATTTGTTTCAAACTGCAGTATGAAAACACCCAAAAGTCTTGATTCAGACGAAAGGCTAGCTGGCTTCTAGCCCTCCTACCTGCCTCTGCTGCTCCTGCCTGTCATAGTTTCCACTGTGGGAGGAACGGCGCTTCACTCAGAAGAAGCAGCCCATTCATGCTAAACCTTGTGAGACGGAGATAGAGTGAGTTTGTGTTTGGCTTTACTCTGAGGACTGAGGTAGACTAGATAGGAAGAAGAGTGTTGAAACGCAATGTTGGGCCCTTTGTGAGATGAAATGAATGGCTGAATGCTCTTAGTGAGGGTTGGTTTCCCCCATTGAAATCTGAATTCTGATGAACTGTTGCACATTCCATTCCAACAGACTGATATCATTTTACAGTCAGAGGTCTAGTAACCGTTATCTGGCTGTCTGCCTGTCCGTCTTTCCATCCATTGTTCTAGTTGTTCATTTATCTGTCTACCGCTTGTTCGTTCAGTTTATCTGTTGTTTGTCTTTTTTTCATCAGTCTGTTCCATCCATTTAAGCCTGTCATTTTGTTTCTCTCGTTCATTATATCTATCTATCTATCTATCGATCTATCGATCTATCGGTCTGTCTGTCTGTCTGTCTGTCTGTCTGTCTGTCTGTCTATCATTCTATTGATCTATCTATCCATCTGTCTTTCTGTCTGTATATCATTCTATATCCATCTATCGTTCTGTTTGTCTATCATTCTATCTGTCTACCTATCTTTCATCTATTGTTCTGTCTGTCATTCTGTCTATTGTTATATCGATCTATCGATCTATCTTTATCTTTCTATTATTCTATCTATCGTTCTGTCTGTCTATGTCTATCTATATATCTATTTGTCTGTCTATCTATGTTTATTGATCTATCTATCTGTGTATTGATCTGTCTATCTGTGTATTGTTCTATTGATCTATCATTCTATCTGTCTATCGTTCTGTCTTGTTCTATCAATCTATCCTTTCATCTGTTTATTATTGTATCATTTTGTCTGTTTGCCTATCATTCTATTGATTTCTCTATCCATCTATCGTTCTATCTGACGATCTCTATTATTCTATAGTTCTATATCTATTTATTCTCCATCCATTCATAGATCTGTTCAGTCATTCCATCCGTCATTGTGTCTTTTCATCATGCTGTCATTGTCTATTCTTCTGACGTTCTCTCATTTCATCTGTCTATCCTTCATTCAGTTGTTTTATCATTCTGTCGGTCTATCAATCCATACATCCATTGTTCTTTCATTCTGTCCATTTACCTGCCAGTCTTTCCTTTTACAATCAATCCAACACTATATATCCATTCGTCATTCTATTGGTCTGTTTTTTTCTCAGATTTATTTTGTCACTCACCTGAACATCTGCTGATCTTTACTGAACAAGTGCCTCGGTCAATCATTTTATATTTTACTGAAACACTAAAAGAAGGGAAAGAGATTATGTTCACAGGTGCACTGGAGTGTTTTTATTTCTAAAAGTCTAAATTATAATTTGGCCAATCTTTGAATCATGCTCTTATGTTCGCCAGTATGCCACTGCATTGCTCCCACTGGCTCTGGATCTTTTTGGACATGATAATTAAACCGTTTTAAACCCTAATTAAAGTCTGATCACTGTATTCATCCACATGCTGCGCTTCTTCCTTTTTTAATGTAGGTTCGCTAGTGTGCTGCTTTCTGTCGGCCTTCAAAACATCTCCAACCCTAATCATGATCACAACACTCCAGCAGTGGCAGAACAAAGATGGCCCTGCTAATTTTCGTTCAGCCTGTGCTCCATGTTTGACTCATTTCTTTTTGGCGAGCACATGGCCAAACAATGCATATCCTCCACATCATGGTTCAAACAATGACAGAGAGTAGTCATAACACAGGAACAGCTGCTCTCTGGGGTCAGTTAAAGGGACAGTTCATCCAAAAATGAAAATCTTGTCATCATTTTCTCACCCTCCACTTCTTTTAAACCTGTTTGAATTTCTTTCTATTGTTGAGCATAAAGGTTTTGAGGATTACAGGAAAGCAATATCCACTGACTTCCATTGTATTTCTTTCCTATTATGGATTCAACATGGGCTCATTGGAAATACGTGCTTCAGCCTACATTTAAAAAAAAAAAACAAAGTAGTTCAACATACATTTCCCTCGAGTTTCTAGGTAAAACAAATGCTACCAAGAAGGATGACCGAAACAACTTTTCACACATGATATTTACAGGGACATATTATCGATGAATTAAGGATTCTTTTTATACAGTTCTTTGGACAACACCAAATAAATACCACAAAACAACTTAACACTGTCAATGTTTTGTAATCAAATACATTTCCCTCATCCTATACCTGTACCTGTGATGCAGAGTGTGTCTAAAACATGCAAAAATACCCTAAATGACATATTTCAGATTTGCAAAAATATAGACATCGCCCTCTAGTGGATTCATTATTAAAAGTGTGCAACAAAATGTACCCAGAGCATTTTGCGATTGCTGAATCTAACACAAAATCAACAAAAAGTCACACATTTTTTGACATTCTGCAAAATTCTTAATTTAAATGCAAAATAATCGCAAAAAATGTAGATAGTCTCATAAAACATCCAATTCCAAACCATATAATCAAATTATATGTATTTAAGTTTGCAATTAATAATTTTCGCACTTCAGACTGCAAAATAAAGTGGGAGCAAACATCTAACAAATGGAGCATGACATGACTTTTAGACATGGCATACGCAGCACACATGATGTATTTGAGTGTCTCTCGAAAAATGATGTCTCACCTGCACCATCACAATCATTACATTACCTAGAGGGGGGCGGGAATTGTTTTGCAGCCTGTGCAGTAAGCAAACACGTATGAAGCGCAAATGATTTAGATTAGATTAGATTCAACTTTATTGTCATTACACATGTACAAGTACAAGGAAACAAAATGCAGTTTAGGTCTAACCAGGAGTGCAATAGCAGGAAGTGCAGGATACAGGTATAAGTTATAAAGTGCAGTTATAGAAAAACTATGGTGATATTTACAAATGGATGTACTATGAACATCATATACAGGTTGTGTTAGCTATGAACAGAGATTTACAGTAGATGGATCAATGTACAGGTTGCTATTAATAATCAGAAGTGTGCAGATAGATAAACATAATTACAAGTGTATATGTACAGTGGGTGTGTACATAATTACAAATGTGCAGTGGGTGTGTACAGTTCAAAAAAGTGAATCAATCAGTGCAATGAATGTGCAATTTTTAAATGTGCAAATGTTAAGTAGTGTAGTGATTATGAGGAGTCTGAGTTATGAGGAGAATGGGGAGTGTATTAGGGGGGCAAAAAGTCAGTGGGGGGCGGAGTTCAAAAGGGAGACAGCTCTGGGGAAGAAGCTGTTCTTTAGTCTGCTGGTTTTTGTCCAGGGGAGCCTGAAGCGCCTGCCAGAAGGCAGGAGAGAAAACAGTCTGTGAGCAGGGTGAGAGGAATCTTTAAAAATACTGCGTGCTCGGCACAGACAGTGTTTCCTCTGGATGTCCTCTATGGCTGGCAGTGTGGTCCCTGTGATGCGTTGGGCAGTTTTCACCACCCGCTGCAGCGCCTTACGCTCAGCAACAGAGCAGCTTCCATACCAAACTGTGACACAGTTGGTCAGGATGCTTTCTATAGTGCAGCGGTAGAAGTTCACCAAGACGGCTGATGACAGCTGGTTCTTCTTGAGTTGCCTTAAGAAAAATAGGCGCTGGTGAGCCTTCTTGACCAGGCTGGAGGTGTTGGTGGTCCAGGAAAGGTCCTTGGAGATGTGGGTGCCCAGGAACTTGAAGGATGAGACAGGCTCGACGGCCATCCCATTGATGTGGATGGGATCATGTGAGCCTGTTCGTCCCTTCCTGAAGTCCACAATGAGCTCCTTGGTCTTGTCAGTGTTAAGGAGCAGATTATTGTCGGTGCACCACGTTGCCAGATGCTGTATCTCCTCCCTGTAGGCAGTCTCATCATTGTTGCTGATTAGACCAATCACTGTGGTGTCATCTGCAAATTTGATGAAGGCGTTAGATCTGTTCACAGGCCTGCAGTCGATGGTAAAAAGGGAGTAGAGGAAGGGGCTCAGCACACAGCCCTGTGGTACACCAGTGTTGAGTGATTTACATGTGAAGTCAATGCAAAGATATGATTAGACATCCTGTGGCGCGAATTGAGCATTTTGTTTGGCGCACTTCAGACTGCAAAATAAAGTGGGAGCAAACATCTAACAAATGGAGCAGTGGAACAGACAGAAAAGCAAGCATCTTGCACTGATGGAGATGGTTCAAGGATGACGGCCCCTAGACGTGACCAAATAGAAGGACATTATTTGTGCTTTACATGTATGGGTGGTATTATGATTTGCATCAAATCAATAAATTATTTTGTTTAACTCTTTCCCTGCAGTTAATAAGTAAAAAAGCTTGCCATTGACGAGTTTTACAGCAATTTGTGTTTTAGGTGTATATACAATAGGGGAAGCCCTAACGCATTTCCTGAGTGAGGTACATGATGTCAGATGCTTCGGGGAGTGAAATCTGAAATAAAATAAGATCGTGGATAAAAGTAAAGAGTTATACCACCTTCCTTTGCCTTAATCCCTAACGTTTTAGATCCGTTTTAGAGCTTGTCTTGACAAGATACCAAAATAACGAAGCTTTGACATTGATATTGTGTCAGATCGCACACCTAACATAGTAGGCTACCAAATATGGTAAATAAGATATCATGTGTATATTTATTTTTTTTACCGCAAAATTGTCTGCAAATTTCTGGGAATTACCACAAAAAAAATCTGTAATTTTTATCTCAAAAAAATGTGAAAAACTAGGGGTCTGTTTTAATGTAGGCTGAGGCATGTATTTTCAATGAGCCTGGACTGTATGGATGTCAATGGCTATACCAACATTCTTTAAAACATTATCTTTTATGTTAAAAAAAAATTGAATATGAAGAATTGGTGACTATATTTCTATTTTTCTCTCTTTAAACTTCTTCTTCAAGGGCATAATGACTGGGCAATATTTGAACCCACATCGTATTGTTTACGTCACATACTCAATAGCATAAATATCTCAGTAATGCCCACAGAAACTATTTGTACCTTGCTGTTTATATCACTGGGAGGGGTCCATGTGTATACTAAACATTTCTGCTGCATTACAGAAAAGTCAGACCTCTGACACACACATAGGGTAACATTGGTTGTACACATTGTCTTGGCAGAGTCGTCACTTTACAGTGGTAAAAAGCATTCCAATTGCATGTTACATTTCACAAAGGTGCATGAGAGAATTTTACATTAAAGGCTTTAATTAAGGTCGAATCTGATGAGGAAATACAAATATCAGCGCTTTGAGACTCGGTTTATGAAGTGCACTTGGATCGGCCACGTGTAGTGTGGGAATTGGGCTGGCAGATTTTCATTGAACAATGCACGTTCGCTCTATTGTGCATTAGTAATCTGTGCCTCCCATTGTGCCCATGCATAAGAGGGATTGTTCTGAGAGCTGTAGTCCCACGTTCCACGCAAATCCCTTCATCAGCTCCTCCAGCTGTGTCGGAAGAGTTCCCCAAATGAATGAGACCCTTATGCCTGTTCTCACTTCTCGAGAACTGTGGTTTGATTTCATGTGTGAGGAGATTTCGAGTGAAGGCACAATATTGCTAGTGTTCTGTGTTAAATTGTTTTCACTGTGCTGGAATTTAAAATAAGAGGAATATAGGCATGCTATTGACGCTGTATGAATATTGGGTGTTTTTTGTTTTTGTTTTTTTCTCAGCATGTCTGTTTGTTTCATGCCACTGAATTTATGTATATAATTTATGTATACTGTCATTCAAAAGTTTTGGTTTATTAAAGCTGGGTTTAAACTAGACCATGTATTAACAAGAATGCATGGTAAAAATTACAGGGACGTTCAAATATGGACAAACTTAACTGTTAGGGTAAAAAGTTTTATGTCCCTGTAAAAATCAAAAAGTTTTTTTGAGATTTTAGGATCAGTACATTAGTCTTAAAGATATCTATAAGCTAGTGTGCTTCGAAACAGTGACAGAATTAGCATTTAGCATATATTAACATCCAGAGTTCATTAATACACCTTATTCTTTTTTTAATGTCACATCGTACTTCAGTTTCTCATCAAATCTTCTGACCAATCAAATGCTCTCTATTGTCTGACATGTCCCGCCCCCTATTATTGCTATATTAGCTTGAGCTCAACCACTCTCACTGCCAAAGCTGTGTAAAAACGAAAAGCTATTGGCAATTTGTTTTAAAGGGGAGGAGCTACTTTGTCCCGCCCTGTCTTTATGTTTCAAACTACATCACACATGGGACAAAAATACACATTTCAAAACACTTCGTACATGTGACCTTTTAAATTTAATTGAAAAAGTTATACTAACGTAGTGTGTGTTTATATTTGACCCAACGTTGGGTAAAAACAACTCAACATTTTTAGTGTGTGATATTATGATTTATTAAAGAAAATCTAATTTTATAAAAGCTGTCAAAATTATTGACTTTTGTAATAATGTAAAATATTACATTATTAAATCCAAGCAAAGAAATCAATCATCAAATATAAATCTAAATAATCTTATTAAATCGGACATGTCATGGAATGTTCATCAAGAAACTCAAGGAAAAAAACATTCTGCAGAATGCATTAAATGTACTTGGTAATAACACATATTCTACTAGCGTATATTATACTGGGGTTTGGTCTCTCCACTCCACCACCAGTGTGCAGCATCTACTTGGATGATGCGACAGCAGCCACAGGACAACGGCACCAGTGTGCTCACCACACACCAGCTATAGATGGAGTGGAGAGACAGTGATAGAGCCAATTCGGTAGATGGGGATGATTGGGAGGCCATGATGGGCCGATGGAGGAAATTTGGCCAGGACTCCGGGGTTAGACCCCTGCCCTTTATGAGAAGTGCCATGGGATTTTTAATGACCACAGAGAGTAAAGACCTCGATTTAATGTCTAATCCGGAAGAAGGCGCTCACTGACAGTATAGTGTCCCCTTCACTTTTACTGAGGCATTAGGACTCACACAGACTTAGGTTGATCACCACCGCTGGCTTCACTAACACCACTTCCAACAGCAACCTAGTTTTTCTATGTGGTCTCTTATCCAGGTACTGTCCAGGCTCAGCCCTGCTTAGCTTCAATGTGTAACCGGTCTTGGGCTGCAGGGTGACATGGCTGTGGTAAAACTGGGTTGATGGTCTGCTATAGTTCTTCTTTTATGTTATGTTTTTTGGCACAGAATTGGGGGGGCTACCTAATAGCAATTTAGGATTATTTGCTCTTTTTATTAAGGATTTTCAAATAGTACAAATAACCAAGATAAAGACAATCAGACAAACAAACAAACTACAAGCACTGCCAATTAAATAAAATGTACAATCGTATCTGTTAACAAAAACATAAATCAAAACAAAAGAAGCCAGAACTCCCTTAAGATGAAAATGTCAAAATTTGTGCAGGAAGGACTGGAGATGTTCCCAAAGTCTCCTGAATTTGTCCTGTTTGTGGTTGAGGTCATGCGTTAATTTCTCCAAAGGAAGAAAGACTGACAACTGAGACCATTTTAGTAATATACATTTCTTAGCTAGAAATGTAAGAGTTGTAATTCAAGGTTTGAGGTCAATGAGTCAAAAAGGTCTTCAGGAATGTCATTCAACAAAAAAAGTGAGGGGGAGAAAATAAAGCTTTTTCATATTATCTACTGGCTGTTTTTAACATTGCTCAATGTATTTAAAGGGCCATGAAACCCCCAAGTCTCAGCAGGATGTTTTCACACCTTTAGTTTGAAAAAGTCAGGAAAGTGGGTGAGTCCAGCTTTCTTTAGACGGGAGTGTCCAGCAGTGAAAGAGGGAGGGGTTTGCATGAAAAGGAGAGTTTCATTACATGCATAAAAAAGCTCATTTGCACACTGGCAACCCAAACACAGACGCAGGGAAGATGGACATTGATTTGGAGAGCAGCGTTTACAGCGGATCTGAGAGCTGTGTGGAAGTGGAGGATTTCACGCCACCAGATTCCCGTTAGCCACATGAACTGGTTGATGACAGTACAGGTCCACTGCCTTATCAGTTTGAACCCATGAATGCAGGAAAAAGTGAAGATGCTCCTGAGGAGGTGAATATTGAAGTCTCGCAATTGTATTTATTATTCCCAACTGTATTTGTTGAAGTAAACAACTGTACTGTGTGCTGGTATGCTTGATGGGCGAAACAGCATCCGTTTGGCGTGCTACATCTGTTGTGAAAACATCGGTCTGGCACACCACCTCACACCGCACTTTGGGTTCAGTGGCAAATCCAGATTTCACCATTTCCAGATTCGAAAGCTCTCGGGTAAAAAAAAAAAAAATGTTCCTTGCAAACTTATTTTTGTTGCATGTTAGCAGACCACTGTAATCCAACTGCTTGGGTCCACACGCAAGCTGTGCTTTCCTCACGGGGAAATGGAAACAAAATTTTTGTTTCTCCACATTTATAAATGCAGCACTGATGACCCAGGTCTCCGAACTATTCTTCATGTTCTTCTTTTTCCACTTGTTTTAATTACGGTTGGCAACACAACGTGGCGTCTCTTTGAACATTGTAACAGGTAAAGAGAGTCTTCGAAGCTATATCATGCATATTAATGAAGTTGCATCTCGTTCACAATAGAGCGCGCTGATTGGTTCAAACCAAGTCTTTCTCATGAATTAATGCTTAGTGCTGAAAACTCAATGAAAATCACATCACAGAACACTACTTCTACATTCAAAATGCATTAGCCATGCTTCTGCAAAATTTCTATGAACCTGACTTTGGTCCAATTGTGTTATTAATTATTGTGCCAGATGCTGGAGAACATGCATTTCCATCAGAGGACTGCAGGTGAATTCAGAAAGTTTCAACTAAAAGTTTTCAATAGCAAGCTTTCAACTTTGGATGAAAGCTTTAGAGAAAGCGCAGTCCTGTCGATCTGCCTCCGATTTTTGTGCTGATTTGGCTGTGTACAGTTTCTGTCTCTGGAGCTCAGCGTTCACTGACATTTCTGCAGACCAAACGGAGAGAAATGTGCTCCTATTTGGTGTCCTATTTTTGTGTGCGTCTGTGGGGAGAGAAAGCAGAACGCTTCTTTGACACACACATCATGATTCCTTGACTTTCTTTTACTCTTCTCTTGGGAAGACAGCATGATGTCTCCTGTCTGTCGCTCTCAGAGGAATACATCTGCACTTTTCCCTCACAACTCTCTCCTCTATTGCATGCATGTTTAGAGCTTCACAGCATTACAGTATGTCATTTTGCTTAAATGTATCATTTTTTTTCTCCTTATCTCTCAAGTTGTGTGCATTTGCTTTGAACATTTTCTCTTTTTATTGTGGATACTTTTGTAATGCCCTATTTTTAATGTTATTAGACAACATTTTTTATCTGGAGAGTCTTTAAATGAAATATTTTTAAATGTCAATCCTTTAAAATGGTAGTCTTTAAGTCTTTAAAAAAGTTTTAGGTTTTCATCTTATTTTATGTATTATTTTTTGTTGTTGATCTCTTTTTATTGGGATAAACCTTTTTATTCTATAAAAGTGCTATTTATAAAGTGTACATGAGATCAGGGATAGTAGTCTCCCTCTCTCTCTGTTATTGTTTTCCAGATAGCCTTTTGGTCTGAATCTTTAAGTTTTTGTTAAAGAGTCATTCATGTTTTTTTAAGTCCATCAACCAACTTATTCTACATCTGTTTCTAAAACTTGCATTCATAAAAGTGCTTTCTTAACCAGATGAAAAAATAGCATTCTTGTTTAGGTTTTGGTGAATGTGTCAATTGTTGCAGACATTTCTTCTTGTAATGTTGTAAAGCAAGCTACAGGTCATTAAAACAATAGCATACAGTGCTCGGCATATATGAGTACACCCCTCACAAATCTCTATTTTAAATTCATATTTTTAAATAGGAAGCTATACAGTATTATATTTGTGCATATACATTGGATTAGTCAGTACTAAAGCCAAATCTGGAGCTTATCTAACAAAACAACTTACAATAACGGTCCAAAAACTAGTACACCCCAATTTAGATGTTATAGAAAAATATCGAATACAAATTTTAAAAGAGGAAAAATCAAGAGAAGCAAAAAATGTAAAAAAAAAAAAAAATTGTTGAAATTTTGTAAGTATTAATTTTTTTTGTTGTTGCAATATTAAGCTAGAATTTAATTGTATTATCTTTCAATTTCTAAATATGTTTGGTGACTAAAATATTATTTTAATAAATATAACTGGGTCCCACTTTATATTAAGTGTCGCTTATACCTGTGAACTTACATGGTAACTAGATGTGTAAGTAGTATGTAACTACAGTGTATGTACACACTGGTACATAGTATTTACCTATGTAATACTGGTGTAACTACACACATGTAACAACCCACTGAATAGTATGTGTAAGTTCAAATGTGTAACAGGACATTGGTAATAACACAAAGTACTTAGAATTACATAAGTGCATTGTGTAACAACAATATACTTGCAGGTGTTTTCCCACTTCCATACCTGTTTGCATACCATGTACTTCTGAACACTGTATTAGAATAAGAATGGCAGAACTAATGCTGCATTAGAAGGTTTCACCTTGTGATAACAGTGTAATTACAGGGTAAATCATCAGGAACTGTCCACTCAATATAAAGTGTAAAATGGTCATAAATTACTGTGTAATATATAAAACCTAAGCCTTTGTGCAACAGTTTAACAACAGCAAACTTCTACCAAAAAAGTATAAGTGTATATAGAAATATACAAATGCCTTATGTTTATATGTTGGGTAAACTGTAGAATCACATCAGTAATTCACATTAAAGGGGTAGTTTACCAAAGATTGTGTTATTAATGTCCTGTTACACATTTGAACATACACATACTATTCAGTGGGTTGTTTCATGTGTGTAGTTACACCAGTATTACACAAGTAAATACTATGTACCAGGGTGTACATACACTGTAGTTACATACTACTTACACGTACAATGTGTAAGTTTACAAGTATAAGTGACACTTAATATAGAGTGGGACCTTTTTTTTTATTCAGCAAGTATTTGATCTAAAATTCAATGAAAATATGATGTTTCGCATCAGTCATTTTTTGTCAATTAATGCTTTTAATCAGCAAGACTGCAATAATTGATCAACAGCAAAAAACGATGTATAGTGTATTGACCTTATTCTTCAATGTGGAAGTGCGCTTGTTTTTGCGATTGTTTTAGGACAGGGGTGCACATACTTTTTCTTATTTTCTTATGAAGGTCCAAAAACCAAACTTGATTGAGGCTAGTGGGCCTAAAGTAAATATAGTTGCCATGGGTAATTTCTTAATTTATCTAATAATGTTTAACAATGACTAGAAAATGTTGCCTTATTAACTAATACATATTTTTTTTGACATTTTGTAATAAACTTATTACAGCAAAAACAAAACAATCTCATTTATAACAGAATTACAGTAGTTTTTGCCTTGATTTGTTCACCGATGTCTTCTGCATGGTCCTCTATCCGTCGAGTGACATTATTTAAATTTCAAATAAAATAAGATTCATTTACAACATTTAATTAAAACATTTCATTTTAGTTTTCTCTAAATAAAATAAATAAAAAGCTATAAAACAAACAAAAAAGGTTACATCAAATTAAAAATGACATTTGCCTCAACCCTCTTCATCATTCTAATCCTTCTCTCAGATGAGACAGTGGGCCAAATCAAAGGTTACAATGGGCAATTTTAGGCATCTTTGTTTTAGAGCTTCCGAATTCAGCTCCGTATATGGGAGAAATCTCTAGAAATAATAAACTGCAGAAAACAGTCAAACTGCTTTCTCCACAAACAAGTGTTTGCATGATAATACAAACAAAGCAGAATCATATAGTAAGAAAATGTCAACATCAATCAGCATAACAAGCCGTGTTGAACGTCTAAAAATGAATGGAAGTGAATGATACCAGAAGTCTAGAGCCAAAAAGATTCAAATGGCTGTGCCCGCTTGTACGCAAATGAATAAGGTGAATAAGATTAGCAGAAAAAAACATTAAAAGATGTATTACTCTGTTTGCTTCAAGAAAATGTAACTAACATTTAAATGGCCACAAGGGGAGATGTTATATGCCTTAAGCATTTCATAAGGCAACTTTAATAGTTTGGTCTTTGCATACTTTTAGAAAAACTGCGCACTCATGCTTAAAGTATTCGAGATTTACTTTCCACTAATGCACCGTTAGAGTCATTGAACTAAAGCAAACCCATGAGGGAGAGTGTGTCTGAGGTATTATACATCAAAAGAGTGATTCTAAGATTCTATCTCTTCCCTTTGGAAAAAGATTAGCAAAATTTAGCCCTTAATTATGCTAATATATTAGCATTTTGTTAAGGGAAAGCATAGCAGTAATTAGTGATTTTTTTAATTTCTCAAATTGCTCATCTGATAATGCTGCTCTTGAAATACCGATGACTGATTCTTGGTGTGATGGTCAGGGAATCTTAGTGTGATTCAGGAGTCTTTATTAATTATTTTAATAAATTATTTTTTAGTTTTATTAATTATGTCAAAGCAGTAAATAAATTAGCCTACTATCATCTCAAAAACATTGCAAGAATTAGATGCTTTGTTTATATTGAGGACATTGTTCATGCTTCTATCACCAGCAGAGTGGATTACTGTAATGGACTCCTGGACAATGGCCTTTCCAAAAAGACAGTCAGACAGTTGCATCTTATCCAGAACACTGCTACCAGGATTCTGACCAGAACCAGAAAATCAAAGCACATCACACTCTACCTCATGCCTTTACACTGGCTCCCAGTTACATTGAGAAAATATTTTAAAATGTTATTATTTGTCTGTAAATCACTAAATGGCCTAGGACCTCAATACATTACAGATATGCTCACTAAATACAAACCTAACAGATTACTAGGATCATTAGGATCAAGTAAATTAGAAATTCCAAGAGTTCAGTCAAAGCAGGGTGAATCCACCTTCAGCTACTACGCCCCTCACTGCTGGAATCAGCTTACAGAAATGATCAGATGTGCACCAACATTAGGCACATTCAAATCAAGACTGAAAACACATCTGTTTAGTTGTGCCTGTGTCTTTTTCCTTTTAAAACCCATTTTAATCATTTTTATTCATTGCTTTTATTTCTTATACTTGTTTCTTTTATTCTTGTTTATGTAAAACACTTTGAATTACCATTGTGTATGTGCTATATAAATAAACTTGCCTTGCCTTGCCATTGTGATTTTAAAATGTTTCTGTAATGTATTTTGACTCCAGAATAAAGTGCCAGAGCTTTTACTATGGTGTCAGAAATCCTCCTCCCCCCATGTGACATTTAGAAATGTGCTTTGACCGGAGACCCACAAACTGTCACTGGGAAACTAAGCTTGGCATTTTTCCTGCTGTTATTTCTTCTCTTCAAGAGCATGTATTCATTTTCATCATGTCTTATTGAACAGCTTCGAGGCTGGTCTTTGTGTGGTGGTGAACATTACAAAATGTCAGAACTGAGACAAGTTGGATAAAGGCCACGGGAAAAGAGCAATTATAAGAGATTGTGGCACCTGGTGAAAATTTCCTTAATTATCTGACAGATGTTTTTTAACTGGCAGTCTAACTTTCCTGTTTTCACTGTTTTTGTAAGATGGTGAACCGTACTAAAGGAACTGAAACAGTTGAATGTCCCAATAAAGGCCCATTCATACAATAAAAGGTGGTCATTCCAGATCTGTAAATTCTCAAATATTTCTTATTTTAACTACAACACCAAATTAGAAAAAGTTGGGACAGTATGGAAAACGCAATTAATAAAAGACAGTAATGACTTCTTTAATTTGACTTGTATTTCATTGCAGACAATACAACAAACGTTGTTTAATGTGTTCCTCATGATTTTTATTGATAGTTTGTTTTTCAAAATAAACAAGTATTCCTATTTTAGTTGCAACATATTTCAAAAAAAGTTAGGACAGGATCAATTTTGGGGCTAGTGATCAGGTAAATTGTTTTAAAAATTATGTGATCTAATCAACCAAAACAGGTGATGTCAACAGGTGATTGTATTTATAATTTGGTACAAAAGCAGTATCCAAGAAAGGTCTATTCCATAGGTGCCCAACCCTGTTCCTAGAGATCTACCTTCCTGCAGATTTCATCTGCAACCTTGATCAAACACACTTGATTTTAATTACCAAGTGCTCCTTCATCTCCAGGAACAGGGTTTAGCACCCCTTATCTAGTCCTTCAGGAGCAAGGATTGTCGAGGATCGTCAGTTTGCCAACAAATACATGAGAACATTATGTTCCTCAAAGAAAGATAGTAAGACATTTGGATATTTCACCTTTAACAGTGCAAAACATAATTAAAAGATTTAAGGAATGTGAAAGAATTTTAGTGCACAAATGACAAGCTTAAGCTGAACTACAATGATCCCCGATTCCATATGTGGCACTGCATGAAGAATTATCATTCATCTATAAGCGATATTACCACATGGGCTCAGGACTGCTTTGGCAAACCTTTAGGTACCACAATACATAGTTACATTCACAAATGTCAGTTAAAACTGCACTGTGCCAAAAGGAAGCCCTATGTTAACATTATCCAGAAGCGCCGTCGACTTCTCTGGGCTCAGAGGCATCTGGGATGGACCATCACACAGTGAGCATGTGTACTGTGGTCAGATAAATTAGTATTTCAGGTATTTTTGGGAGCACGCTGTGTGCTCTGGATCAAAGAAAAAAAAAAGGATCATCCAGAAAGTTACCAACAAAATGGTCTGTCATGGTATGGGATTGTGTCAGTGTCCTTGACAAAGGTAACTTGCACTTCTGTGATGACACCATTCATACTGAAAAGTATAGAGATTTTTAGAGCACAATATGCTGCCTTTTTTTCTGGGACACCCATGCATTTTAACAAGACAATGCAAAACCACATTCTGCACACATTACAAAGTCCTGGCTGCAGAGGAAGGAGATACAGGTACTTGACTGGCCTGCTTGCAGTCCTGACCTGTCTCCAATAGAGAATGTGTGGCTCATTTTGGAGCTCAAAATGTGACAGTGTGGACCCCGGACTGTTTCCCACCTTGTTTGCAGGAAAAATGGGACAAAATTACACCTGAAACACTTCATCACTTGGTTTCTTCTGTCCCTAAATGTCTTTTAAGTGTTGTAAAAAGGAACGGCAACATTACAAAGTGGTAAATACTTTACTATTACAACTTTTTATGAAATGTGTTGCAAGAAACAAAATTGGAATGTGTTTATTTTGAAAAACAAAAAAACAAACAAACAATAAAAATAAAAAAAAACACATTAAATCATTTGTTATTAATAAATAAATTATTGAAATAAATTGTTGTATTGTCTGCAATGAAATACAAGTCAAAGTAAATTTAGAAATCACTGTCCTGACTTTTCTGAATTGGGGTTGTAACTTCAATTTCCACAGAAAAAAAATTCACCAGACGACAGGATAATGCAGGAAATGTCAATGGGCTATTAGTTCCAAACTGCAGCTGAAATTGCTCTTCAGTTCATATATGAAGAGTGTAAGGATCTGTATCATCATACAGTAGCTATATTTCCATCCACCTATTTTTATGTGCATTTTGGACAATTGTATAAAAAATGCTTAATGAAAACACCAAGATAAGCATAAATGTTTAAAAAGTGCACAACTGAGTGGAGGTGAAGTGTCTTGGCTTGGTGACGTTTTTAGCTGGAGCTACATCACAGACTGAATGCAAATGTCTGTCAAAATTTCTTTTAGCAACAGGTAGTTCCTTGCCTGCATTCATCGTCCAATCATTTTTTGTCAGACAATCTCTTTTAAGTTTTTGTGCATCGTTCTCCTTGACTCAATGTGGATTGGCTAATTTTTGAGCTGTCGTCTTTGTGCTCTCCGGGAGATGTCAATCATCCTCATTTGAAGAGGGAGAGGAGGTGATCTCACAAGTGCCAAAGTAAACAATCTGTCTCTCTCTCTCTCTCTCTCTCTCTCTCTCTCTCTCGTCTATCAGCATCTCCTGCTGGAACAAAGGCAGTTCCTTTTTGAGGCTGAAGTTTAGAGAGAGATTTCCACTGAGCGGTCATTAATGCAGCAGCCAAACTGATTTCCCTCCATTCTCATGTGGGGAAACGTCTCAGACACTTCTTAATGAGTAGATTAGATAGATGGAGAGGGAAATTTAGGGCTGGACGAGAGACAGCGATTATGTTCATTCCTCATCTGTTCCTTCTCTTCAGAGATTTATTCACTGCTTAAAGGCCCGTGATCGGTGTGCATGCTGCAGTAATTGCAGTGGGTGTTTTTGTGCTATTTATGCTTTAGTGATGCATTGTTAGGACGCCTCACACATTCATGCTTTGTTTAATGAGTAAATGAATATATCATGCAAAAACGATGTCTTGGCTGCGTGGATTTAAATGCAGATTTGAGACAAAAACTTCAAAGGACTACGTCTTAGATGTTTGTGTAATTAAATGTGATTATTAATGTTCGCACATAACTTCTGAGCCATGTTCTGGACAATATTTACATATGTATATGGCCTGGATACAATTATTAGTGGAGCATGCTCTTTAGATTGCTCATGTTATTGAAACCACCAAACCACTGAGCTTCACGTTCGAACTCTGCTTGCAAGAAACACTCAGCTTTTTTATTGTAAAATGTCAAATCTAGCATTTCCATAAGCTAATATGCTCATATTACAAATAAGTGCCCTCATCAGTCTGTTGGAGTGACCCTGCTTTTAGATTATCTGTCTTGCATAATATTCACACTCTGCATGAGTCATTGGGGTCAAGGGTTTCCAGATGAATTTAATAGCCTTTAGTGCTTAGAAACACTCCAAGATCTGTGTGTGTGTGTGTGTGTGTGTGTGTGTGTGTGTGTGTGTGTGTGTGTGTGTGTGTGTGTGTGTGTGTGTGTGTGTGTGTGTGTGTGTGTG
>CAIGQZ010000427.1:22253221-22271175 GCA_903798205.1 Danio tinwini
TCCATCCATTCATCCGTCCATCCTTTTTTTGATCCATCCATCCATCCCCATTGTTCGTCTATCTGTCTGTCTGTCATTTATTTGTTCTTTCAACTGTTCAGTTCATTATTTGTTAGCATTTTGTGTCTGCACCAAGTCACTGATAATATAAAATATAAAATGTAAATATAAAATATATAAAAATATATAAAATGACTGCTATGTATACAATAGACAATATATGTTTAAAGCACATGTGAAAGCAAAGTTTACAATGTTTATTTAACTAGCACATATTGTCACTTTTTAGGTGAACAATGAATCCTTCCAAGTTATTCCACTGAAATAAAAATGTTTGTTTTTGTAATCTTCAATCGTAGTCTGACTATTTGTTTCCACATTTGGAATGGCGGTTCTTTTCTGATGATGTCAGTTTGACTGCTTCAGCCGCAATATTCTTAACCACACCTCCTTTACCATTAGTTTGCTAAGAGGCAATGATGCGCAAAAAGAAAGCCCCGCTTCTTTCTCAATATTTCATTTCAATTGGAAGTACATCAACATACTGAAATAAAAGTCTCAGCAACTTCTGGTTAACACAGACTTTAATTTCAGTTAGGTTCTTTTCAGTCATATTAGAACCAATCTCAACTTTAAACATTTTCTTTTGGTTCAAATGCACATTCACAGCCAATCTCTCTCTGTAGTTCATGATAGATTGTATATTGTGAGTTCTGATTGCGAAAGGCAGTTATTGTGTCTCTCTGCAGCTCTCAGCCTGTAAAAGCCCCCTATTGTTCCAGAGGGTCTATCTCTCCCTCCCTCTCCTCTGATAATACAGGCCATAACAGGCAATATCTTTCTACAGTCTTTTTATTACACACAGAAAGATCCAGCTGGATTGTCTTATTTAATTTGGGGGTTTAGTTTGCGTGTGATCTGTCTGAACAGGCAAACAGGAAGGAAGATAATATTACTAAGCTGTCATCACGAGTTTGTTTTGACCTTGCAGTGCTTTTTTTTTTTTTTAAGTTATAGTGTGTCTGTGTACATTTGTATTACCTATATGAACGTCCATTAGTCATCATCATAGCCATACTTATTAAAGACAATTCCGTCCATATGTGTCTTCCAGACGCAGTTTAGCTAAGCGAGTATCTGAGTATTTTTTGCTGTTTTCCCCCATAGTGATGTCAAACATGAAAATAAATCAAGCTCCTGCGTTCTACATGTGTGTAATGATTCAGTTCCCATTGTATGTACTCGTGTGTGTGCATGTCTTTGTCTGTTTTGTGTGTGGTTGTGGATTGGCTCTAATGTGATTTTAATATGTGTAAGGCAATCCAGAGAAGCCGTAACTCAGAGAAAAAGGAAAAGTTCTGCTAGTCTAAAACGCAATTGTGTAATTCAGCGGGAACAAACCCAGGAACAGACCTACTCGTGCTTTGATCAAAAACACAACGAGAGCAGAGCCAGACAAGCCAAATTTAAAGCCAGAGATGCATTAAGTTATGGAGCTCATGTGGTAAATGCCAGTTGTAATGTGATTTTAATAGCCTATCAATGTCAGAAATGGTTAGAATATTAGTATTTAACACACAAAGCAGTTTAAATCCTAGAGTGTAATTGTTCACTCTTTTGTTACTAGTAATATTTAGTACAGGTCTTTCAGTACATGATTATGTACCAAACAAATAAAGTTTTGTTGTACTGTATGTGCAGAACTTAATCTGAAACAAGTTAATTTTAATGAATCAATGTCAATATAAATATTCCAAGATCAACCTTTGTGTCAGTGTGAATACATATTTTGCGCCTGCAGTAATTGCTAGAAGATTTGTGTTGTTTCTTTCAATAAGACCATGAGACAATTCCACTGTGTGATGGTCCATCCCAGATGCCTCTGAGCCATGAGAAGTTGACAGCGCTTTTCTGGACACTGTTAACATAGGGCTTCCTTTTGGCACAGTGCAGTTTTAACTGGCATTTGTGGATAAAACTGCATATTGTGGTATTTAACAAAGGCTTGCCAAAGTAGTCCTGAGCCCATGTGGTGATATATCTTATAGATGAATGATGATTTTTGATGCAGTGCTGCCTGAGGGATCGGAGATCATGATAGTTTTACTTAGGCTTGCGTCCTTGTCTTTTATGGCAGCCGTTTTGAATGTTATCACTTGATTGAATGGGCGTTATCAGCGGTTATCAGCTGATAAATATGGGCCAGTAGGGGCCTTCTGCCTTAGAAGGCTGTTATATCCATCCACATGGTTAATCAAATATAGATCACATATGACTGCAGCCGGAAGTTACCAAGAATTATTCATTCTATTTATTACATTTCCCATTAATTGTATTTTATTAACGTCTGCCCCTACCCCATCCCTAAACCCAACCGCCACAGTAATGTAAAAACAGATCTAGATGTGGAGTCTTCTCTATTAGTATAGCTGATTAGCCATGTGGATGAATGATAAAAGCATTCTGAGCCTACCAGTAGGCGCAGAATGCCCCTACTGGCCCATGTCTATCAGCTGATAACCACTGATAACGCCATTCAATGGAGTGATAACATTCGAAGCAGGTGTTTACGCACTGAAATGTTTCCAGATTCCTTAAATCTTTTAAATGTTATGCACTGTTGAAGGTGACATATCCAAATGTCTTCCTATCTTTCTTTGAAAACTTTGTTTTTAAACATTTTTATTCTTAATACATTATACATTTTTATACTTTTCTTACGTATTTGTTGGCAAACTGGCGATCCTTGGCCCATCTTTGCTCCTAAAGGACTAGACCTTTCTTGGATGCGGCTTTTGTAACAAATCATAATTAAAATCACCTGTTGACATCACCTGTTTCAAATAACATTATTATTTACCTGATTATTCATTCATTCATTTTCTTTTCGGCTTAGTCCCTTTATTAATCCGGGGTCGCCACAGCAGAATGAACTATCAACTTATCCAGCACGTATAGGCAGCGGATGCCCTTCCAGCTGCAACCCATCTCTGTGAAACATCCATTCACACTTATACACTACAGATAATTTAGCCTACCCAATTCACCTGTACCGCATGTCTTTGGACTTGTGAGGGGAAACCGGAGCACCCGGAGAAAACCCATGCAAACGCGGACAGAACATGCAAACTCCACACAGAAACGCCAACTGACCCAGCCGAGGCTCGAACCACCGACCTTCTTGCTGTGAGGCAACAGCACTACCTACTGCGCCACCACGTCGCCTATTTACCTGATTACTAAACCAAAACCATACCTTTCTCCCACTTAATTTCCTGTCATCCTGCTGTCCTATCAAGTAAAGGAAAAAATGTAAAAAAAAGAATGTCCAGACTGGTTCCAGCTGATAGAAAGGCAACATTAACATATAACAGTTTTGGCTGTTTTTAATGAGAAGTTTGTTTCTTCATAATTTGTAACAGAATTTTACTAACTATTCCTATATTTTATGACAATAAAATGTGATTTATGGATGGTGTGATTAAAACATATTCAGAATCCTGTGTAATGTGGCTATAATTTTTAACCTAACTTTATCTGTTCAGATTTCTGCTCTGGAAATGTTTCAAATCGGTGTGTTTTTAATCACATAATACCTTATTTGCAAATAAGAATATAACTGAAAGATTGTTCAACTAGGGACATAATTTCACCATACCTATTTGGGATTTCTTACCTTAATGTCTCAATATTTACAGCATATGGTGTGTTTGAATGTGAAGTGAGCTGCAAATTTCAAATCAGTGACTTTTGCCCTCTTAAATTCAGTTGGAGCGGTTTATAGAAATGCTGGCGTTTGTCTCATGGTTCTTATCTTCTCTTAACAAACACTCCGCTGAATTGAGTCTGACACTAAGCAGCGGTTGAGTAAACAATGAGTGACGGTGGCGATTTTTCCCCTCTCTTACTCCAACTCATTCTGTCTGGACTTCCGTTCAGGAAGCGGCTACAAAATGCTGGAGGACTATTTTCCAGCTACTTGGAACTGCTTGCTGATATGCTTGAAGATAAATGTGTGTATGTGTGACTGTCAGCACACTGGTGTTTGTGTGCATGTGTGTGTGGTTTAGCAGAGGACACACAAATAAACAGTGTGTCTTAAGGTCAAGGAGAAAGGAGATGTTAAGTCCCAGCACTTGGCAGACACTTCATCTGGGTCATTCTCCAAGCCCATCGAAATGCCGAGGTGTCAGAAGAATGGATGGGCTTTTATTCTTATCACTGGTGTGTCAGATGGTGCTGAGGATTTTGAATCAGTGACTCGCATCTTTTCTATCAGGGCACCGCAGAGATTTGTTCTGATTTGTCATTCTTTCTGGCAGTTACATTATTATGCCAGTTGGTGGCGTAAATGTGTTTTGTGTGTGTGTTATGAATTAGTGACTGGAACATTCACACAAATGGAATAACTGAAACAATGGTTACTGTATTTTCAACTATAGAGACCTACTCTGTACTGATTTTTCAGTCCCATTTCCGCAAGATTCTGTTCCAGTCCCAAAAAATATATATATTATTTTCTCCTGCTCCCACCTGAAAAAGCCAGCAGGTAAACATACAAGTAGTTTTATTTCCACTGCTTCTTCCCGCTACTCTTGCTTCCCTTTTGAATATAAATAAAAACAATATAAAATAGGCAAATATGTTACGTTTTATTGGAGTTTAATTAAATGGAATGAGGGCGGCACAGTGGCGCAGTAGAGAGTGCTGTCGCCTCACAGCAAGAAGGTCGCTTGTTCGAGCCTCGGATGGGACAGTTGGCGTTTCTCTGTGGAATTGGCATGTTCTCCCTGTGTTAGTGTGGGTTTCCTCCGGGTGCTCCGGTTTCCCTTACAAGTCCAAAGACATGCGGTACAGGTGAATTGGGTAGGCTAAATTGTCCGTAGTGTATGAGTGTTAATGAGTGTGTATGGATGCTTCCCAGAGATGGGTTGCAGCTGGAAGGGCATCCGCTGCGTAAAAATGTGCTGGATAAGTTGGTGGTTTATTTCGCTGTGGTGACCCCGGATTAATAAAGAGACTAAGCCGAAAAGAAAATTAATGAATTAATAAATAGAATGATGAACATGAATGAGGAGAAACGAGGAATGAGAATATAGAAATACAGACAGAACAAACAGTAAAGCATTTGGCTTAATACTGCTTCAGAATGTGAATTTTTAATTTTTTTTTTGCCTTCAGCAATGACCAAACATTGAACATAAGTTATCCATTTTTCTCAATAAATAAAAATTAGGCCAATTTTCAATATTTAGCTAAACAAATAAAAAATAAACTAGTTTTTATTTTATTTTAGTCATTCTTGTTGCTTTTTTGCAGGAGATAAATAAGAGAGTGTTTGTTTTTAGTAAATTAATTTTAAAATATTTTCATCTTGTGGGAGTCCTATGAATAATTGTTTTCTCCCACAACCTAAATATATACAAAAGGACCTTACCGACAATTATAAATCTGTATGTCTGTAAATACAGATCTTTATACTTAATAGAAACCAAAGAAAAAAGCTAAATAAATTAATGAAGTGTTTAAAAAAAACATGACTAAAATACTCAGAATATAGAGGATTGACTAATCGTGCAATATTTGCAAAAAAAAAATCTAAATTTGGGATGATTTGGCTGGTTTATACAGAAGTCTTTATCAGTCAGTCAGTCAGTCAGTCAGTCAGTCAGTCAGTCAGTCAATCATCTATCAATCAATCGATTGATTTGGCCCAGAATTGTGGCATATATAATCCCAACTGTAAGTTATGAAATCCAATTGTTGCAATTGCTAGTTTATATTTTATAGTTTTAACTCTCTCCAGTGAAAGTATGTCATGCCTTAAACTTCACAAACATAAAATTCACAAAGAACTGAATTAACTGCTTTTGAGAAACAATAGTGAATAAAAAGTAATACTGCTAATAATAATGAATTGAGAACTAGATTATTTGGCCCAGTCCTAATATCAATATCACTTTAGCATTTTGTCCATTTATGATATTAATTAACTGCATCAAATCTTAGAAACAAAGCCATACAGGCACATTTTTTTTTCCCGTCATAACTGAAAAAATTAAGGGTGTTTTATCTACATTCTATTAAACATCAGGCAGTAAATGCTTTTGCAGCTTTTTTCTTAGTTTTTTTATTATCTGAGATGATAATTCTCTGTTTCCACTGAGTGGTACGGTACGGTATGGGTCAGTATGGGTCACCTTTATCAGGCTGGCATGTCCACTGCCTAAAGGGCACTAATGGTACTCTTTTGGTGGGCATGGCGTACGACAGAAAGTTTCAGTCAACGTCATTCTCTTTGAGGAAATGTCAAAGTAAAGCTGTACGGGTCGTTCACATATCATATGAGAAGCATTTCTCACAAAACAGATGCTTTATACACGTGTACACGTGTGTACAAATGTTCATTACTAACTGTTCTATGAACATAATTTTATTATAACTGCAGATCAAGATGCAAAATAGCCTACTGTAACGTCTACAATTATATAAAAGAAATAAATAAATGCAACATATGAACACATACACCCCTTTACAGTCTTCGATAGGTTACCAATTACAGAAAAACTACACACAGCATACGTTTAGTCCTTATTTGGGTCAGTGCAAACCTCTCATCTGTGTCTTTAATCTTCAGCAGCACATGTAGCCTCTTGTTAGAAAGTAAGTCCATCATTCCAAGTTCATAATAGTCTAAAAGGTACTATGTTATGATACTAGTTAAACATGGCAGTTTGTTCATGTTTTAGGTTGCTGAAAAATCATTTGCTCCTTTGTTTTTTCGGGCTTCTCCTTTGTTTTTTCACGCTTCACTCTTTGTCCATTTCTGAAAGGATCGGATGTCAGAAGCACTTCAATAATCATGTGCACGTTATTATCATCAACTCAAGAAGTTTGTTATTTCAGATATTTGCCACATGAGAAATCGAAACCGCTCGCGCTTTAGACAGCTTTGTAAAAAACTACGAGGCACAGGGTAGATTCTGCTCTTCTTCTTGGCTTTGTGGCTGTTCATCAAGACGACAACAAGGTTTGTTTGAGCTCAGGTCGACCATGGCTCTTTATTATTTGTATATTTTATTACAGTGTAATGTCTTGGCATTTTAAAAATGGTGCTTCCTTTGTTTTCATTTTACTGGCTTGTTGCACGAGCGAGTGGCGCATCTCTGTAAACCAATAGCGTGTTGCTTTTCCTATTGGTACCCTTTTGTTGTGCTAGGTAGCGTGGTACAGTACGGTTCACTTTTAGATACCTTTTGACAGTGAAAATGACCATAAAAGCGTACCGAACCGTACTGTACTGTACCACTCAGTGGAAACTGGCGATATGTAGTTCACATCATTTAAAGCAACAGTAACCCTTGTTTATCACAGACAATAAAAATAAAAATACACACCCCTACTAGAAAATCCTAGAAACTGCATAGCAACTTCACCTCAACAGATTTTTCATGCTGTACTCCTGACACAAGCACATTTTCATTTTAAAACTGTTATTATTGTTTAATTATTGTTTAAATGGAGATTTACAAAAGGGCTACACTATTACATTACGATCAACATAAAAAAAAAGTTAAGATGCAAGTAGGGTGAAGAGTACAGCTGTCAAACACATACATAGTTATTCCCAGTTTCTAGATGAATCTACCCTGCTCTTTATGTTCAGGCCTGGTTTTAACCGACCGATATTTGCCATGCATATAACCGCAGCAGCTGCAGTCTGCCCTTAAAATACGCATGGTGAGGAATGCAATGTAGGGTTAGCCAACAACTGCCACTCAGAAATGCACTGTCAGGACACAACTTTAAATCTAGCTCTCTGTATATGTGTGTTTAAGGGGCACACCTGTGGATATATGTACAGACTTGCGTTGAGGACGGTGTTGATGATTTTGGGGACAGAAATTCCCTCATGTCTAAATGTGACCCGGTCATATTTATCCAGCTCTTAACGTTCAAGTTCAGCCCTCTGTTTAGTTCAGATTCATTTAAGCTGCTGTTGTTGGGGGTATTTGGCAGTTTTAAGCCGATCTATAAGAGGAAAGAGCGGGATGTCATCACTTCTGTTGTCCTTTCAGGGCGTGATTAATAGACCGGTGGGGCTTTGTGACCTTATTTATGGTGCTTTTCACTCTCGTTATTAAATTGTTTAAAGGGCTAGCTGGGAAGATAATCTTTTTTTATGTGGATCATATCCCATAATGCCTATCGGGTACCATGTGTTATTGTGTTGGTAGTTTTTAGACTGGTGAGATTATGCTAGTAATACGTCTTCTGTATGTTTTGTTTTGTTTTAGCAGTGTGTTCTCTGTGTCTGTGGGAGCTTTACTCCCTCTGGCTGTGTTTTGACTAATGCTTTAATCTCGTATTGTGTGTGTGTGTGTGTGGGGGGGGGGGTGTGCTGGTGCTGGGGTGGAGAGGTGAATTGCTGGTGGATTAATATGGGATTGATCTGTGCTTGTGTTGCTCTCTGCGTTTTGTTTGTAAGTGTGTGTAGCTCGAGTCTCAGAGACGATGCAAAAATAATGAGTTGAGAGAACTTTCAAACGTCTAAGTTAGACTGCAGAGGATGTGCCATTTTGTTTTTTCAAGTTCACTGAATTTCTCTCTTTAAAATATTATGTAGTGTTTTTTTTTTTTAGTTAGTTGGCCCAAACATGACTTCAACTTAAAAGGATTATAATGCTGACTGGATTTATTGATTTTAAAAACAAACATTTTTTTTGTTTGTAGGGATTCTTGGCTAAGCCAAAGCAAAAATATTATGATTTTATGTAGGGCTCCACAATGCATCAAAAAAGTATCGTTATCGCGATAATAGTATGTGCAATGTTCAAATTGCAGAGAGGTGCAATAATTTTTTTTAGGCATGCACTAAAATGAAAATAGGGCAGCACGATGGCTCAGTGGTTAGGTATAGGTAAATTGGGTAAACAAAATCGGCCGTAGTGTATGAGTGTGTCTATGAATGTGAGAATGTATGGGGTTTCCCAGTACTGGGTTGTGGAAGGGTGTCCGCTGTGGTTCATTTCGCTGTGGAGACCCTTGATAAATAAGGGACTAAGCCGAAGGAAAATTAATGAATTTCAATTCATCTTTATTTCTATAGCGCTTTTACAATGTGGATTGTGTCAAATCAGCTTCACATAGAAGATCATAGTAAATTAAAACAGTGTCAGTTCAGTTTTCAGAGTTTAAGTTCAGTTCAGTTTAGTGTGGTTTAATATTCACTGCTGAGAGTCCAAACACTGAAGAGTAAATCCATCGATGCGCAGCTCTACAAGTCCCGAACCATGCAAGCCAGTGGTGACAGCGGTAAGGTAAAAACTTCACCAATTGGCAAAAGTAAAGGATAAAAAACCTTGAGAGAAAGCAGGCTCAGTTGGGCACGACCATTTCCCCTATGGCCAAATGTCTTGGGTCTGAACGTCAGCGAAGACTCGTCTGTCCCTGGAGTCCCACAGGAATCAGTCTCATGCTCTCCACTCTTCCATGACCACCACAGCAGCTGCTCAGGATACTGCCTGGTCCGGGATTATAGAAACCTAGGGATCATCTCTTCACAGGTCTTGGATTGCATCAGTGGTGCTTCATAATCTCTGGGGTCTTCGGGATGAGTACCCCCAGGTGGAAAAATAGAATAAAGCGAATAATTAGTGTATTTTAAATGAATGAATAAAATTAAAATTTGCGGCCAAAACCAAAAATCTTTATACCCATCTACCCAGTAGGTGCTGTTCTGCTGTTGGCTAGAAGGTGAACCTAGAGCTGAAAATAAATACGTATGATGGGAGTAGAGATGAGTGGAAAATCTAGCCAATAAGAGTCAGAATACCTGCCCAGATTTTCATTTATCCATAGTGTCTAAATGTTTGCACCTGCCTCTGAAATCACTTCCATACTATATAGTACACTAAAACCAGTATGGGAGCCGAGTAGTATGTCCGAATTCATAGAATTTGAAAAATAGTATGTGAAAAGTACCCGGATGACCTACTACTTCCGGCGAGATTCTGAAGTGCTCATCCAATGGATACTATGCTATTCCATGTACCCTGTGAGAGAATTCATGAATGGGAGTGAATCAATGCAACACACGCGTGTAGGTCACGTGATCATGACAAAATGGTGGATGTAGTACAGTACGTCCAAGTTCCATTCATACTGCTCACATTCATACTGTATAGAACATACTTTTCTAAAGGTCAAGTAGTACATTTAAATCCAAATGCAGTACCTACTGAGTAGTAGGTGATTTCGGATGCAGGCCATGTCAAATTGTGTGAAAAGACATCAAACAAACAATCCTGCACACTAGTGTCAATACTTGCTCAAATATTTATTAAATCAACATTAGAAAGACACAGAATTTTAAAGAAAACAGTAACCAATGAATATTACTAATTGAAACCAATCACCATGAGTAATATAACAAGCAATCATGACACCACATAAAATAAAAATAAATAGTAAAAAATAACCCAATCAAATAATTTACAACATTACAATAGACACTGCTTCATCATTTTATCATCATTATATCTATAAGCAAGTATTGATACTAGTGTGCAGGATTGTGTGTTTGCATTATATACAGCTTTGATGAACAAAACCTTTTTTTTTAAACGCTCCAAACTTTAGAACTTTTTCTAGCTACTGCAGATCGCTGGAGAACCTTCACTTTCACTCGGACTACAATTCTGCCACCACATGAACTACAAATACTGTCATGCACCTCACACACACCTGTTCCTGTTTTACATTGATTACACTCACACAGCCGGAAGATCATGATGAACTGATTACATAGCTGTAAATACACCACACATACACACAGTGCTAAGTCTTGTTGGTATTAACCCTGTAACTTTACAAAGTGTTTTCTGGTCTAGTCTCTCGATGTATTATCTTTGCCTTGTTCTATTGTTTACGTTGTCAGCCGCCTGCATCAACTATCTGCCCATTTCCTGACCTTTTGGATTACCTTGTATGTTCGTGTTTGCACCTGTGAAGGACCATTTCCTGCATGACTACTCTTATTAATAAAGAACTGCACGTGGATCCTCAACCCCGTTGTCAGCGTCCCATCAGTCAGATAGGAATGTAGAGGTGAAAATTTTAGATCCCCCATTAATCAACAACTCTTACATGCATTTGCACAGTTCACGAGACAACAAGTCTGATCAATTTCTGTGATGTTTTAAATGCACTGTATGTGTAATCTCGGGGAGCAAATTGAATCGTTTAGGCTTCTTCGTACTGTAGCTTAATCGCTATAGCTCTGAGACACAGCAAATACCTGATTAAGCTAATAAGCTTCGTGATAGGTTAATAGTTTTATTGGTGTGTGCGTAACCATGTTCTGCTGGAGGTCTGGAGGAACATTGTGAGATCCTGTGGGTCTCAGCGTTGGCAAAGACTGCTGGAGGCTGATAAGGGAAACCAAGCCTTGGCATCCCAGAAAGGATTAGTGAAACTGTCTAGTGCCGTGCCACATACAGTACACCTCTTTCTGGAAAGAACTGAGATTGTTGCGTTAGTCACAGTGTATTCAGGGTTTAAAACATTTCAAGTGAAATTGAAGAATGAACTTGTGTGACTGCATTTTGAACATAATCTGCCCGAAATGAAGTTTGCTAGGAATTTGTTACAGTTTAATACAGCTTGCGAAAGGGAAATTTCTGGACCAGTTTGCTCTAACTGGTAAACACATTTGAATTACCTTTGGTCCATGGACATTATGTGATATGTTTGATGCAGTTTGATGAAGTAAAAGCAGAATTACACCGGAGAGCTGTTGAGCATGAATTGAGGTTGTAATTCTAATTAAAAACGACTTGAACCCAACCGTCATTGGGGTGTAAGCAAATCGTACTAAATTCCACGAATGAGATTGTATGAATTCATACAAATTGGCCACTAAATCAAAAAGTTACTAATTGCCTTGAGATAGGGTTGGTTATTTCACAAGATGCGTGGCTTGCATTCACGCTTGCATTTTCCAGGTGCGCCTACAGCACAGTGACTTTTTTTAATTAAACTGCAAAAACGTGAGGCACACAAGCACCGTGCAAAACTCTCAGTCAATAGAAAACAACTTTAAAAAGGTGCCTCTCACCTCAAACAACCCAATGACATCTAGGTGTCACTGGTTTTGTTTGGTTGCATCAATAAAAAATGTTTAAGTGCTAATTAAAATGCTAATAAAATGCTAATTGAAAGGTCACAAGCCGGCAATGTAATGAAAAATGTAGCTTTATTTTTCTATGATTTTTTAAATGGGTAGATCTTGCCTTTCAGCAAGGCCGAGATTATAAGGTTCTTTGGCTACAAAAGGTTGGTGGCCACTGATTTATATAAGTCTAAAATAAATGTCAAATATACTCAATTCTACAATAAATAGTTGTCAGATGGTTTCTAAACTACTGTTTTCTCACATTGCGGTGTAATTGCCTGTGTTTGATTTGTTATTGAGGTGAAATCACACATTTTTTTTACATATTCATAATTAGCTGCTCTTCATTGGAATCTGATTCTGATGATGAACAAAACAGAAGTTCAGAAAGAGTCTGAGATTGAGTTTGCTTAAGAGTAATTATACACCTATTCTTTGTATGTGAATCCCCACTCACATGCTAAATATGTATCATAGTACTCATACTTCGGAATGCATATAGTAAATGTAATGATGATCAAAATAGCTTATGCTAATGCTAAAGCTAGCGATACACAAAATAGAAGATTAGAAAGAGTCTGAGATTGAGTATACTGTACTTGAGTATAGTAGTATACCCATTATTTGTATGTGAATCCCCACTCACGTGCTAAATATGTATATAGTACTCATACTTCGGAATGCATATAGTAAATATAATGATGAATAAAATAGCTAATAATAAAGCTGAAGCTAATGATGAACTAAATAGACGTTCAGCAAGATTCTTGAGATTGAGTATACTTAAGTATAGTAGTATGTACCCACTCTTTGTATGTGACTCCCCACTCACATGCTAAATTTGTATGTAGTGCTCGTACTTCGAAACGCATATTGTAAATATAATGATGAACAAAATAGCTTATGCTAATGCTAAAGCTAATGATGAACAAAAAAGAAGTTCAGAAAAAGTCTTCTTAAAAGTATTTGCATAACCATTCTTTGTACTGTATGTGAATCCCCACTCACATGCTAAATATATATGTAGTACTCGTACTTTGCAATGCATATTGTAAATATAATGATGAACAAAATAGCTTATGCTAAAGCTAATGATGAACAAAATAGAAGTTTAGAAGGAGTTTTGAGATTAAGTATACTTAAGTATAGTAGTATACCTATTAATTGTGTGTGAATCCCCACTCACATACTTAATATATATATGTAGTATTCATACTTCGGAACGGATTCAGTAAATATAATGATGAACAAAATAGCTAATGCTAATGATCAAGCTAAAGCTAATGATGAACAAAATAGAAGTTCAGAAAGAGTCTTGAGATTGAGTATACTTAAGTATAGTAGTACGTACCCACTCTATATGTTTTGTATGTGAATCCCCACTCACATGCTAAATATATATAGTACTCGTACTTCGGAACGCATATAATAAATATGAGTATAAACTGATAATCTGGCACAAGTATATACTAAAAAAAATGTGTATACTCATATTTCTCTATAAATATTTACTATATCAATAGGAGCATATACTCATATTTCAGTATGGGCTAAATAGTAAGTATATGAGTATTAAAATCATATTTCAACATGAGTATACTGTTAACTTGATGTATTGACAGATGATTTGGGATTATCAGCACTCTTTGATTATCTTTATTGACTATATTTGTAAATATTGTGGATTCAGTTTCACTTCTTGAAGAAATGATTTAAGGCCATGATTTGCTTCAGTGCAAATATTTATGAATATTTAGAACAGTTTATACTCGGTTTGAAATATATGATGTGAACAGCTTGAATATTTATTATGCTGAAATTTTGAGTTTTATATAAGGACTTTTAACACTCCTCTTTAACACCTCTAAACCAGTTCCAAATCCTACAAAAGTCACCCTTATCATTTTTTTTTCTCTTCGGTGAGTGTTAATTTTGGCAAAATCTCACCATCACACACTACCTTGCTCTCTGGAGTGGTCATTTACTTTCATAAAATTCTAATGAGGGGAAATGTAGGGCAAACACTTTTCTTTCGGGACTGCTGTACAGAAAGACTTTCTCATGAATAACGCGTTTCATTTCTCCGTTGTCAGAAGCTCCAGGGTGGATCTGTTCACCACACAACATTAGCGCTTCAACGTTCCCCAAGTAAGCCCCTGTTCAACTGATTAATGGTCTCCCGCATTCAAGCCCATCACCGTCTTCCTCTTTTCTAGATTCTTCTGCTTCGTTATATATCACATAGATTTCATACATGTTGATTAATGAAGCATTGTTTATTGTAGATACAGAGCTCCCATGGTTCATTAATTGGCCTGCAGTGTTTTGGAATAACTTGAGCAATGATGTGGAGTTAGGGCAAGAGACTGAAATCTAAAACACAGTCTTCTTTACTTTTTGGACTTTACTTTCTGTATTGTTCACAAGTGGAAATTTATCTTTGGCTTCACCACACAACCACATCAGCATTCACATTACACATGTCACAGAAAACAGGCAACACAAATACATTCAGTATCATCACATAAATCATATAAAAAAACTCAATTAGTCAGTGCCAATGGTGTAGTGGAAAGTGCGATGCCACATGCACTCCGGTGCTCAAGGCGACCTGAGTTTGATTCCCGCCTCAAGGTCTGATGCCGATCCTTCCCCTCTCTGCTTCCCAAACTTATCTGTCAATACTCTCTACTGTCCTATCCAATAAATAATCAAAATAATAAATAATAATTAAAAGCAAAACTCAATACAACCCTATTCATACTTAAAACCCAGTATTTAAAACTCTAATGACATTTGATACACATTTTTCTTGACTTGAGGTTGCCTAAAACGTCTTTTTATTGGAAAGAGCTGAAATTTCATATTTAAGGGATGGGAACAATCTTTAATAATGACACGTGCTTTCTGTTTAATTCTCATTAAATACATTTCATTTAGTTGTCTTTGTGCTTTACCTTCTGTTGCAATGACATCTTTTACTACTCAACACAGTTTTAGCTTTTCCTTAATTGGCCACAGTCCATACCATGCAATTATGTTAAAACTCGCAACACTTTCAACCAAATTCTTGTATATCTCCAGAATATCTTGACTCTCACCAAATTTTTGTAACCTCAAGATATAATCTCTGCATTGCTTTAAAAAATACACTCTACATTTCCAGCAAACGTCAATCCTCTCAATAAATGTTCCTAAATATTTAAAACATCCAATTGTCTCTATTTTATATCCCTCAAGGATCAGAGGTTTAAACCCATGAGTAAGAACTAGTTTATTTCTGCTAAATACCATTTCTTTGGTTTTATTCAAATGTATCTACAGTGAACTCATTTTACACCAGTTTTGAAGCAAATTTATATAACTATAGTATAAGGTATCTTCCTCTGTTCCTGTTTTAAACAACCGGCCAACAAGTGCCATGTCATCTGCATATTTAAATAACTTAATCCTGGATCTTAAGTTCATTTTTATAAAAAGAAAAATCAAGGGCGATAAAATGCTTCCTTGTGTAACTCCTCTGTTTAAGTTTTATTCAAATTTGGGGTTTTGGGGCTTTTTTGTAAAGTACTTTTTCAGTCTAATGTAAAGAAGACATCCAAAATCTATTTTAGGTGTTATTTTTTGTTGTACTATATCAATTTGTGTCTGTAGATTTCAATAACGTGCATATTTTTAAAGCTTTAATATATTTTTTTCTGCTGCACTGGAGCCATAAATCTCCACCACAGCAACACTTATTTACACTTAGCTTTATATGCTTATTTGCAAGTCAAGATTATGAAGGTTTTTATTTAGGGATTTGTTTATAGATGTAATTTACTTATATAGTTTAACCTTTATGCATTTTATTCAACCAATTTTTTTCTGCTGGCTTTTAGAATTTTTAGAATTGTGGAGTGAAAAAAAAGAGATTCCTAAAAATACCTAATATGACACTAAAATGTCGAAAAACGAAGCAAGAATTTGTAATATGATATAAATGTATGCTAATTTGTAAATGTATGCACATATCTACTGAAATAATGACAAACATTTTAGAAATTATGTAATGCAAATCATTTGGAACTATGGTAATCATTATTAGGTACTGATTACATAACAACATTATTTTATGTGACTAAAGGCTCATACACACCGGGACGCTTTTTGTTTGCAATTATCGTCAGCGTTTTTCCAGACGTTTTTCGTATTCAAACCCAAGCGATTTTCACTGGCGTCGAGCAGAAGAGTATGCAAAATTACTCCTTGACATTAGATGGCGCTACACAACATTAAGCTTCTGACACCTGCTACGCACCAAGGTAGTTTTCCTCGTTCATTCTCATCGGTGTTTACATTCCACCGCAAGCACACGTGAGTACTGCGTTACAACAGCTGTCTGATCTGATCACAGAGACTGAACAACGACACCCGGACTGAGTTTTTATCAATCTCTGTGATTTTAATCAGGCAAAACTCACACATGAGCTGCCTAAATTCAAACAGCACATCACATGCCCCTACCAGAGACAATAAAATTTTGGACCATTGCTACACCACAATAAAGGATGCATATCACTCCGTCGCCAGAGCAGCTCTAGGACTCTGACCACTGCCTGGTTCATCTTATACCAACTTACAGGCAAAAACTTAAAACTACTAAGCCAGTATTAAGGACTGTTAAGAGATGGACCAACGACACAGAGCAGGTCTTACAAGCATGTTTTGAATGCACGGACTGGAGTGTTTTTGAAGCTGCAGCCACCGACCTGGATGAACTCACAGACACTGTAACATCATACATCAGTTTCTGTGAGGAGTTATGCATCCCTACTAGGACCTATTTGTCATTTAACAATGATAAACCATGGTTCACACCAAAACTTAGACCGCTTCGTCAGGCCAAAGAGAATGCCTACAGGAGTGGGGATAGGATTTTGTACAATCAAGCCAGGAACACACTGACAAAGGAAATTGGTGTGGCTAAGTAGAGCTATGCCAAGAAGCTGCAAAACCAGTTTTCTGCCAAAGACCCTGCATCAGTGTGGAAAGTCCTGAAAGACATTACCAACTTTAAAACACCACCCCCCAGCATCGACAGCAACAAACATCTTGCAAACGAGCTGAATACGTTCTACTGTAGATTTGACACCTCTGACCAGTCACCTCACACCCGTCCGGACCATCTCCCTACACAGCCATCAACACCTCCAGCCATCTCCCTCTCCCCCCCTGCACTTCAGATCAGTGAGGATAATGTGCGTCAGACTTTCAGTAAACAGAAGAGCTGGAAAGCACCAGGTCCAGACGGTGTTTCACCAGCCTGTCTAAGAACCTGCACCGACCAGCTGGCTCCCATTTTCACACAGATCTTCAACAGGTCACTGGAACAGCGCAAAGTTCCATCCTGCTTCAAATGCTCCACCATCATCCCAATACCAAAGGAACCAAAGATCACAGGACTCAATGACCTGTTGCCTTAACATCTGTGGCCATGAAGTCATTCGAAAGACTGGTGCTAGCATATCTGAAGGACATCACTGGACCTTTGCTGGACCCCCTGCAGTTTGCCTATAGAGCAAACCGGTCTGTGGATGATGCAGTTAACATGGGACTGCATTATACCTACAACATCTGGACAAACCAGGGAACTACGCATGGATACTGTTTGTGGACTTTAGTTCTGCCTTTAACACCATCGTCCCATCACTGCTCGAGAACAAACCGACCCAGCTGTCTGTCCCTAGCTATGTCTGTCAATGGATCACCAGCTTTCTGACAGATAGACAACAGCTAG
>CAIGQZ010000427.1:22276175-22288588 GCA_903798205.1 Danio tinwini
CACACTTGGCAATAAAACTGATTCTGATTCTGATTCTGATTCTGATTATAGTTGATAATAAATAATGGCTAGTAGTTCCGACTAACGGATCAGTTGGCTGAATTGCGGTAATAGTGGACTTGACATTTGCTCTTCGTGAGAAAGTTATGCTAGTGCTACAGTGGGCCCAGTTCCATATTGCACATATAAATGTTGCATAATAAGCTACTATTTGTTACTGCCAACTGTTTGCATTTTATTGTATGCATTTACTATTGCATGAAATAATAAAAAAGGGAAGTGCGTTCGGTAAAGTGCGTGATGTGCACAGAAAGCACTACAGTATGTCGAATTAGGTTCTCTTTAACCTAATTCTGCTTAAATTGTAGAAAATCTTTAAAATGACAGGACTTTAATCAAGCCTTTTCCATTTGGAGAATTACAGTTATTAATAGCTTAGTACTTATAAACGATCAGTTTATAAAATACATCATTTACAGATCTACTGAAGAAAAAGACGAATGTGCAATATAAATTATATATATATATATATATATAAAAAATAAATACATTTAAAGTAATGGAACATTACTGTATATTTAAAACAAATATAAACTATTATATAGACTACAGGCTAAGTAAAGGCACCTTGTCAGAGCTTTACAGCGCATGCGTCAAAGACGCAATGAATCTAAGCCTGATAACTGATCAAATGACAGAATATGTAAACTTAGTTTTTATTTATATATATATATATATATATATATATATATATACACAGTTGAAGTCAGAATTATTAGCCCCCCCCCCCCTGAATTTTATTTATTTTTTAAATATTTTCCAAATGATGTTTAACAGAGCAAGGAAATTTTCACAGTATGTCTGATAATATTTTTTCTTCTGGAGAAAGTCTTGCTTGTTTTATTTCGGCTAGAGTAAAAGCAGCTTTTAATTTTTTTAAACACAATTTTAAGGTCAATATTATTAGCTTCTTTAAGCTAATTTTTTTCTATAGTCTACAGAACTAGTTATTAGAAATGAGTTATTAAAACTAGTATGATTAGAAATGTGTTGAAAAAATCTTCTCTCCATTAAACAGAAATTGGGAAAAAAATAAACAGGGAGGCTAATAATTCAGGGGGGCTAATAATTCTTACTTCAACTGTATAGTTAAATAATAAAAAATTTAAATCCTGTGTGCTGTGAGGGCTATGTCACAAGCTCCGATTTGGTTGAGCAATCAGAGGAAAATGGGTGTTTCAGCACCGGCTACATCTGTATAATACATTTTAAAGCAGTGTATCCATTTTTCTACCCTAAATAAAAAAAAACGAAAATCAAGCCAAAATCTTGTTTTTTTGTTTTTTTGTGAGCAAAAGAAAAACCAAAATACGTCCGTTTTCTTAATTTTGCTTTTTTGGTTTGAAAACAGATATGGAATGGACGGAAGATACCCTGATGGCTAATACTTCATTTACCCTTTACATGCCAACATTATTTTTGTGACTGAAAACGCATAAACTCCGAAGTTTAGGGAAATGTAGATTAAAGGCAAGTGCAAACAAACACACAACAATTGCGGAGTATGTGGCAGTGTTGTTGTTCCTCAAGTGTTAATGCTTCATCAACAAAGTGTGAACCATCAGCAGAGAAGCATAACATACACATGGCAAACTCTACATACACACCAGCCACAGACAATCTTCAGTTCCTTACACGTCCAGTGTGAGAGTGCCAACTACTGGTCTGGCATACGTAATACTGCGTTTTTGGCCATTTTTGTGGGTGTGTAAATGTGGATTGTTTTGAAAAATTACCTGTAAATGTGAAACTTTTAAAAGCCAATGGAAAGCCTACTTTTTGGGGTATACATCATTGTAGTTTTTCAAAAGTTTTGATATTTCGATAAGTATCGATACTGGAATTTAAAACGATAAAATCTTGCTCTTTTGTTAGTATGGTTCCCAGCTCTCTTGTGCTCTCTTTCTCATCAACAGTAGTTTATTATTAATTAATATTAGTTTCCTCACAACATCGAATATCAATATTTTTCAAGGTATCGTATTAAGTCAAATTCCAGCATCATGACTACATCATTGTCGCATACATGTAGGCTTTGATATTTTTTCCCCCTATTCCTCTTCAGTGTCTTGCCTTAAAAAATGAGGTGTGAATTCAGTGGTTAAGTCTGTCTTATCTCTGCATCATAAAATGGCGTCCATGAACTAACACAAAAGGATGTGTACAAAATGTGTACAATAAACAACACATCAAGCACTGATGCTGCATTTTCAGCACGAAAACACACCGGCAGATAAGATGATAGGTGAACCTTCAAAAGCTTTTGCCTTTCCTCTGGCACATAGATATGATATTTGTGTAGTCAGATGGGAACTACATCATCGAAAAGCATCCATCATCCCAGTGCATTATGGGGGTGTGTTTGCTGCATAGCAATGATTCTGCTCACCTATATGAGGAAACAGTTTGATGACTCGCTGTCAGATCCAAGCAGAAGAGCTATTTATTAGTGGTTGTAAAGACATACGCAGCAGTTAATATTGCTCATATTAAAGATTAAGGAGTTGAACAAATCTTTTTTATTAATAACCTGACAGTTTTTAATTTATTTAGTTTTTATTATTTTATGATTAATAAAATTATTTAAACATTAACATTAAATATTTTTGTTTTATATTTATTTTATTTAGCTTATTTATTCAATCTTTTCTTTATTAATTCATGTTTTGTTTTACTTTATTTTTAAGTTTATTATTTATTATTATTATTATTATTATTATTATTATTATTAATATTATTATCATTGGTCCTTAATAAACCTTTAGAGTAGTTAGCCAATGTTATTATTATTTTAATTTATTCATTCTTTACAGTTTTACTGCTGGATTATTAATTAATTTATAATTTATTTTTATAAATTCCATTACATATGATTATTTTATGTAATTATTATCATTTATAAATGATTACTTCTCTTTAAACATATGGCCAGATTTGTTGGGGCAATGATATCCATCTCTCGCTTTAATTTCCTGCACATTTTCTGTCATGTTTGAATGTGTTTTTCTGTTTATCTCCTCATCAGGGTGTTATGAATTAACAAGCACTGGTTTAAAAGCTTTGTGCTGCCTAAAGCTGTTGTTGACAGGGTTGTTCCTTTTATCTATATTGATCTCGTCGGCATATTATAATCCTTGCGAATAGATGACTGCCTCTGGCACAGATATGCTAATGTTTGTAGCAGCTAGATTTTAGAGACACTGCAGTGAAATGCCTAAATTAAACCTAATATACACCCCTCCAGTGCAGCCGTTGGGCTGGGGAAACGCCTGTATAATTTACACAAAAAATAGGGGTTTATGTAAATGTATGGTTTAGGATACAGGCTGCTAATACAAAGTTTGCTGGTTTAAGGTGATTCTATTATAATTCTGAACCTTACATATTGTTTCTGTATGCAACAAATGCACTTTGGGATTTTTTATGCATTACTTCACAGTTATGTTCACAGAGGAGGGAATTGATGTACTTGTCAATTTTTTTTATCGACTTCGAATTGGATTTGTGTCTAGCAAAAAATAATTTTGTCATGACAACACTTGAAGAGATTTAGTGTGGTAATAAATATGTATATGGCTGTTGATGTGTTTGGTCTTGGCGGAATATATCTGCTAAGCTGCTGCTGCTTTGATTATTTTGGTACCAAGTACCAAGACTTACTACTGCCAGTGTATTTACAGACAGGAGGTCTGACAATATAACACACTGCTGCTGCAAACATAATATATATATATATAAGTCCCATAGCAGATCTAAAAACAGGTGGAGCTGGAGTGGAGGAGGGTCTGCGAAAAATTCGCTGCACATACTACTTTAAAACAACACTTAGGCATTTAAAATGCTGATTAGCAAGCTCATTGGCCGCTGAGGCGAAAGCAACCAATCTCCTGCGACATATAGTTGATGACTTAAAAGCAGACTAGCTATGTCCTATCAGCCTACAAGTGTATATGTGTGTGTGTGTGTGTGTGTGTGTGTGTGTGTGTGTGTGTGTGTGTTTACGATTTGTCCTAAGCACCATTGGGTTGAAGTTACACGCTTTATATTTTCATGTGAGTTTAAACAGTTGTAACTGCATACAGAGGCAATGATGCTCATGGTTTTGAAATTAAGTGTTCAGTACAGTAAGCAGATGATTGTGGTGTGGTGAGTGTCCAGATATTTTAGCCTTGTGGTGTGCTAAAAAATAAATGAATAATAAAAAAATTAGACCTGTAAACTGTTGCACAAACTTACCACAGTGTTCCAAAACAGATTATTTACTAATGAAAACATTCACATTTCCAACTGTACTCTTCCAGAAAGTTGTTGTTCATAGTGGTAAATGTGTTGTTTAAGTAGTGCTTTGGCTGCACTCGTGGTGATCTAAAAATTTTTGAATGAAAATTAACTATTTAAATTTTTTATTTTCTGCCATATAAACTTTTGGTTTGGTCAACTGTTTTGACATTTCATGATTGCTAGATTAAATATTTTGTTGAATGTACACACTATATATAAAGAAAGAACAAAGTTTCATTTTTTTTGTTAATTAAATAGTTTTATTTATTTATTCATATATTATTAAAATTAATTATTTATAAATTAATTATTTAATTTTAAATTTAATTTTAAATTTATATTAAAATAAGGTAACAACAGTCTATAACTCATCAGTATTTATTCCATAATTTCCCTGACATTTCTTGTTTACTCCTAAGGAGATGTTCATGCAGCTTTTATTTCTTCGCCCACAGCACGGATTGATTTCCGAGGTCGTCTGTTTGTGATTGGATTATACTTGAATGGGTAGTTACTCCATCTGTTATGTCTGAACGTGGTGAATCTGGACTCTATCATTCTTACCTTCCACTTCATTACTGCTTTGGTATTCTCGGGACTGGCGTTGTGAGCTCTCTGATTAAAATGAAGAAAATACTAAATAGAAACATGAATGAAATGAGGAAATGATATCACATGAGTGAGATAAAGGTAACAGATTTCACCTATTTAAAGAGCTTGGCATTGCTCCAGTGCAGACTGAGGATGAGTTAATGTATTTTCTCTTGAGTTTGAGAGAATACGAGATTGATCCATGGACTACTGAAAGAGAAAACGTATAGCAGGAGAATTATGGATAGTTTCAGCTTTGAAATCTGATTGGATGAGATGTGTTTAAGGCCTTGTTTACACTAATTTGTTTTAGTTTGAAAACGCATACGTTTTGCTATGGTTACGCCATCCGTCCACACTACGCTGAAGTTTTCGAGCACCAAAAACTGAGCGTTTTGAAAGCGCTGAAGAGGCCGTTTTCATTTTAAAACGCCGCTACTCTGTGTTAGTGTGGATGGGGAAAACTGAGACATATGAAAACGGAGATGGGGCTGCAGACATTTTCCTATCTGATTGGGGCTTTTTCCTCCATATTAAGTAGCCTACACACAGTTCTTGCATTCTCTCCTTGTAAGTTCAGACTTCGCAAGTTTGATATGGAAAACAAACTCCAGAGGACACGTCGGGTAAATCTTCAAAGGGAACAGTGTACTTTATGACATCATTCACATCATCCTGACTACGTTGTTTCACTTTCTTAACAATAAAATGAAAACATGATATATGGAACTGCCTATTTTTACTTGATATTAGCAACTTAACAGACACCAAAAATGTTGAGGCATTGTATAGCTACATATTTATATGACTGTCATCTTCACTGTATGATATATTTATAACTAAACGGAGCCTAAAACATAACTGCCTCCTTTTATTTTCATTGAAAGAACATACCCTCTATTTTGCTGAATATCAGTTTTAATAGTCAATAATGGCCATTATAAAAGTATAACGTACAATAAGTTTATACAACATGGAAAATAAAGGCAAGCAGTCAGTCAAATGTGCAGAATCAGTGTACGTGGTTACATTAATTAATATATTAATATATTAATCTCTGCCCTCAGCCAAAACACATTACCTGAGAACAAGTAATAGATTCAAAAGACCAAAGTCTGGGAATATGTCGTTAGATAGAGACAAGATGAATTAAATATCCCGTTTAACAAATGTAGTGAGATTAGATCCAGCAGTAGATCCTTTACGAGCAGTCCGACGTGCACAGCTCTCATCGCTGCAGTGCATGCCAGAGTGTGTGTGTGTGTGTGTGGTCACGTGATGTGAGTTTTTAGCGGTGTAGTGTGGACGGAGAGTTGTTCAGAAACGCTAGGTGAAACACCAGTGTGAACGCGGATCGTTTTCATTCTAAAACGCCGTTTTAAAACTAAAACATATTTGTGTAAACGGGGCCTAAAGCTGCTGTGAGCAGTGTTGGGGAGCAGCTAGCTACAGATAGCTTAGCTACTAGCATAGCTACATTTTTCAGTAGCTTGGCTGTAGACATAGGCCAATGTTGAATAATTCAATATATTGTGATAATACCTTACACCGTGAAAAGGCTTTAGCCATTCATCACAGCAAGAAAAATGTATACTATCGTATGCCATAAAACTTGGACAGCTTAAAAAACAACTGTAGCTTTTTCTTTAGCTAGCGACTTTTTTTTTAGTAAGTAACGGATTGTTTTTATACATTATAATCATACATATCATGCTTATAATTAATATTTTAACATTGGTAAACAGACTTATAAATAAGATTTAGTAACAACAGTTGGAATTCCGCTAAAAGCATTCTAACAGTTGGCACTTTACCTTAAATAAAAACGTTGCACAACTTTAATATATTGTTTTTACCAAAATAGAGCCATTTTTTGTGACCAGACGTGATTTCATATCACAGAATAAGGAAGAAATCATACCTTTATATAATTTATATACTGGCTTGGCTAGTTAGCATTACTATATGTACTTCTTTCAAGTAAAGTAATAAACACAAATGAATTATACATTTCCACAGTCATTAGTTTATTGTCTTCATGTTTGATCAGTTATCTATTTCTATCTTAGTTTTCTGATGTCTTTACTTTTGTAATGCTTATGTGGAGCTTTTTCTGCAAGAGCGCCCTCTATGTTCCAGTAAAAATGAAGTAGATAATCCAAAAAAACAAAACAAATAACAAACCAAAAACATAAAAAGAAATGGGAAATAATACATTTCTCTGAAGATACATGACTTTTTGGTCTCTCAGATGTGTGTGTGTGTGTGTGTATATATATATTTGTGTGTGTGTATTATTATTATTTATAATAATAATAATAAATATTAACATATATACATCACAGTAAATACCAAAAAATATTATTATATAGTTGCTTAACTTTAGATTGCATGAAATACTTTTGTAATTGCTACTATAATTAAATACTGTTATTTATTTGAAACCGCTCTAATCAGTGTAAAGCAAAGCAGTGATGGCTTGTTTCTTTATTGTGCTGTATATCTGCTTTATTGCACAGAATCAGTTCACATGCATGCAATCTTAGTAAAGGAGAGAAAGATAGATTTCATTATGTCTAACTGACATGTGCAAACAAAAATAAATGTGACTGGTCACTTTACATGTCTGTCAAATGGTGTCTTTCTGTCTGAGTGGGCTTTTCTTGGCCACAAAGTGAAATGTAATAAACCCAAGTTTAGAAGTACAAGTATATTTTAGTGCTCTGCTCTGCTTGTTAACTCATCTTAAATAAGAGCTGTGCATGGTCAGACAACTAGTCATGGATTTCAACATATCTTTCTAAATATTCTATATGTGTAGGCACTACTAGGCAGCTATAGCAAATTTGTATTACAATTTTGTTAAAGGATAAAACATTGACATGCTCTACTTGGGGGTCAATTGGTAAATTTGTCATCACTTGTAGTAATGATAATAATAATAATAATAATAATAATAATAATAATACTTAATCTACATATTATTTATTATTATTAATTATTTATTATTAATTTTTTTCTTATTATAAATGAACTTATATTTTATATATATATATATATATATATATATATATATATATATATATATATAGAGAGAGAGAGAGAGAGAGAGAGAGAGAGAGAGAGAGATATTATTATTATAACTAAACTTGTATATATTATTATAGCTAAACTTATATTATATAAATTTGTCATATAATTTATAGTTTGAATATAACAATTTGTCATATTAGACTACCATGTGCAAAACAATTATTATAAATGATACTGTTAAGAAATAATAATAATAATAATAATAACAACTCTTATTCTACATATTATTATTATTATTATTAATAAATGTATTATTATAATTATTATTATAATTATTACTATTAAATGTATTATTATTAAATGTATTATTATTATTAAATGTATTATTATTAAATGTATTATTATTATTATTGATATGAATAATATTAAATGTATTATTGTTAAATATATTATTATTATTATTAAATGTATGATTATTATTAAATGTATTATTATTATTATTATTATTATTATAACTGAACTTATATATATTATTATAAATAAACTTATATATTTTATTTATATATTATTATAGCTGAATCATTATTTTACGTCATTATTTCAATTGCAAAAATATATATATTAAAAAAGCTAATAATTGTATTTTTGTTTGTGCAAATCAACCTTCTGTCAGTGATCAGCAGCAGTCTTATACATATATATCTTTTACATAAGACTATATATAAAGTATATATATCATTCTTGCATCTTCTGTAGCACTGTAGATGATAACCCTCTGCTGTATCTGTGGTTTCTCCAGGTGTCCGTGGTTGACCAAGGCCATCTCTCCAGTTGTGCCTCTCTACAATGGCATTGTCTTCCTCTTTGTGTTGGCAAACTTCAGCATGGCCACCTTCATGGATCCTGGAGTCTTTCCTAGAGGTATAATCTGCTTATAATTAAAGTTCCAGATCCTCCAGATACAATATGTCCTTTATTTTATCGTTATTAGACACAACCCTAGGGCCAGAGTTGTAAACTATTAAACATTAAATGTAATTATTTTGCTTAAAACATTTACCAAAATCCTTTTTTTGAGTAAGTATTTAGCCAGCCAGTGTTCAAAACAATCTTAGCTTAGCACGATTCACAACAGTAAGCTTCTAATAATGTTTTTTTTAGTTTGAGTAGTTCTGGTAGTTTTTTGGCGGGAAATATAAGCTTGCCGCTGTTGGTCTTTGCATAATTACACTACATCTGTAAACTACTGAAGGAATCCTGACTAGCAGAATATATATTATGTGAGGATCGTGTATAGACTTTTCTCACAGCAGCTGGAATAATTAAATCGATAAATTTTTTTATATGAAATTAGAGATTAGAATGTAAAGAGAACAGAATCTATAGGAAATGCTAATACACACAATAATGATAATAGTCACGCAGTGCTAATGTTGTTGACATTTTGCATTAAAAAGGTCATATTTTGGTTTTGGGGGTCTCCAACAACAGGCTGATATGCGTGCAAGGTCAAAAAACACTTTCGTTTTTTTTTTTCATTTTCCGATGACCCAGTCTATTGCGATTGGTCGACTGCGTTTAGCGCGAGACAGAGAGAAATGCCCACCACGGCTACAGTATGAAGTAGCAGAAAGTATGTGAGAGCCAGTATTGCCAGACGTACGATATTTATTGTATTTGTACGATAATTTCGACCTCTGTACGATGTACGATCAATAATGCAAAAAATCCTATAATGTACGATAATTTCAGAATTTTATGGCATTGAAAATGAGTTTTATTGTAATCTTAGGGCTTCTAAACTTATTGATAGCTGCATCTTGTGTCTGCTGTCTGTGAGGAGAAAGTGGAGTTAGACACTTTTCTATCCAATGACTGTAGTTTCTATCTCATCTTACATTACATCTTCTCAGCCAATCAATGTGGAGAATGGCTCTCTCTTACGAGTTAACATTCCTGCTGTGCGCAGCCGTGCTTAAGTCAGTCGTTTTCAGGTTGAGGTCGGTCAAGTTTTAAAAAGTAACGCTGAACAGGAAGGTCAGAAGAACATGGAAGTTTGCCCTTGATGTTCTTGTTTTTCCCCATTCAAATGCATCATGCGAACGTGTTTTTCCAAAGTTAATCTCATCAAAACAAAGCCACGAGATTGGCTCATTACAGATCCTCTGTATGGGCTTGTGCACACCCTCAGACTAGTGTGTTAAAAATTCGGGAGGGTGCACTGCTTTCAAGCCAACCAGCACTATGTTGCGCTCCATATAGGCATCCAACTTGTACCACAAAATGAATCCCTCAACATCTGGCAACACACGCAGACAATGACTCGGATGTGGAGTTTTTTTTTTTTTACGTATTGTGGTAATTTGCACGTTGTGTCAAAACGCTATGTCTAGATAGTAGCTGTATACTCTCCGTTTGACTAGTGTACGAAAATTTTCCTCCAAATACAATAATTTTGAGGTTCTGGTACGATACTTTCACTTTCCAATCTGGCAACACTGGTGAGAGCCCAATGCAGGAATGCAATAAAGCAATGCAGTTAAACACCAGCATATTACTCCACTCTTAAACATAACCTCAAGTAACAACGACACACATTCAGTATTAATCCACACAGTGACAAAAGTTGAACTATTTTGAAAATTGACCACGCCACACGTGTGAGGAACAGCTGATGGTGGCCATAGCAAAGGCAAACAGCAGAGGATTGCGAGTTCAGAAAAGCAATTAATTTGGTAAAGGAAAGAGCACGCGTCACATTTTTAACATAGTTTTGAACGCGATATGTGAACAGCCCCATAAAGATTTAACCTGAGGATACAGTACAAGCACTGATCTATAATAGATAAGTGATTACAAGCTGCGTGGGGTGATTACAACTTATAACACACAATTAAACACATATTTTGCAAACTACACAAAACGAGGCAACAGTTTTAATTACACTTACATGTTATGATCCAGAGGAAGAAGAAACTGGTCCATATGAACTGTAACAGTTACTGACAAAGTCCCTGTCAAAGTCCCATAGTCTCTGCTGCTCCTTCAATAGCAAACGGCCGGCGAATCTTCTGTTGCAGCGTAGGTTATTGTATTAATCCTCTGAAAAATGACACGAACAACACAGCACTAAGTTGGCTATACTGTGGTATTGTTGTGAAATTGAACTTTAACTTTTTATTCCCCACAGCCGAATCTGTCAGTGATCGTCATCTTCGCGTCATGATCAGTCTTGTGATCCCCTACGCCTCTGCTAATGTCTGAAGTAAAAGCGCCTTCACATTTTATCGGAACTGGAACTACATATTTGGTGATGTACCATATCAACGTCGATCAAGCAAAAGATTCGAACTCAACTCAATTCATTTATTCAACTCTGAGTCAAATATTTAGCTAAAGAATAAAAAAATTTAATATTTTTTTCAGATTTAAACCTCAGCTGGATGTTTTCATTCACTTAGTGCTGCACGCTGGAAGGTCATTTTCAAAAACCCATGATAGGGGCTCTTTAACAATTTGAGTACAAAGTTTAACAGTGACTATACTTTGCAGGATTTGACGTGACTTGAGCTAAGCGCTAGTTTCAAAACAAAAACAAAGTTTCAAACTTACATGCTGAGATTGGTTACATGCATTTGATCAAACATCCAAGACATGCACTGTCAAAAAGGCTGGGTTCCACACAATTCCTTCATCTCATCGCAACACAAACCGATTAAGTTAACTTAATTGTTTTTACAAAATTAAGTGAATTGAACATAAAACTATTAAGTTATCTCCCCAAAAAACTCAGAAATTTGTTGATTTGGCTTATTTTAAGTAATTAGTTTGAACAAGCATCAAAATATATTTTTTAAGTCTAGAATCTGTGATTATGAAGAACACAATGCTATATTACTATACTTTCAAATCTTATTGTAGAAAAGATTACTCCAGTGGTCCTCAAAAGTTTTTTCTCTCTCTTACTTTTTCCTTAAGAAATTATTAATGAAAAAATGTATTTTATTTATTTATTTATTTATTTATTATATATAATTTTTTATATTATTATTTTTTTGTATGTGTGCTTTTTTATTGATTGAGTTTGTATTATTTATCTGTGTTTATTGGATTTATGATAGCAACATCTAATTACTGTAACTCCCGCTGTTGGGGAGGGAAAAGGGGATGTTAAAAGGATGTAAAAATGTGTAAACTGATGGTATTGTTTAATTATTGAAGAAAATAAAACATTTAAATCATAAAAAAATTGCAACTAGAGGAGTTGGGGTTCAATACAGTTTAACAGAATATTAGTTTATTTACAGAACTGTTATGTAAAAAATCAATATTACATTTGTATGAAATGTAAGAGGACTTTCACAGGTTTCACAGGAATTTAATATTTTCAATTAAAATATCCAAAAAACACTATATATATATATATATATATATATATATATATATAT
>CAIGQZ010000427.1:22288688-22300991 GCA_903798205.1 Danio tinwini
ATATATATATATATTGTATACGTTATGTTATATACACTCAACGGCCACTTTATTAGGTACACCTGTCCAACTGCTTGTTAACGCAAATTTTAATCAGCAAATCACATGGCAGCAACTTAATGCATTTATGCATGTAGACATGGTCAAGTTGATCTGCTGCAGTTCAAACCAAGCATCAGAATGGGGAAGAAAGGTGATTTAAGTGAGTGAACGTGGCATGGTTGTTAGTACCAGACGGGCTGGTATGAGTATTTCAGAAACTGTTGATCTACTGGGATTTTCACGCACAACCATTTCTAGGATTTACAGAGAATGGTCAGAAAAAAGGAAAATATTCGGTGAGCGGCAGTTCTTTGGGCGCAAATGCCTTGTTGATACCAGAGATCAGAGGAGAATGGCCAGACTGTTTCAAGCTGATAGAAAGGCAACAGTAACTCAAATAACCACTCGTTACAACCGAGATATGCAGAAGAGCATCTCTGAATGCACAGCATGTCCATACTGGTGCCACTCCTGTCAGCTAAGAACAGGAAACTGAGGCTACAATTCGCACAGGCTCACCAAATGTGGACAACAGAAGATTGGAAAAACGTTACCTGGTTTAATGAGTCTCGATTTCTGCTGCGACAATCGCATGGTAGGGTCAGAATTTGCCGTCAACAATAAGAAAGCATGATTCCATCCTGCCTTGTATCAATGGTTCAGGCTGGTGATGGTGGTATAATGGTGTGGGGGATATTTTCTTGGCACACTTTGGGCCCATTAGTACCAATTGAGCATCGTGTCAACGCCACAGCCTACCTGAGTATTGTTGCTGACCATGTCCATCCCTTTATGACTACAGTGTACCAATCTTCTGATGGATAACGCATCATGTCATAAAGTGCGAATCATCTCATGTTTCTTGAACATGACAATGAGTTTACTGTACTCAAATGGCCTCCACAGTTACCAGATATCAATCCAATAGAGCACATTTGGGATGTGGTGGAACAGGAGAATCACATCATGGATGTGCAGCCAACAAATCTGCAGAAACTGCATGATCCTATCATGTCAACATGGACCAAAATCTCAGAGCAATATTTCCAGTATCTTATTGAATCTATGACACGAAGGATTAAGGCAGTTCTGAGGGCAAAAATGGGTTCAACCCGATACTAGTAAGGTTTACCTAAAAAGTAACTAGTAAGTGTATTTTGCTGACTGATGCACTTGCATTATTACAAATATTTTGAAGAATTTTAACTAGTTCATTGATTGAATTAAGAGCTGGATGTGTCAACTTTCTTCAGGTAAAAAGACAAAATTAAGATGTCTATAAAACTGCAAGTCACATGCAATGTTGATATTGTTGAAATTTCCTTCTGTTTCCCTCTCAATCGCAGCTGATGAGGATGAAGACAAAGATGACGATTTCCGAGCTCCACTCTATAAAAATGTGGAGATAAAGGGAATTCAGGTGCGGATGAAGTGGTGTGCCACGTGCCACTTCTACAGGCCTCCGCGCTGCTCACACTGCAGCGTCTGTGACAACTGTGTGGAGGTGAGACGCATGCAGACACACACACACACAGTAGTATAACTGATCAGTGCTTCTGCTCACACACACATGTACTTGTGTTCTCACTGCAGGAGTTTGATCATCACTGTCCGTGGGTGAACAACTGCATTGGCCGGAGGAATTATCGCTATTTCTTCTTGTTCCTGCTGTCTCTGAGTGTTCACATGGTGGGTGTGTTTTCTTTCGGCCTGCTGTTCGTGTTACACCACCTAGAGACGCTGAGTGCACTTCACACCACTGTCACGTATCCTTCTGCCAGCAATGATCAATGCTTCTTTATTTGTCTTTAATACTTTATTATTATTATTTTTAACACTTTTAAAAATAGGATTGTGTTTTAATTAGTGGTGGGCCATTATCGGCGTTAACGGTCTGTGTTAATTCGAGACTCTTATCGGGTGATAAAATAAGCTGGGTCTATTTTATGCAAGCTATGATGACTTTCACCTTGGTATTTTAGCAAGTACTGTATGTATACCTGGCTGAATTGCACTGTAGGTGGCGAGAACGAGTCTTCGAACCTGTGTGTATTCCTACTGTGAAATTACCACATCAAACATGATGTGCTAACATAGATGCAGTTCACTAGTGTGAATCTGATTAATGTTAGCTCCACATCTAACTATCAGGCACCTTTAGAGTTTATGCATTCCAGTAAAATATAAAGAAATAAAATAGAGCGGGTGCTTTTTAATATGAATGACGGTGAATGAAAGTCAAACCGGTGAGACGTCTGACAAAAAAGTGCCCTTTTGAATCAAATTAGCAGGATGTCCTTCTGGATTTTTTACTTACTTTGAAGACATACTGACTACGCTTACATGGACATCTGTAATCTAGTTATTTGCCTTAATAGACAATAATATAATTAAGGTGTTTACGTGAAATGCTTTCATGTAAGAGTTTCCTTTAATTTTGGGTGACTTTAACTGCAGTTCAGCAGTTTAACTTTCACTCATGAACATTTCATGCATGCCCCCGTGACAAACTGTGGTATTATACGCAAATAAGGAGTAAGGACTGGTGAAAGTGTTATGGAATTTAATAACGCACGCCAAATGGAAAGAAAAAACTTCTGCATTTCTCGATGTGTGTGTGCGTCTGTGGATCTTGTCAGAAAATATGGCGAAAAGTCCTACATGATGGTAATAGTTTGATTGCGGTGTTTACTTTAATAATGCCACTAATATATGCATACTTCACTTCTTAATTCAATTTCTGTTTAGTTTATGACTTTAGTCGGATTAAGGTCATCAAAAAACGCTGTTTGGAACTTATGTAGGCCTACAGTTTAAAGTTCATGTTTAACTGAATAAACAGTTAGTAAACACAAGTACATCTTATTGAACATCATTTATTTTCATCACCAATTATCACAGTAGAACAGTTTCTCAAGCAGAATGTGATGCATTTTGGAAACTGGAGATGAGCTCCTGGTCTAATGCGCCATCTGGCTTGAGAAACCCGTTCTCACATACTTACTTTTAGTCATTATTTGGGTAGCACACACATTCTGAATGCCTTCGGCAGAATTCAAACGAGCCATTGTAATCTAGATTAATCTAGATTATTCCAAGATTACAGTGAGATTAATCTAGATTTAAAAAATGTATCTATGCCCACCTATAGTTTTAATTATTCATTATTTCTAATCTGCCATGAAACCTCCCTCTTTTCTTTCAAGTCTACCTCAGAATTTTTTCAAAAAATGCAGAGCAGAGGGGGAGGGGGCATGGCCAGCAGAGCAGAGGAAGAAAAAGGGGGTCTGAATGCAGACACAGTGGATAGCAGTGCAGCAGGTCTCTTGATCTATTCCAACCATTAGCCCTGTCTGTGATCTGGAGATTTTAAACATAGGTGAACGCCGCAGCATGGATAGGCCATATGTCTAAATGCTAACAAACTCAATAATAAAAGACAAATTCCGCCATTCTCCAATTCTCGTACAGCTCTCCCGACAAAAAATGCTTGCTGCAAACCAACAGTTTTACTGTATCGGCCCTGACAGCATCACGGAGAAAAATCGCAACAAACCCCATGAATCATGGAAACGAACACAACCTTACAACCCTTCATGAACGGATAAAAACTGCTTGCCATGCATGGACGCGGTCTCACCCACTCACTGGGTCTCATAGCTTGGCAGGTCTGCCTTGCCTTTGGAAAGCACGTGTTCTCATGAATAATTAAGCAGGGTCTTCTCATAGGATAAGAAAACTCAGCTATAAATAATAATGAGAAACTGGCGTGTCATCACTCCACTTGATGCTGACAGGTGCTAACGTTGTCTTAAATGATGCTCAACACACAAATCTGTTAACATTTCAAAAAAAGTACTCCAGGGTTTCTTGAACCTTTAAAGACACTTTTCGTAAGGATGCTTTAAATTGATTAGGAATAACAATAAAGACAGTTTTACAGAAGAATTTCATTTCAAATTAATGTGATTCTTCTGAACTATTTATTCATCAGTGAATCTTAGATCAAATTGTATAATGCTTTGTTATAATGCTTTGTTTGTAAAAAAAATTTTCCAAGGAAGATTTTTTGAGGACATAAACTTTTTTAATTATATTTTAGTATTTAAATATGACAATTTTAATGCATTTTTGAGCAAATAATTGCAGTCTTGATGAGCAAAAGAGACTTCCTTCTTTTACAAATATCACCTTTGCATATAATTACAATATAGGCATTTTAATTTATTATTATTTTATTATACAGATTCTGTAACACAGTTCCTATCAACTTAGCATTGTTTTCTTGCTTTTAGCTTGATTTGAGCTGAAAGCATTTTCCCTTTATCAATGTTTTTTAAAATGATTTAAATATGATTTTATCTGTTATTTAGCTTTAATTTATTACTCTAGTTTTATTATTTATTAGCTCTATATTTATTTTAATATAGTTTTCATTTTTGTATAATTTTCTTTTGTAAATAGGTTGCCAAAGCAGCATTTCTCATTTCTGTTAAAAATGTATTTTATTTTACATTTTTAGCTTAAGGGGTCCTATTATGGCTTTTTATTTTGCAATATGTAATAAAAGTTTCAAGTGTACCCAAAATATGCCTGTGATGTTTCAGCTTATCATGTTTTACTCCGCCCCTTTTCGCAGCATCGTCCACAATTTCTCTTGCTCAAACTCTAATGTGACCTCAGCACTATTACTGCTAATGGAAAACTAATGAATACTCCATATTTTAAATGTATATACATAGAGGTTATGTTCTGATCTTCTATTGGTCTTACATGTTTCCAGTCAGCATTTGCACACAAATGAATTGAAGTCATGGTGTGAAAAAGTGCAGTGTAACCATGACTTAACACTGTCAGAAAATGTGGCCACTTCCAGAGTAAATCTCATTGGTTCAGAACACTGCTCAATTAAGCAGTGAATTAAAAATCTAAATAGGCTCTGATTGGCTCAGATTATGTTACCTTTTTTTGGTAAAGGGTTAGATGTAAGAGAAAATCACGAATAACAAAATCAGAGCCATGCATTTCTCATGCATTTCTAGTCTGGCTAATTTGCATGCATATGAATTGAAGTAAATGGTGCAAAAAGTGCAGTATAACCACTATTCTACACTGGCTGTCAGAGAATGTGGCCACGCCCAGAGTTGAATCTTATTGGTTCAAAACACTGATCCATTAAACAGTGAATTAAAAATCTAAACAGGCTCTGATTGGCTCAGATTTTGCTACTTTGTGGGGATTTTTCTCTTACATCAACAGCTTTTTTCAGTAAGATTCCTAACAACATTTCTTCTTTTCTTTCCTCTTTTTTTGTCAAAACTTGGCTCAAAATCCTGCTCCACTTAGCTAGGTTTAAAAAATGTAAGTCCCACTTTATATTAAATGGCCTTAATTACAATGTACTTAAATCCAAAAATAAGTACAATGTACTTATTGTGTTCTTATAGTATTAGCACAACACTTCTGGTGCTCTTGAAGTGGGCTATATGGGTAAAGTTAAAAACAGTTCTGGGGGTATGGGTAGGTTAAAGGTTGGGTTAAGGTAAGAGATGGGTTAACAGTGTAATTCCAAATGTAATTACAGAAATTAGTTGTCTGTTTAATTACAAGTAAATCATTCTTAAAATTTAGTACAATTTAAAAACATGTATGTACATAATAAATCCATACTACTAAATTATTCATTTAAATGCAAGTATATAGTACTTAAAAAATAGTATGTTATAACAGTAAGTAATATGTCACTTAGGATGCTTTTGGTCCGCACCCAGGTTTGTTTGACGTCAGAGTACGGTACTGTACGTTTAGCTAGTGTGAACGCTGTCTTCTGGACTCAGGTTCGCACACACGAACCGTACCCCAGTCCACCTGAAAGAGGTGGTCTGGAGTACGGTTCATGCAAACTCTGGTACGGTTCACTTCTGATATGAATGTTATCGTACCAAATAACAGAAGTGAACCGCCAACTGTACAACAAACTTAATTTTTCATAACATTCATATGTGTGTTTATATGTCTGTGTATCACCTTCCTTGGCGACAAACTGGATTGACCCAGTGCAAACAGTGATAATGTCTGCTTGTCTTCACCAAAAACAACTTCTGCAGACATCGCATGATGTTTTGAATGTTTTTAAAAAAAATTTTCAAGTGGCTCTCTGTATTTTGGTTTGGTAACAAAGCAAAAAATTCAGATAAAGCAGAATGACCAGGCTATGCGTTTGTCTTCATTTTGCCTCTTTGCTTTTGTGGCTGTCACCTAACAACAGCTGTACACAAAACAGCAGCTTGATGGCACAAATGTATCAGGGTTCAGAAGGAAAAAAGACGGTGTAAACATAAACTAGCCGAAAAGGTGGCAAGGGGGGACAATCAAACTTGGGTTCGGACCAGGCAATTGAACCAAGTGTGAAAGCACCCTAAATATAAAGTGGGACCAAAATTTGGTTTTGTTACTTTGTGATGTATTTCTCATACAGCGATAACAGAAAAATAAAATCACAATATCCTCCTTGACTCTGCTGCTGTCTAGACTTGTAGTAATGTGTGTGACTGGCCTGTTCTTCATCCCCGTTATGGGCCTCACTGGATTTCACATGGTTCTTGTAGCCAGAGGACGGACGACGAACGAACAGGTGAACCGCATTACACACCACTTAGTATCTTAATCTGGCCTATGTAACAGCACACTCAGAACGGTGGTCACATGTTTGCACGCCCACTCAGAATCACCTTGATGTCTTTCCCACTTGATTGCCTTCTGTTGTTCAGGCACGACATCTGTTACAAAGCCTGTTAGTTTCATCACACATTACGGTCCTGTGGGTCAAGGACGGTTGTTTTCGACTTTCTCTCGGTTTGTTGAGAATAGAATCTCTGTCTCTGTTATCAGGTGACGGGAAAGTTCAGAGGAGGAGTGAATCCATTCACTCGAGGATGCGGTGGAAATGTGAAACACGTCTTATGCAGTCCGCTTGCTCCAAGGTAAAAAAAGAAACTGGCTTCTACACACATACAGTACAGTGCAAAACTGGTACAGATCAAGTCGACGTCAAAAAAATTAGATTCACGTCACACAGATTGGGATGTCGACTGCGTCCGGTAATGTCTGAGGCAAATAGGTACTAAACATATTACATCTGACAGAAACTAGAATTTGTTTGAGAGGATGAAACTTTTCATACTTGCAGATGACAGTAGTCTGTAGCTGCATAAGAAATCACATACTACTCGTGTAGGTACCTCATTTCAATTTAAACTTGCCTCACTCAGACATGCAAGCTTTTAATGTGTACATTATAGGGGCTGAACGATTTTGAAAGTCAACCTTTATGTTTTTAAAGTTTAGTCGACGTCAGCTAGTTGCTGGTGACATCATTAATTGTTGTTATTATTATTATTATTATTATTATTATTATTATTATTATTATTATTATAACCTTCCATTTTACCAGGAAAGACACATTGAGATAAAAAAATATATTTTACAAGAGCGTCCTGGCCAAGATTAGGCAGTATACATGTCACATGGGTCTAACAGACAACAAACAATAAACAACTGACAGTTAAGATGAATCACTCTGACAAACAAACTATTCAAAACATTTACAATTTCTAAATAATTTATACTCTTTTTAAAAAAAAAAAAACATTTAATGAAATAAATTTTTTAAACTGCAACTTTGTTTGTAGATTATTCCATGCAAAAGGTGCTGCGTATTTAAAAGCCTTTTTTCCCATCTCAGTCCGCACTTTAGGAACAGCCATTAAAAAAATATCAAAATATAGAAACCCGGAAGTACAGGATCAGCACTGTTAACATTGCAACAACATGCTGTGTACTACAAACCTCCAGCTGTTGCTGCGACTTCAAAATGCAGATGTGGTGTCAGAAAATTCCGTTCAGTTTAATTTAAACAATTAAAAGCACATTGGGCATCAAACAACATCACAATCTCTTTAAGAGTAATGTACTTAAGTGTCTAGGCTTCAGTTCATGGAGCCAGGTAAACACCGTGGGGATGCTTCCCTGCTTCAGCCTATAACCAGGTGAGCGATAAAACAATGCAGTCCTCTGTAGCACATCCTCATGTTGTCTGTAACAGTGTTGTCCCGGTAGGGAAGTTTTAAAAACGTCCATTTCGTCATAAACACTGTGATTTGCCTTAGTGTTCAACAGTGCTCAACAGAATGACTGTGAAGGTCATCAGTTCACCTCTCTTCACAGATTGAAAACACACATAGACGAACATTGGATCGTTTTAAAGCCGTGAAGATCAGTCGATTCATCAGCGGATCGCTCGTCTGTGTTTGCACTCAGTAAACAATGGTGAGATTGGTGAGCTGATGACCTTCACAGCCAATCGTAGTCATTTCTGTTGAGCACGTGAACACAATGGCAAATCAGCACTGCTGTTTAAGAATGCCATCAACAGTGCCCTAAATGTTAACGAGAAATTAACGTTTTTTTTTTTTATTTCATTACTAAAATTTTGTATTGTGACAAGTCTAATATAGTGAAAGAATCAGTTCATTAACTTGAGTTTGATGAATGGCAACTAAAATGTGTGTTTGGGAAAGAAAACGTTAGCCAAGTAGTGCCATTTCCCTTAACTTAGCTAAAAATGAGGTCAAATATCCCTTTTTATTTTCACCATTTATTCAGAATGGACCTTTGGGTCGCTTGGAAGGCGGTGAAATGATAAATTTGTGTCACTTTCTCTTCGCTGATAAGATAGACAGCCAGGTACTCTATAGTCCTGTGTGACTCAGGCGATACTTCTGGGTTTATACCCACTGCAGCCTCGATTTCGCTGTTAATAATGGCTGCTGCGTGAAATCAGTGGCTAAGGACAGTTTTTTTTGCAAATGTAATTCTGTAGATATGATGAGCGTAAACCCAATATAGATTTATAAACAAAGATATGCCAATGCTTGAGCCTACGAATAAACAAAATGGACCAACTTATCCTACACTGTAAAAAAAATCCTTAATTTTACGGGGTGCCAGAAATAAACTGTAAATTATTTTACAGTAAATTTCTGTAATTTAACGGCTGTTATTTTATAGTTTATTTCCCACACCACAGCTGCCGCAAATAAAACGTAAAAATAACAGATTTTTTACAGTGTAGTTTACAACACACAATGATGAGTGAGGGATTTTTAATTAGTTATAAATCTTAGTGCTCTGTGATAAACAGTATCCAATGCATGCAGACTCTGAGACGCAGCATGCATATAGACATAAATGTTGCATCAACCAGCTTCTTTTTAGCACAAAAAGAAAGGCAGTTCTTAATTCTAAAATAGAAGCCTAAAATCACTTAAAAAATTTTCACCAATTGCTGAATCAATAATGCAAAATGCCACAATTTGCTATTTATTTGCAGGACAAAATATATGCGCATGCTGTTTGACAGCTTTATAATACATTGCAAAAACAATGCCACATTACTAATGATATATATGCATTGTGAACACCTAAATTTTGTCAAAAACGCAACATTAGAACAGGCTAATTTAAGTGCTGAATAAATGCAGACAGCACATTAATCACTGCATGTTCTCCTGAGAATGTAACAATAACAGATAACAGTGTATAGTAATACATACGTCGTCAGCATATCAAACACCGATTCGTGGCATGGCAAAGTTATTTATTAACATAATGAACGAAAGACAAAAGCTATAAGCCGACTCACTGTCAGTCCTTCTCAGACGCGTTTTTTACTTTATGATAGTATTTGCAATAATCCAGTGGGATTTTTGTATCCACAAGCTGAGGAAACTACAGAACTGTATAAAGATTTAGGCACTAAAAAAGCGATGCTTTAAAAAGAAATCCCTTAAAATAGTTAACTTCTCTTAAGGCGTCACGGTGGTGAAGTGGGAAGCATATTGCCTCACAGCAAAACGGTCACTGGTTCGAGCCCCAACTGGGTCAGTTGGCATTTCTGTGTGGAGTTTGGATGTTTTCCCTGTGTTGGCGAGAGTTTTCTTAGGGTGCTCCGGTTTCCCCAACAGTACAAAGACATGTGCTATAGGTGAATTGGGTAAGCTAAATTGTCCGTAGTGTGATGCAAGATGTTGAGGCAGTTCATTCTGCTGTGGCGACCCCTGATTAATAAAGGGACTAAGCTGAAAAGAACATGAATAAATGAATGAACTTCTGTTAAAAAAATGCAATATTTGGTGTAACCAACCATCCTTTGAGTTTAAACCAGCTTATGTCTTAGGTATGCTTGCACATTTTTTTTTTCAGGTTATTTTGCAGGTAGATTTCTTGAAGTGTACTGGTTCTGGATTTAGTCTGTCTCAGTTTGTTCTTTTTCTTAATGGTGGTGAGATCAGATTTCTGTGTGGAGCACTGGCTGCTCAGAGAGTTCCTCTGCAAACAAAAAGGTTTGGAAATATAAACTGATATTTCCTGCTGAAACACTACAACAAAAGATACACAGTAAATAATTGACTTAACCTTTTTTTTGTTTGAAAATTCTAATGAGCTTAGACTTGTGCCAGAAGTGTGTGAAAGTGAGTTGTAATGCTGCAGCCACGATGTGTTTTCTTGGCTCCTAACATCTGGTTGCTTTGCTCTTGACGGCTGCCTTGCACTGAGTCATACTGAAACAGACGGTTGGGTGTTTAGTTTTACTTTTAATGAATTTACATCAGGATGTGTTATTTTCCATTTGCAATGCAGACAGGATTCCGTCAACGTTAAGCTTTGGCATATGCTGCAAAAGACCTGTTACAATAGATGGGATAGTTCACCCAAAAACTAAAATGTTTTCAGCATTTACTCACCCTTAAAGTGGTCTGATAAACACAATAGAAGATACTTGGAAGAATGTTGGTTAACTGGTAGCTATTGATTTCAATAGTAGGAGAAAAATACTATTGAAGTCAATGGCTACTGGTTGCCAACATTCTTCAAAATGTCTTATTTTGTGTTCAACAAAGGAAAGAAAACTCAGTGAATGATGTAGGTAAATGGGGACTGAATTAAAATTTTTGGATGAACTTTTATTTGAAATACCATTTAAAAAATCCTTAAAAATACTTCACTGTGTACAACAAAAAATGGTTTTAAACAATGAATGAATTTAAACAAACAAATTAAGTTGAACATTACTACATTTAATTTCTGTTTAAATTCAGACTATATAAATTGTTTGCAACCCTGTTATTCCAATGAATTATTTTTTTAGTGTATGAGATGAATTGAAAGGGTTAAAAAAATTCACCCCTAAAAAAAAATTCTGCTTTCATTTACTGGATTAAATCAGAAAAAGCATTCTGTCCCCCTATTAAAAGTCTACTCACCCAAAATTTAGATGCCTCAAAACGTTCATGAAGAGATAAAAACTAAATCCATATGAAGTGAGCGGTTTAATGCTGATGAGACATGATCACTTTATACAATAACCAGATTAAGTTTAGGCATATAAACATTGATCAGCAAACATAAACTGGACACTTTATTTATTTATTTTTATAAATGTTTTGAGGCATCTGAGTTTTGCGTGAACTTTTTATCTTTTTATCTGATGATAAAAAAATATGAAATAAAAATTTTAGTTTGAACTACCCTTTCAGTTAAACATTCCCATTAACACAAGTAACACTTTAAAATAATCACAAAATCAATTAACCTTAAATTACGGCTAGCGCACAATCGATTTTCTTGAGGTGACAATTCCTTCAAATATTTTTGCGGTGCTCTTGACAACTAGAGGAAGGGCAGTATGGCAGTATAGTGTAAAATGAAACTATTTAGGTTCTTTGAAGTACGCGTGAAGCCATTGTTAATTACTGTAATAAATATAAACAGCAGACAGAGGTGAAAAGGAGCTTGTTTATTATAGTAGACAGTCTCGAGGGGGTTCTGAAGAATGGAGGTCCATGTGGATTGTGTCCTGTTTTTCTTGCCTTTATTATGACACTCGGAGCAGGAAAAGCGAACGGCACTGAAGATTTAAATCGGGTTCTGAAACAATAGGCAGAGAGAAAGTGATTGGCCTTTAAACACAGATCAGAACCAAGGGTAATGGCTTGTTAAAGACTTGGCATCTTGAAAAACAATAGAAGAGGTCAAAGCGGAGCCAAAGGATATTGCTATAGTAAATTTTCCAGTAAATAGATTAAATCATTCCTTCAATCAAAAACATAAATGATAGAGAAAGAGAAAAATATCTGGCATAGCTATGTCTCTCTCAATTCAATTCAATTCAATTCAATTCAATTCAATTCAATTCAATTC
>CAIGQZ010000427.1:22333007-22351166 GCA_903798205.1 Danio tinwini
TCATAATTTACTATATCACTGCAAAAGAATGCAAGCACCATATATATATATATATATTTTTATATATATATAAAATTGGGCAATAAAATAATAATAATAATAATAATAATAGTAATCATAAACGTAATAGGTTAAATATAAAAGCTTGATAATTTTGGTGCTTGCATTCTTTTGCAGTGATATAGTAAATTATGATACAAATTTCATTGCCATCTGAATCTGCATTTAAATTCTATGGGAAAACCCCATAGCTATTATGTAGTGTCATCTGTGCACACGTGTGAAGGTTAGATGTCCAAAACTGCTTATATCATGTAGTATCACTTTATAGCTACCTCTTTATAGTGTTTCTAACCTGCCCACAGGGTTCATGATGCCCTCCTTTTTTTGACTGCATATTTCTGTACTGCTTTTTTTATTGTTAGCTTAGTGTTATACAGTATGTTAGTTGTTACCTCAATCTTGCTGTGCTCTTAAATGTGTTAAGAAACAATAGATGGTAAAGAGAATTAAGCTGTAAGTAAGAGAATGACATTAGGGTTATTCTGGAGTCGAGTTTTTTTTTTGTTTCCAATATGACACATTTTCAAGATCTTAAAATGAGAAAAATAAAATGTAGATGGAATAATGATTTTGGGAACTGATTGGATTGTGAAAAAGAGTTTTAGATCTGTACTTGAGTTTTGCTTTCTGGAATTAGGGGTAGGAAGTTGATAGTCTCACGTGACGGGAAGGAAATCAATTACTTATTTCTTGAAATATTTTATTTGGTTGTTTGCTTTGCGTTTTATTGAGAAATTAAACATGGATAACATGTAGATGTGAAATAAAATAGCTTATTTTATATAAGCTTATCTTGTAAAAGGAAAATGGCAACTATGAACTTCCGCGATTGTAGTTGCCAGTGGGCTTAAATTGGTTGAGTGAAGGAGCTTACATCACACTGTACCTGTCAACCCTCCCATTTTTCCCGGATTCTTTCTGTATTGTACCATTCTACAGTATCTCTCTACACTGTAAAAAATGGCCGTGATTTTAATGGTAAAAAACTGTAAAAATGCTACAGTAAATAATTTCTGTAATTGTTGACATTACTATGGATCTTTTTAGTTGTTTCCCCATCAGTTATGTACATTAGATATTTATGTTACATCTAATGTTAATAAACTATGTTTATTTCATGACTTTAATTTGTGTGTGTTACCATATTGGTGTTTAATAGCTGTGTGAATGACACTAAGCACCTTCTGTACACTGATACACTTTTCAGCTTGTGGGAAAAGTTGTTTGTGATGAGCATTGGTTCATTATGTAACTTTCTCATCACCCCCTGCATATGGCTGTGCTAATGTGTCTATCTGTGTAACAAAAGATGTGATGTGTAGATATTGGTAATTCAAAATACTTACCTCTATAAATTAATAAAATATGGTAGTTTACTGTAAAAATTAGCAACTACTTTTACTGTTTGTACTGTATTTTTAATGGTGAAATACTGGCAACCACAGCTGCCAGTTTTTTTGCCATAAATTTTATGAATTTATTTTTACAGTGTATCATCCCGTTAAAGTATTTTCACATATTTGTAATCTTTCGATGAAGGGTGGCAATAAACATAATCAGAGAGCCTATCGTCCCTATACGCATATTACCACCAGGGCACATCCATTGCTTTTAAATGTAAAACTAAGCTTTCATTTTGTTTAGGCTTAAAAACACTTTGAAATAAATATAAAATAGTAAGATTCCCTTCCTTGCCATTACAGGCCCAGTTTCCCTTCATATTCAATCATCAAATCAGTCAGTTCATGTAGCAGTGCATATAGACGCTATTTCCCAAATGTTTCAGTACACATGATTTGAAGACGAGAGAAAGTGGACACTCTGGATTTTGGCTAGGTGTTTAAACAGACAAATGCATCCCTTATTTTCATCTCCCAATGTTGACAGGTATGGGTTATACAAATATGCATGGCAAATGATTAAAGTGCAATAACATAGTGTTAGGATTCAGACTAAATTATAAATACATAGAATATATATTTTAGAATCCATACTAAAATTTTTGTTGTTGAACCATTGAGGTATGTAGAATTTTAAACCTGCAAGTGTATTTTTTCATCATAAAAGTAACTCTAAAAGTGACTTGTTGAATCAGCTTCTACTTCAAAAAAGTATAACTTTAGTTTCTTAGATTGTAATGTTAGAATCCCATGTAATTTAAACCATATTTGTACACATAATGTGTAGCAAAGCCTGAATAGTTAAATCCATTAAATAAATTTTCATACATTTCTAAAAAATCCTTACAATGGGTAAAATATTCAATTAAATTCAATTCACCTTTATTTGTATAGCGCTTTTACAATGTAAATTGTTTTCAGTGTTTAAGTTCAGTTTAGCTCAGTTCAGTGTACTTTAATAATCACCACTGAGAGTCCAAACACTGAAGAGCAATTCCATCGATGCGCAGCTCTATAGATCCCGAACCAAGCCAGTGGTGACAGTGGCAAAAAACTTCACCAATTGGCGAAAGTAAAGAATTTAAAAAACCTAGAGAGAAACCAGGCTCAGTTGGGCACGACTATTTTTCCTATGGCCAAACGTCTTGTGCAGAGCTGCAGTCTAGTCACCGGAGGCTGGAGAATGCTGAACCTCAGAGAAGACTCGTCTGTCCCTAAAGCCCAGGCCACATGTGGCTCTCACACAGACATTAAAAATGCTGTGAACAGATCCAACACCATCATCAAATTTGCAGATGACACCACAGTGATTGGTCTAATTAGCAATAATGATGAGACTGCCTACAGGGAGGAGATACAGCATCTGGCCACGTGGTGCACCGACAATAATCTGCTCCTTAACACCGACAAGACCAAGGAGCTCATCGTGGACTTCAGGAAGGGACGAACAGACTCACTTGATCCCATCCACATCAATGGGATGGCCGTCGAGCCTGTCTCATTCTTCAAGTTCCTGGGGACCCACATCTCCAAGGACCTTTCCTGGACCACCAACACCTCCAGCCTGGTCAAGAAGGCTCACAAGCGCCTATTTTTCTTAAGGCAACTTAAGAAGAACCAGCTGTCATCAGCCGTCTTAGTGAACTTCTACTGCTGCACATTAGAAAGCATCCTGACGAACTGTGTCACAGTCTGGTATGGAAGCTGTTCAGTTGCGGAGCGTAAGGCACTGCAGCGGGTGGTGAAAACTGCCCAACGCATCACAGGGACCACACTGCCAGCCATGGAGGACATTCAGAGGAAACACTGTCTGCGCCGAGCACGCAGTATTCTTAAAGATTCCTCTCACCCTGCTCACAGACTGTTTTCTCTCCTGCCTTCTGGCAGGCGCTTCAGGGTCCCCCGGACAATAACCAGCAGACTGAAGAACAGCTTCTTTCCCAGAGCTGTCTCCCTTTTAAACTCTGCCCCCCACTGACTTTTTGCCCCCCTAATACATCCCCCACTCTCCTCATAACTCAGACTCATCATAATCACTGCACTACTTAACATTTGCACATTTAAAAATTGCACATATTCATTGCACTGATTCATTTATTGAAACTGTACATACCTGCTGCACATGTACATTTGTAATTATGTACACACCCACTGTACATATACATTTGTAATTATGTTTATCTGTCTGCACACTTCTGATTATTAATAGCAACCTGTACATTTATCCATCTACTGTAAATCTCTGTTCATAGCTAACACAACCTGTATATAATGTTCATAGTACATCCATTTGTAAATATCACCATAGTTTTTCTATAACTGCACTTTATAACTTATACCTGTATCCTGCACTTGCTACTATTGCATTCCTGGTTAGACCTAAACTGCATTTCGTTTCCTTGTACTTGTACATGTGTAATGACAATAAAGTTGAATCTAATCTAAAAATCTAATCTAAAAATATGCCCAACAATTGGTTTAATTTTTAAATTGGGTTAAATCAAACAAATATATATGATGATTTTTATCCCAACTGTTGAGTTTAGCAATTTTTGACCCAACTTTAGGGCTGCTTGATATTGGACAAATCTAACATTTCAATATTTTGGCATTCTGTGATTTATAAATTGCAATATAAATACAATTTCATCAGATGGCGTGAATATCTCTACTTGAAATTAATTTACACTTTTAGATTATTTGGGATGATTTTGTAGGGAATCACACTGATTGACAGCTAAATTAGAATAAACAATCTATATGCTTATTTCAGGCGGCCACTATTTTAAAGAACGAAAGCGAGGCTGCGGTGGGAAGAAACCCGGATGTATAGGATTCAGCAGCACTTTAAACATTGCAACAACATGCTGTGTACTACAAACCTCCAGCTGTTGCCGTGATTTCAAAATGCAGATGTGGTGTTAACATCACTTTAATATCATTCAGTTAAGTTTACTTTAAACAATTAAAAGCACATTGGGCATCAAACAAAATCACAATCTCTTTAAGAGTAATATGCTTAAATGTCCTTCTAGATGGCACCAGGTAAACACTGGGGGGATACTTCCCTGCTTCAGCCTATAACCCGGTGAGCGATAAAACAATGCAGTCCTCTGTAGCACACCCTCGTGTTGTCTGTAACGGTGTTGCCCCCATACTGAACTTTTAAAAACGTCCATTTCCCGCTAACATTCAAGTGCCGCTTAGCTTGCTCTTAAACAGCTGATTTGCCATAGTATTCTCCAGTGCTCAACAGAAATGACTGTAAATTGGCCGTGAAGGTCATTAGTTCACTGCACTTCACCGATTACAAACACAGATACGCAGACACTGAAGTGTTTTAAAGCTGCGAAGATCAGTCGATTCATCAAGCGGATCACTCGTCTGTGTTTGCACTCGGTAAACATCATGAAGTGCTGTGAACTGATGACCTTCACGGCCAATCAGAGTCATTTCTGTTGAGCATGTGAACACAATGGCAAATCAGCGCTGTTTAAGAACGCCATTCACAGTGCCTTAAATGTTAACAGGAAATTGATGTTTTTTTGTTTTTTTTTCAGTAGCAAAATTCAGTATCGTGACAAGTCTAATATAGTGAAATAATCAGTTCATTAACTTGAATTTGAGAAAGAAAACATTAGCTAACTAGTGCTATTTCCCTAAACTTAGCTGAAAATGAGGTCTGATATCCCTTTTTATTCTCACTATCCATTAAGAACGGACCTTTCGGCTCACTCGGAAAGCGGGGTTAAATTATAAATTTGTGTTACTTTCTCTTTGCTAAGATATACAGCCAGGCACACAACGTTCCTGTGTGACTTCAGGCGATACTTCCGGGTTTCTTCCCGCCGCAGCCTCGATTTCGCTTTTAAGAATGGCGGCCATGTGAAATCAGTCTATAAGCATAGAGAAATACAATAAATGAAAATATACCAATAAAATAAGGAGTCTAACAGTATTCCAGTACAATTGAATAATCAAATGTAAAATAACACTGCATAGTCTTTGTTGTATGGATAATTCAATAAAATTAATTGTTATTAAAGTTACAATGGGCTGCACGGTGTCGCAGTGGGTAGCACGTTCGCCTCACAGCAAGAAGGTCGCTGGTTCGAGCCTCGGCTGGGTCAATTGGGGTTTTTGTGTGACATTAGCATGTTCTCCCTGTGTTCGCGTGTCTGTAGTCTCTGTGTGTGTGTGAATGAGTGTGTGTGAATGTTTCCCAGTGATGGGTTGCAGCTGGAGGGGCATTCACTGCGTAAAACATGTGCTGGATATGTTGGGGGTTTATTGGGTTGGGTTGCTGCTGAAAGGACATCCGCTGCGTAAAACATGTGCTGGAAATGTTGGCGGTTCATTCCGCTCTGGCGACCCCAGATTAATAAAGAGACTATGCCAAAAAGAAAATGAATGAATGAATGAATTAATAAATTTACAAAATGATACTATTGCTTATGCCTGAATGGTTTTAAAATCTTTATACAGTCACAGGCCTCAAAAACACATGCGAATAAAAAGTTATAATCCAGACTCAACATTGCATATTTTGTGATATGTATAGTAACTAAGTAGAACTACTTCACTACTGTACTTAAGTACTAAAAGGTTGTATCTGTACTCTACTGGAGTATTGTTTTTTTTCTCCTACTTTTACTTCAGTACTTATTTTCCATGAGCTTAATTCGTTTGCTCCAGTAGATTTTTTTATGTGTTGAATAGTTACTCGTTACAATTATAAAAATGTTAGGAATCAATCATTCATTGATCAGACGATCAAAGAAGACAGTGCTGCCTGCCTGCATTAAGAGCACTTTAGTTTGTTTTAGACATGGAAAACCCAGAAATTTCACCTTCAACTCCTTCACTTTCAACTGTTTGTGGTGATGAGGAAAAAGACCACCCGTGACCCTATTTAGAACCAATGTTTGCATTTGTCGGAGTGAAAGACAGTTCAAATAGAATGAAGTGCATACTCTACCGTCGGATTTGAAGAAACATGTCAAGTTAAAGATAATATAATACACAAAACAGCAGTTTGAGCTAGTTTATCCTATCCACTTATCCATAAGAGCTAGATAAGTTAACTACCGTTAGCTACCCGCGGTTCATATCATGCTGCAATGTTCACATAACGTTTACTGTCTGTCATAAAGGCTGTCGTGCTGAATGGTGTTTTTGACCCATCACATATATATATATATATATTGTAAATCCTAAATCATAGTTCTATTTGTTCTGCTTAATCCTGTGCCCCAAAAATATATTTAAAATAAACAAAACAATATGTCTTTTGACTGCTTTTAAAAAAATAACTACATAACCCAATACTTGTACTTTTACTTTCAGTACTTGAGTAGTACATTTTTAAATAAACTACTTGCAATACTTAAGTACAAAAAATGTTGGAATACTTCAGTACTTCCACTTAAGTATTGTGCTTAAAGAGCACTTCAACTTCTACTCAAGTCACTTTTTGATAGAGCACTTGTACTTTTACTTAAGTCTAGGTCTCTAGTACTTTATACATCTCTGGATGTGTCTATTGCTAATGATCACATTAAGATATCAATGCTGAAACAAATTATATTGTGCAGCCTTAGACCCACGTTGGGTTAATACAACATAGGATTTTTTTTTTACAATGTGGCATTTAATATGATGATGTTCAACAGTTATCAGTATGTAAAAAAAAAATATAGCAAAACATTGAAACTTCCAAGATGCATTCTGCATATTGCAATTCAGTTAGAAATGACAAAGATATGATATTTTTTGGCCATATTGCCTAATTCAATGTAAAGTCAACATGTCATACAACAAAAAGAGAATAAGATTCTCTTCATAGTCTAGTCTAAAATACACTTTATTATCAAACTATTATTACAGTGTAATTTAAAGGACTTCATCAACATGATGCTGAGAGTTGCAGAATTTTAGCAAACATATCCACACTGATCAGATGCTTTCTTAATAGTTTTTTTCTGTAATTTTTTTGTTTTATTTTGTTATTCATTCAAATATTGCTCTCAGCTGCATAGTCTGGATGTTTATCATTGCAAATATATTTCCGTCTTTTAATTACTATGCAAAGAACAAAAACTGAACATCGCCATGAGTACATTGAGCATTAAGCACAATCAATAAGTAAAATAAATAAATCACCTCACCTAATATAACCAGGAACAGGTGTACTAAAGGTCCATTTACAGTAAATGTTATATTTTTTTAGACTTTCATTTTTATGAAACTCGCAATGACTTTGAATGATCTGTCATATACAAGTGTGTATTGTGTGACTGATTGGCAGTGGAGGAAGAAGGACACTAACTCTTGTTTGATGTAGCACAACTGGGGCGCGTTAACCAGCAGGACATTATGTAAATGCCTCATACTTATTACCGTTGTTTCATTAAAATGCTATCTAACCAAATACCACAGCCTTCCAATGTCTTCTGTGGGAGAAAAGACAACTTTACTAATTACGCCATACCAGTGCGGGACGATGATGTAACAGAGCTGGGATGTTTGGCATTATAAGAATGTCCCATTTCCTATTTGGCACTTTGGGCGGCATTCATGTGAAATGTACCATGCATGGTACACTGCCCTAACCAGCAGATAGTCTAGCATTATGGTGGAGCCACCGTAATGACCCAATTCCGTTTGTTTCACAGAGAAAAGGGAGGTGCTTGCAGAAATCTCGCAAACCACTGCCAAACTTTCCTTTTTTGTTGTCTTATGGAATTAGATGTGATCATTTTGGACTCATTGAACCAAACGTATTTTTTAAGGGTTTGGTTGAATCAGAAACCTCTTCAGCACACTTGGACCATAGCCGATTGCATTTCCCCCATTTCTGCTTAGATTTATCCTTCTGGTCTTGAACCTTTTTTCACCTCTTGTTCCAGTTTAGTCTGTTCTCTGTCTCTCATATTCATGTGCATTGCTCAACCTTCCTGTTGTGCTAACCTGAAATCGGCTTACTTTACATCCCAGCAGTGAGTGGCATTTGACCAGCTCAAATGTCAGGCATGCAATTATTAGCGTAATAGCACATGAACCTGAGGTAAACTCTGGACAACGTGAGGTTTTGACAAACTGATCTCTGTTAGATAAGCCTCAATGGAGAAAAGCACCAGGGAGAAAATTAATACTAAATTGTATGCAAAAGATAGGTAAAGTACAGGTAGGTAGCGTGTAGGTAATAATGTTGTAAAAATATTTCACAAGACCTCAGAGTATCGTCTTAAGTCACCAATAGTAATTTAGTTTTGCCTGTGTATGTTTTTTGAACCTCTATATAGGCCGATATCCATTGACTTGCCTGAAGCTGTACTTTTGTGGCCTATTGATCTTAACAGAACTGTTCACCCAAAAATGAAAATGCTGTTATTAATTACTCACCATCATGTTGGTCCAATCCCCTGAGAACTTCATTCAAATTAAGATATTTAAAATGAAATCTGAGAGCTCTCTCATCCTCCATAAGCAGCAATGATCCCAAGTCATTTAAAGTCCAGGAACTAAAAACATTATCTAAAAATGTTATACGAAGCTCCAAGAACACTTCTATGTGGCAAAAAACCCTGTAAATATAAGTTTCACTGCCTATATTTAACCTCTTGCATCTACTAGCGTTTACATTGACCAGTACAATGTACTTGCCATTAAAGTAAGCAAGCAGCACAGCCATAAGATCTATATTTCCTGTATTAAATATGGAATCTGATTTAATGTGAAAAAAAACCATCAAACTATTTTTTTTGTTCATACAGAAGTGTTCTTACAGTATTATGATTACAGTTTAACCACTGAAGTCACATGAAATGTTTTACAATATTTGTGGTTCTTTTTCTGGACTTCCTCATCTGGATTGCTCTAAAGAGAGCTCTCTGATTCCATCTAAAAAATCTTCATTTGTGTGCTGAAGATAAACGAAGGTCTCAGGGGATTGTAATGACATAACGGTAAGTAATTTTTAACAGAATTAATTTTTTTGGGTGGACTATTCTTTACAAATTTCATACCCCACGTTACTTCCACAATATGACACAGTTTTATGTTGAGGTGTAACGGGTCACGGTTGATCCGTGATTCGGATGGATCACAACCCCTGGTTCGGAACGCATGTGGCCTGCTGATTAATAAATTTTACTGGTAGATTAATCCTAAATTTGTGTAATTGCCTCTCGCGTCATTCAAATCACAAGTATGAAAGCATTTAGGCTTTCCTGTAAAATATAATGATGACAGAAGAAGTTGTAGGTTATTCGGTATGTAGTGGGTTTCATTAAAAGGTGTTTTCTGTCGCTACTTGTTTAGCCTGCATTAATGCATTCAGTGTAAGCTGAACGATTAATCATTAAAAGTTTGGGATCTCAACACCCACGCAACAAATCATAAATGATGGTGATTGGCATATGTTTATTAATCTTTTAAATTGCTTCATTCAAATCTGTGTTTGAAAAACACAAAAATCAAGAAAGAGATTCAGTCTTTAGTTTACAAAGTCAAAAAGCACAGTACTGGGATAACAGTTTATAGTTTAGATAAAACCACTAATGTTTATGGTAAAGATTAAAATCACTGTCATATGCATTTAACTATGCTCAAAAATGAAAGTTGTAGGCAGCAATTACATTATTTAGTCAATAGGTGGCGACTGAATTTTTCACAGTACTGAATATTTTACTATTTCTTTTTATTCAGCTGATTATTTATTCATTAATTTTATTTTCGGCTTTTCTCTTTATTAATCCAGTTTCGCCACAGTGGAATGAACCACCAACTTATCCAGCATATGTTTTACGCAGCGGATGCCCTTCCAGCTGCAACCCATCACTGGGAAACATCCATACACACTCATTCACTATGGACAATTTTAGCACCCAAAGGAAACCCACGCGAACACGGGGAGAACATGAAAACTCCACACAGAAATGCCAACTGACCCAGCCAGGGCTTGAGCCAGTGACCTTCTTGCTGTAAGGCGATTGTGCTACCCACTGCGCCACTGTGCTGCCATTATTTCTTCATTTTATTTTTTAATAAAACCACAGGTTCAAAGTTCTGTTTGTTAAAGCCAAAAGTTTCTTGCAGTACTGTTTTTGTAATGAATGGAAAACAAATTACATTTGTCTCTTCCCCTTTTTGGCTGATTCGAAAAATGGTCCGATCCGTGACATTTGTGATCCGAGATTTGTGATCTGTCACACCAATAGTTTTATATGAAACTGAACAGTCAGTGTGAAAAAATGTAGGGTGACTTATTCATCACAAACTGAATAGGTTATAAAAAGAGGGTGTTACATATTAAAATCAAGCCAAATCTAAAAGAGAGTGTGTAATCAGTTGAGTCATTATTAAAGTAAGACTTTGAAGTTATTTGAGCCCATAGCTTCTGGGAACACAAAGTGGATGCTGACTGCCAACTTTACCCTTTAGTTAATCGTAAAAAACCCAGCAGTAGCCTAAAACAATTCCTAAATGGATAACATTGGCTATTAGTTGACATTATGTTTCTTCTCTGGTAATGCCAGCTGAAAAGGAAAGACATTTCAGAGGCAGTTACGGTTTTAACAGTGGGGATGAAGATTAAAGTCAAGCCTGTATGATTCAATAATAAATTATGATTAAAAAAGCCAATTCGCACAGCACCAACAGATGCCAACAACGACAAAACAACAACAGAACAACAGTAACCAGATTACAGCACACCATTATGGGTAGAATCAGGATAAATTGGTAAACTTTTGGACTTGATTAGACTCGGGTTTTCTGCAAATCGATTATTAACTGTTATCACAATATTTTTTTAAATCGTTCTTCTCAAACCCTGCCTAAGCAAGCTACAAAAAGTAGCTCTAAAATGGATGTTTTTTGCATACTTTTTGAAATTCCCCCTGTCTAAAATGCATGTTTAAATAATTTTTATCTGAAAACAATGCCATCTAAATGTACCCTAATGCAGTGTTTCTCAACCACGTTCCTAGAGGACCGCCAGCTCTGCCCATTTTCCTGTCTCCTTAACCAAATGCATGTGATTCAGGTCATTAACTCATTAGCAGAGATTGAAAGATCTGTAATGGGTGTGACAGACAAAGGAAACATCCAAAACATGCATTGCTGGTGGTCCTCCTGGAACGTGGTTGAGAAACACTGGACTAATGGACCCTTTTCACAAGACCTTTATGACGTGTTTAACGATCATCAGCATCTTTAATCCTTGAAATATTTTATCCTTGTAATATTTAGATAAAAAAATAAAAAAACATGAAAGTTTATGTGTACAGTGGTCGCTCGTTATTCCCGGGAGTTACATTTGTAAAAGTAACCCACAATAGGAGAAATCCGCAAAGTAGTCAGCTTTATTTTTTACAGTTATTATAGATGTTTTAAGGCTGTAAAACCCCTCACTACACACTTTATACACTTTTTTTCAGACAGGCATTAACATTTTCACACTTGTCTCTTATTTAAACACTCTCAAAGTTCAAACTTTTGTAGAAAAAAAAGTCCAGTATTATAGAATGAAAACAAAGATCAAAACCTGTCGTCAGGCGTAAACATTCATTGCTATCAGCAAAAGGTTCATAAAGCTTTTTAACTTTTGTGCGGATACTGTTGGCATCCAGCATAATGTTCTTTTTCCTGCAGTCACTGATACACAAAACTTAAGCAGACTCCATCCTTAAGGGGGTCGCACACTGGATGCGCTGCTCACGTGACAGTTGGAAGTAACGCACACCAGACATGCACAATTGCTATTTATTTAAAATTAACTTATTCAGATGGCCTCTGTGGCATGGCAGAACTATGAACAGTGTCCTGAGTCGTAGCTGGGCACTGTTGACAGCCTCTAACTTACGGCGCCAGTGTGTACCCTAATATATTCCTATGTTTACAATTCTAAAATGCAAGGGGTTGAGTGGTGCGTCGCATCCGGTGTGAAACCCCCTTTTCGATGGTCTTGCTGCATACAGTTACAACCTTTTTTGCCCCCTTGTTGAAACTTATGTTATGAGATTTATGTTAATTTGGCAAGCTGAACACCTTCTGTACTGTACAGGAGATACAAAGGAGATTGATTGACAATGGTGGTTACCAAAAAAGGGCAAAGAGGCGGAGCGTGAGCAGAGCTACAGATGCATGCTAGCATTTTGCTTAGACGGCCTTTTCTTTGGGAGAAATGCTTAATACTTCATTACCTGCAACTCGTTTGTGTTCTGACTACATGTACTTGGTTGTACACCAAAATAAAGTGTTTAGTCTTTTAAAAACACTGTTGTAATACATTAAGCCACTAAGCATTGTTCTTATCATGGTTTTTTACAGGAGGAAAACACTAATTACTTCCAATAACTTCACGTATTGGTAAATGCAAGCCTATTTCTGAAATCCAGGCATAAAACTGTATGACAATGTTGCAGGTTTGACGGTGTGCAACGTATCTAAATCGCGGTGGGTTGGGGGGATGACGCAACGTATCTGAATTGTGGGGGGAGGATGATGCAACGTATCTGAAGAGCGGGGAGAGATGCGGTGGAGAGGGGTGTGCGAGGTATTTGAGGACCGGGCACAATTTCTGAGAGATTATCCAGGCTGTAAACACCTTTTTTTCTGTAAAGTTGGCCATTTTAACGTTGGGGTCAATAGAACTGTGCTCTATTTTGGAATTTCGATGAATTGCAGTTTTAGTTACTTCTGTATTAGCTTCATGAGGGAGAGCAAGATGTTGCTGCTTGTGAGAAACCTGTAGCCATGTAGTCCCATATGTTTTTGGAAAGTCCTCTGACCCAATATTGATTTCTTCTAGACTTTAATTTTACATTTTGTCTCTCATAATGTAGTCACTTGGGGCTAGGCTTGTTACCTGTCTGGGGCTACTGAGCCTTGCAGTTCTTTCATTCCCTCCCACAGTCCAGAACCAGTGCCAACAGGAAGCCCAATAAACAAACAGGCCCCTGCCAAGGTCTGGTTCAGAGTGGTCTAGCCCTGATTCCCATCTGCCTTCAATTATACCGTGGTCCCCTCATCCTCCACACCTGTGAGATATTAGGAACAGCATGTCTGAAGGAATACCTCCCTGGGGTTTGTAAAGCAGCCAGCATATCCAGCTTTGATACCCTGATGAAGAAGGAAGGGTTGAATAGTTCAGGTTTGGTAGAGGCAAACCGAAGATAATTTTCTGAACAGAACATTAGTTTTGTTGCGTCGTGGGTTTCTTTTACAGCTGTCTGTTGTTATTGAGCTGAAGCGATAAAGCTGGGCAATGCTTTACATTATTTTCTAGCATCTAATGACCTAGCAGCCAAAATTGTTTACTGATGTTTAATGTTGCATTAAATGAACCGGAGCAGCGTCAAAGACTTTCCCATTGGGTTGCTGAACTTGCGCCATCCTATTGAACTTTCAGCGTTACAACTAACACTGCCTATTAAGATGTGATGTTAGGACTGTAGCACTAACCCCTGGAGTGCAGGTTCTGGGAAGAATTACCTTGAACAGTCTACTGATATTCCACTGGTATTATATTGTTAAGCATGTTTATCTTAATCTAGTTCAAGTGGTGCAAAAATTCCCATTTGTTTATGATCTTTATATCTTTCCTTTGCTAACACGCAAAGCTGTCTTTAAATGAGCTGCCATGATTTCAAAGCACCTCTCAACACAAGTACCATGCAATAAGTCACGAAAGGGCAATTTTATTTCCAGTGACTGTAGAATATTTTGTTTGTTTTGATGGTTATTCCTTAAATGTGACATAAGATCACAAAAAAGTATATTTTTCACAATAGCCAAAAATACAGTGTATGCGTCAAAATTCTAGATTTTTTTTAAATGCCAACAATCTTTAAAATATTAAGTTAAGATCATGGTACAACAAGAGATTATGTAAGTGTCCTACTGGAAATATATTAAAACATAACGATTGATAAATAATATGCATTGCTAAGCACTTTGTTTAGACAAAGTTTTGTTTTTTTTCAACCCTCAGATTTTATATCTCAGCCAAATATTATCCTATCCCAACAAAGTATACATAAATGGAAAGCTTGTTTATTTAGCTTTCAGATGATGTATACATCAAATATATACAGTATTTACTTATGAGTGGTTTTGATGTCCAGGGTCACAAATGTTGTATTATTTCTTACTGTGTGAGACTACAACAACTTTATGCAGATTGAACATTCATCCAGTTTTTTTTTTTAAAGGTGCAGTATGTAAGTTTGACACAAAGTGGTTGAACTAGGTATTGCACTCCTGGATCAAAATAAACACAAGCACGGGTGTTCTAAATAATAAATAATAAATAAAATGTAAAGTGTAATAAATAAAAAGAATATTTTCAGTTTTTGTCCTAACCAACACCTTGAATTGACATATTAGAAACAGCTTCTATTTCTCACAGCTGAACAACAGAAACCTATGACAGTGATCACGTCATGTAAACCTTGTATGCTTTATTCAGTGCTAAATGCTAACAATGCGAGTTTGAATGCCATTTTACATGACATTATTGCCATATACTAAAAGCAGCAGCAGATAGTTCACCTCAGATCTTGAAAATACAATAAAGTGTTTGAAATTGAACTTTAGAACTAAACACATGAGTAATTCAGCATCTACATTTAATGATGTTAAAGTGGGTTAACATGTATTAAATAGATTATAAACCTTACAGTTTCGTGAGTGAGTGCATATTCTGTGCTTCTTAAAGGCTGTATTCAAATTTCTGTCGTGTTTCGTCTGGTGCAAACAGCCAAAATTGCTCATCACTTCGTATCTCGTCACAAAGTGTGTTGTTAGGACACGCGGTTACAATGTAACTAGCTGTTTACGTTTGTTAGATGTTTCCCAGTACTGGGTTGCAGCTGGAAGGACATCCGCTGTGTAAAAAATATGCTGGATAAGTTGGCATTCCGCTGTGGCAACCCCTGACCAAAAATAGACTAAGCTGAAAGAAAATGAATGAATGTATATTTACAGGCTGGGGCTGGGATGTTCTTTTCTTTGGTTAGTTTGTTTTTGTAAGTTTATGTGCATATTCGAAAATGAATCCTGGAATTACTGTACATCTATTCAATGACCAAATAAAACTTATTTGACAAAAAAATAAATAAACATCATCTTTGACATGAACAGTGTAGCTGTATTTGTAATCATAATTGATCTTGTATCAATACTGCTTTCAACCTTTAAATGCATCTAATGTTTCTTTAGGTTTACTTTGATTGTGGAGCCAAGGTGGATGTTGTAGATGTCCAGGGCCTCATTCTGTCCCCTGGATTCCCATACAACTATTCATCTGGAACTCACTGCGTATGGCAGTTCTTTGTGCCTGTCGGTCACCAGCTAGTCATGGAGATGTTTGATTTTGATGTCTTTGAGAGTCACAGTAGCCCCGCGAGATTCACCACCACTTCAGTTCTGGAAGAGTTACCAAACGGTGATGGCACGCTGGTATCAAAAAGCCTCGCAAGTCCAAAGGAGCCCCAATCCACACACAGAGAAGAGGTCAAACAAGTGGTGATCCAAGAGCAGTCCACCAAAATGGAAATGACCAAAGTTTCCAATTCTGCCAAAATACTCTCCGATTCCCCCTCTGCTGCTCAAGCGTCTCTTCCGCTATCCCGAGGACAGCCAGTCGAAGACCGAAATTCAGTTTCATCTCAGTCATCAAGAGCAGCCAGAGACTTTATCTCCACAAGTCCACAAACAGACTTGAATGAAGCTGTAAGCCCTGAAACCCAGTCACCTCTGGTGGATGCCTGTCCGCATGATGTCCTCTACATATCTGATCTCATTACCTTCTCCTCCCGATTCTGCGGATCCAGGCGTCCGACGAGCAGTCAGCTGGTATTCGGCTCTGAAGATGACATGGTTGAGGTTATCATGGAGCTGATCACTACTACCCACTGGGGCCGTGGATTCGCTCTCCTCTTCCATTATGAGAATCAAACAAAAGCAGCCATGTCTGAACAGCAGAGTTCGGTGTTGACTTCGGACAGCAGAACTAGTGCTCTGCTTGGTGCAGTAAGTGGAACGGTCGTATTCGCTGTAGCTCTCGCTGGCGTCCTCTGTGTGATTTTTAGGTAAGAATGCATTTTCAGTCACATTTTACATAGGGTTCCATTTACTTAATTTCTGTAAGAGTTATGGAATTATTCAAATAAGTATAAAAAACCTGCATATTACATTGATTTCTAAAGGACTGCAATAATAAATCACATCTTCAAATGAGTAAAAACTGAAAACAGTTTTTTTGTAATAATATATAACAATATTAGTGTTTTCAATGTGTTTTTGATTTTTTTTTAAAGTGCTCTTTGGGTGAGATTTTATTCAAAACCCCTCCAAAAAATACTATAAAAAATGCAATATATATATATACAGTTGAAGTTAGAATTATTAGCCCCCCTTTGAATTGAATTTATTTATTTATTTTTTTTATATTTCCCAAATAATGTTTAACAGAGCAAGGAAATTTCCACAGTATCTCTGATAATATTTTTTCTTCTAGAGAAATTCTTATTTGTTGTATTTCAGCTAGAGTAAAAGCAGTTTTAAATTTTTTAATAATTTTTTTATTTTTAATGGTCAAAATTATAAGCCCCTTTAAGCAATTTTTTTCAATAGTCTACAGAACAAACCATTGTTATAGAATAACTTGCCTAATTACCCTAATCTGCCTAATTAACCTAGTTAAGCCTTTAAATGTCATTTTAAGCTTTATAGAAGTGTTTCGAAAAAATATCTTGTAAAATATATTTACTATCATCATGGCAACGATAAAATAAATCCGTTATTAGAGATGAGTTATTAAAACTATTATTAGAAATATGTTGACAAAAAATCTTCTCTCTGTTAAACAGAAATAAACAGGGCGGCTAATAATTCAGGAGGGCTAATAATTCTGACTTCAACTGTATGTATAAGTTAACCATGACAGACCCCGGCTTTTGGACCTAATGCTGGTAACAGTCTGGATGATCTTCTTCATCTTTGGCCAGGAGCACATGGCGTTCATTTATTCCAACAAATACCTGAAACACTTATTCGTCTGACCACAGTATACGTTTCTACTGTGTAATGGTCCATCACTGATACCTCTGAGCCCAGAAAAGTCAACTGGACACTGTTAACATAGGGCTTCCTTTTGGCACAGTACACTCTCAGAAATAAAGGTACAAGAGCTGTCACTGGGGCAGTACCTTTGTAAAAGATACATATTTGTACCTAATTAGTCCACAGCGGTACCTAAAAGGTGCATATTAGTACCCAAATGTATCTAAACAGTACCTTTGAGGTACGATTATGGACCCTTCAGGTACAAATATGTAGGGTAATTTTGAAAGGGTACTGCCCCAGTGACAGCTTCCATACCTTTATTTCTGAGAGTGTACAATTTTCAAATTTGCGTTTTCCATACTGTCCCAACTTTTTCAGATTTGGGGTTGTAAATATAATATATACTGTATATATAATTGTGTATATATAATTGTATCTATTGTAATATATATTTTGTTATATAAATGTAATTTATTTTAGTCTTCATATTCAGGGTTTCACATCCTTTGGTTTGTCTTGCTGTCTGTTTTGCAATAATTCTTTCATTAGTTCACTTTAATACAAGTCAGATGTCTCACACACACACACACACACACACACACACACACACACACACACACAC
>CAIGQZ010000427.1:22368659-22401842 GCA_903798205.1 Danio tinwini
ATATAATATAATATAATATAATATAATATAATATAATATAATATAATATAATATAATATAATATAATATAATATAATATAATATAATATAATATAATGTTCCAAAGTTTGTGGTTGGATTTTTTTAGGGTTTCTGCAGGTTTCATCAAGTCAAATTAAAGACTTGTAAGACCATTATGAATGAGATTTTAGACCTACACGGGGCTAAATACTGAGTTTTTTTTGTAATGTAGTTTTACCAAATGTTGTTATTTCTTAACCACATATTTTATTGTCAAAACAAGAAAATTCTAGCTGTATAGACTTTTTTTCAACATTTGTTTGGTTTTAATGACAAGTTTACAGTTGTTAAAAGTTTATTTATTATGAAGAAAACCATGAATAGGCAAAAATATATATAGTATTTGTTTGCTTTTGGTCTAAATGAATTGAGTATAACTCCTATTCAACCTAATGTTATTCTGTTACAAAACCTTAAGTTTCATGCCTATTTATAAATATTATGTCCACTTACTTTCTTCTGTAAAAAGTTTGTGTGTAAATGGAAGATTATGTAAAGGGATATGTTGCTGTTATTATCATGAATAATTGTTTAATTGTTTTTAGTTTTCTTTTCCTGAACAAAAAACAAAAATGTATATATAAAATTATAGATTGTTGATGATTAGATGTGCGTCAGCCCGATTAGGTTACTACTTTAACAACTTTTAAAATGAAGACCTGTTTAAAATGATTTAAGACTGACAACACAATATTTCTGTGCATTTAAGACTTTTTAAATATATTAAAATTAATAATTTTTTCAATTTTAATACATTGTGAAATATAATGTATTCCTGTGATGGCAAACTGAATTGTCAGAATCATAAATCCAGTCTTCAGTGTCTTTATTATTCTACAGAACTAATCCAGTGCTGAAGAACTTTTTTTTTTTTTTTTTTTTTTTTTATAGTTTGAAAATGATAAATAATCTAAATTTGTTCTGTCTTTTATAGCAACGCGATCGTTTCCTGAGACACAGTGACACTGGACCCAGCCACCCCTTCGACTGGTCGACTCCAGATACAGCACTGCCATCTGCCACAAAGAGCAGCTTTACTGCATCAACAAACAGTGCACGACCACGAGCATGGAGTGTCCGAACCTTCCGGGATCTTCTTCCTCCTCTTCCTCAACTCCATAAGAAATGGTGCAGCTGGAACTCAACCAGTCCATTCACCAAACTGGTGGACACTGTGAGTATTACACATTAAGCCATTTATGAAAAATAAGATTTTAAATCACCCACAAAGAATCAGAATCAGAATCAATGATGCTATAAGAATATTAGCTCATTTATTCTCCATCTTGTGGTTTAAAATCTTTGAGTTTCTTTCTTCTGTCGAACACAAAAGAAGATATTTTGAAGAATGTTGGTAGCTGGCACCTATTGACTTCCCTAGTAATATTTTTTTCCTTTTGTGTTTAACAGAAGAAAGAATCTCAAAAAGGTTTTGAACAAGTAAATGGTCAGTAAATGATTTTTTTTGCTGTGATAAAAACTGAAATTATAATATGGTACAGCACTGTTCAAAATTTTTTCATTATTATACCAAAAATAATTTAGGAGGATTTGAGCTTTGTAACATGTCTTCGCTGCACTCCTAAAACAAAAATAAATGTTGGGTTGTTGCAAATTTCTAATCAGCCAATCACATGGCAGCAACTCAATGCATTTAGGCATGTAGACAAGGTCAAGACGATCTGCTGCAGTTCAAACCGAGCATCAGAATGGGAAAGAAAGGTGATTTAAGTGACTTTGAATGGCTTTGTTGTCGATGCCAGACAGGCAGGTCTGAATATTTCAGAAACGGCTGATCTACTGGGATTTTCATGCACAACCATCTCTAAGGTTTACAGAGAATGGTCTGAAAAATAGAAAATATCCAGAGAGCGGCAGTTCTGATGCCAGAGGAGAATGGCCAGACTGGTTCCAGCTTATAGAAAGGCAACAGTAACTCAAATAACCACTCGTTACAACCGAGGTGTGGAGAAGAGCATCTCTGAACACACAACACGTCCAAACATGTGGTGGATGGGCTACAGCAGCAGAAGACCACATCGGGTGCCACTCTTGTCAGCTAAGAACAGGAAACTGAGGCTACAATTTGCACAGGCTCACCAAAATTGGATAATTAAAGATTGGAAATACGTTGCCTGGTCTGATGAGTCTCGATCTCTGCTGCAATATTCATATGATAGGGTCAGAATTTGGCGGCAACAACATGAAAGCATGGATCCATCCTGCCTTGTATCAACGGTTCAGGCTGGTGGTGGTGGTGTAATGGTGTGGGGGATATTTTCTTGGCACACTTTTGGCCCATTAGTACCAATTGAGCATCATGTCAATGCCACAGCCTACCTGAGTATTATTGCTGACCATATTCATCCCTTTATGACTACAGTGTGCCCATCTTCTGATGGCTACTTTCAGCAGGATAACGCTTTATGTCATAAAGCACGAATCATCTCAGACTGTTTTTTTTTTTTAACATGACAATGAGTTCACTACTTAAATGGCCTCCACAGTCACCAGACTCAATCCAATAGAGCACCTTTGGGATGTGGCGGAACGGGAGATTCGCATCATGGATGTGCAGCTGACAAATCTGCAGCAACTGCGTGATGCTATCATGTCAACATGGACCAAAATCTGCGGAATATTTCCAGTATCTTGTTGAATCTATGATTAAGGCAAAAGGGAGTCCAACCCAGTACTAGTAAGGTGTACCTAATAAAGTGGCCGATAAGTGTATATTGGGTTAGAGCGTGGGCTGGCTGCCATGTTTTCATCCTTGATGCAGGTTTTGACTTTGCTATTGTGTTTTTGAGCCAGTGAGAATCATTTCTGTTTTTTTTACTACTGAGTTTAAGAAGGTTAATCGAAAACCAAGTTTTTATTTCTGCAAAGCACTCATTAAGAATAGGAGGAAACATTTAAAGAAGGTTTAGAAAACAGAAAAAGTTGGGTCTTGTCAGTATAACAATGAAAGTCAAAACCAAAATTCCTAAAACTACAGCCAATACTGTAGGTAAAAAAAGAAAAAGAAATGGAAGAGGTCCCAAAACCAAGCCCCGTGGAACACCAGAATCCACATGAATGGGCTTTATTTAAACAGTTTAATAGGAACATCAACACAAAGCTGTACTATTGACTTTTGTCTGTAAACCATAGAGATGTTTATGCTGATCAGCAGCTTTTTGGATTTTCAGCCATGAAACAATTTTCAGGATTGCTAATGTAAGTTTTCAGAGTTTTTTTTTCTTTCCATCACCCACTCAGGGACTCTCGAGCACAGCTCCAGAATCCAGAAGGGGAAAGACCCTTCCCGATGCTTCTCTTTGTAGTCCAACCAACAGCTGCCACTCTGACTCCTTCATGAGCAATGCCTCATACCCTCTAACTCAGCCTGGCCAGCGCCAGCGACGCCTCAACTCCACCAGCAATCTCCGCCGCACTCGCTTCAACACACCATGCTTCGGCCTGCTCTCTGGCACCTCGGAGACCTCAAAAGCACAAGCCAATGGAATCCCAACAACAAACACGCTCCCCAACACCAGCGGCGCTCCATCCAGCCAGCAGCAGGTCCCAGACGATGCATTAAACTCTGAAGAACCCCCAGTGTTTGCAATCTCAGAAGAGGAGGACCGGCAGCCTCTGGTGTCGCCAGAACATCCCGAGAAGCCCTTGAGGATCAACGGACAGATGTTTGAAGGCCCAAAAGTGCCACTGCTTTCAAAAAGCCACGTTCCCAGCATCCAGACGACATCTTTAGCGAGGGGAGGCTTAACAGAGGATCCTTCAGCTCTCTCTTGCTCACAGTGACTCCACACAGTCCCACAAGGTTTGAGTGTGAAGGTCACGTGACCGATTCAGCCAATAGATGATGGCGAAATGCACAAAGCGAGTTCCTGGTGTTTTCAGATTGAACAAAACACGTTATTTCAATGTGTGACGATGTGGCTTGGAATTTCAAAGGGGTTCGTTGTGGAATGTTGGCGTGAATGAGAAACGAAAGCACTTATTTTTCTTTGTGTTAATGTATCCGCACAGTTAACTTGCTAAGTATAAAGTCATCTAACAGTATGTTTTATAAGTACTCCTGTTTGTATATGATAAACTTTTAACTGTTCACTTAATGTTTCCACTCACTACTGAGAGTTTAAAAAGTTGTAGACTGCCTGCATTGTTGCGTTCATTAAGAAATTCCATATATCGGCTCTATGAAAAATACAGCTCGCTCCTAATCCGTTCACAACACGTAGAAGACCAATTAGTGGATGCGGGTGAAAGCTGCTTGCCATCTCTTGACTTCCACTCGTGTTTTGTTTTGTTTTTCACCATGGGTCCAATACACATGGTTTTAAACACACAAAAAAAGTTAATAAATTGTAACTGTTCTTATTTCCCAAGGTACTTAAGTTCATTTGGATTCGTTCTACAAATAATTACAATAAAGTTACTGTAATCACTTCCTCTGTGGCGATCATTTATGCTGCTAAATATGCACTGATGCAATAACTGAAATTATGTATACGATCATATTTGATAACGTATTCAATTCCATATATGCTGCAACTGTTTTCATTATATTGTCCACTGTACTGATTTTGATGGATTTTAAAGGGAACCGATCACTGTACAGACATTTCAAATGCAGTAACTAACATTTCATGCATAAATAAACCATTGTATAGTAAAGGTGTGTGTGTTTGTTTGTACAAGAAAGCACAGAAATGACTGAGTCAAACATAATGAAGTCTTTTATTAGTGCAGTAAATTAGATAATGATTTAGTCTCAGATTTATTCCAAACATGAGGCACAGCAAGCATTTTTTTTTCTCACCTGTACAACATTAACAGTGCTTTACTCAAAAGCCTGACAAACACTACATCTTTTTCTTCCCCATTTTAAGCTCCAGATTAAACTTGATGAGGTAGAATTAAACACCCCCTTTTTTCTTAAAAAAACAAATCTCAAGCAAGTAAATATTTGCTGTAAATTCCCTTTCAGCAAATGCAAAGCAGCCTCCAAAGCTTCTCTAACACTCGTCCATTCCCAAATAAATCCCTCAACCCTCCCTGCAGATTTGAGATGCTAGTATGAGACCCGCTTATATCATAATAACGCCATTCAGCTAACCTAAAATCACCTTGCAGATGTTTACTAGAGCTTGTATGTGGGGTGTAAAGGAAATTATTATGAAATATTTTATAACAACAAAATTGGAAACACTTTATTTTGTTGGTCCATTTGAGTTTTAGTAGACTGTCTGCTTAATATCTGTTGTTACTGCTGCTCAACAGACATTTAACTGACTACAAGAAACTTTGCAAGTACACTTACAACTTGCACAACCTTATGGTTTCCGCTACAATTATTCTTCCATGGCGGGGCGCCACACCAAAATTCATCCCGTTATGGCTACATTACAGCTTCTCATTCAAAATATTCAGTTGTTGTTGTTTTTTTTTTTTTGTAATAGCGGGTTATAATCGCACCAAAACATATTAAAAGGTATGTGAATTATAACAGCGCAAACTTTTCTATAACTGTAGTAGTGCTGTGCGTTATTTGTTTAACCCTTTAAGGTGACATGCTGACTGACTGGCAGGTGTTGCGTGAGACTAGCAAACACGACGTAACTTTCAGTTATGAACAGTTTCCACAATTATACTTTATTTATAGATAAAGATTTATGGTTCTGCAAATCGATTTTCTCAAAGCTCTGACAACATTTGCTTTCCAGGCTACAACAGCGCATTCAGCTTGCAACTCCATAGATATTTACATTAGATGTTGCCTACGCTATTGGTGTCTATTGGAAGGAATGCGTCAATAGAGCTGCCATTTTAGTAGAGGGCAGCACTCCTTTGAAATGAATGTGGGACCAAGGTGCAGTGGAGGACTGGCCATCCAGAGCCAGAGATATATATATACATACATCTATGATCTGGAGTTTTCCCAGTGGTCAGTATGCAAATATTTTTTTTAAATTACGAAAATTATAATTTTACATCACTTTTTTTTTTTTTACATCGATGGAAAAGTGACCACACGGGCATTGCTGACAAAGAGAGTGTGTTTGTGAGCATGGAAATGTATAATCCTCCATCCCTATTAAATGTATCTAATCCATGTCCTGAAACACACCCCCTCTCCTGCTTTCACTTTTCATTCTAACAGAGGAAGATTTGTTTGTGTATGAATCCCTGTTATGAATGATGTTCACTTAGCCGACAATAATACTTGTTTAAGTTTCTATAAGTTTCTAGCACCGCAGCATCCTGTTGTCCTATTTCATTTACATTGCTTATTTTATTCAACAAAACTAGCATAAGCCTAAAATTTAGTGCAAGTTGGTGCTACTTTCCTTATGATCAGTGCAGTAAGTGACTGTATTATCATCAATACTTGTTTAGCACAAAAGTTTGTAACATAAAAACGTAAAAAACTAAATCTTACCTATGAAATGTTCTGCCTTTATGCATCTTCACATAGGCTTTAGTCTTGATTAGTGCAGTTGAATGACGTTTGTGCTGGGAGCACTGTACAAATGTGGCGGCACTATTGACGCATGCTCAGGGTCCGTATGCAATATCTAGTGTATATATATCTATGACGCAACCCTTGATGGAGCTAAAAAATATCTTTATTCCTTATTACAAGTTGTGTTTCTCTTTTCATGCGTCACACTAATGATCAATCTATAGACTATGTAGTGCAATAACACATCCTTGAGTTTGAAATGTCTGAGTTTTTCAGTTGAACAGTAAATCAGGTTTAAATATTAAGAGTTCCTGTGGGGTCTAAAGTAACACTTATTTATGTCCCACTGCTTATAGCCAATAGCCATACCTTATTTTTCACTTCCACATTAGAGTTTGCAGTATTTGGATTCAGATATTTTATCAAATGAATGAATATTGCTAATAATAATAATAAAAAATATACAACAATTGTAGAAAACGTTAGCATTGTTGGATTGCTTTTGAAACATTTGCTGGAAGTGAAATTTAAAATGAAAATGCCTTTTAATATTTGCTTTGCAAAAATCAAGGACTAAATATGTTTGCAGTTACTATTAACAAGGTCATAGTCAGATATATTTAAAATAAAGAAGATTAAGCCAGTTAATCTAGCAAATATTGCTGTGTTATTTTTTGACCCACCCCTGTGTTACCTTCATCCCTGCTGATGGGGTCAAAAGTAACAATGTGCAACTTTTGTTTAAAGTGAAGCTGATTTTGATTGACCACTCTTGTAAGTTAGTAACCACAGCAAAATATATATTTCTGCTAAAAACATGAACATTTTTCACAAACACCTAATTTTAAGACACTTTCATATTCACTCTGCCCTAGTAAATCCCCTTTCCACCAACATACTTTCATATAGGAGTTATTTCATAAAAAGGAGCATTCTGCATACCAGTTAATAAAATATCAATACATTATCGGTCAGAATATTTAGAAGAGAATGGTTTTAAAAATTAGTCTCCTCTTCTGATCAAGCCTGCATTTATTTGATCCAAAAGTACATCAAAAACAGTCAAATTTTGAAATAGATTTACTGTTTAATATTACTGTTTTCTATTGGAATATAATTTAAAATGTTATTTATTCCTGTGGTTTAGCATCCTTACTCCAGTCAAATAATCATTCAGAAATCATTCTAATGTTTTCATTTGCTCTAAGAAACATTCATCATCAATCATTATTTTTTTAACACAATGTTTCTGGAATAAAAATGCTTTTGTAATATTATACACAACACCATTCAAAAGCTTGCGGTGAGATGCGTTTTGGAAACCATTTGATTGAAATTAATACTTTTATTTAGCACAGGTGCTTTAAAATGATTAAAAGTGATGCTAAAAACATTTATGTAACAGTTCTGTCTGGTTTTTGAATCTGATTGACTGATAGCCATGCGATATCCTACATGTAACAGCACTCGTCCAGCCTCTTCACACTTGTGTATTACTCCATCCACATACATCAACAAGCAGTGCACACTCTACAGTTTGACAAATATTGCAGCTTTTGGGCAACATAATGTACTTTTGAGGCTTTTTAGGTGAGAATATAATTGTTTAGATTGCAACTATGCAGTTGATTTATAAGGATAGTGCCTATTTTAAAATATTTATAATTTCTGAATAACATCGCATTGACGGCCATTAGCCTGTCTTTGAGCAAAGACTGTTGAAGATGGTCATCCCCAAGATGGCGACAGAGACCGCATAATAAGCCCTAAGAGAAAACCAGCGTAATTTCAAACTACAGCTGATCAAATCATTATTGCGGCTTGCAGCCTCATGCCAACGCACACCTCCCACCAGTGCCCACATACAGCCACATCGCACTGCTACTTGTGTGATATTGCTCATTTATAATATCATATTTTTGGTTTAGATGAATTCTATAAATAATAAAAAAAACAGCTGACAAAAATAATTTGGAGAATCAAACTAGAATATTAGACTGGTCGTGATGTAAGAGAAGTGAGTTTGGTCGATTTGTGGATCTATATTCATATTGTTTCTTTTAAGGATTAAGTAGGAAGGTGGGTGCCATTTTGTTTTGAATTTTGCTATTTTTCTCATGTTTACTGTATGTTAGTAAAGCAAATTGCCAACATTTGTCTCTGAAAATCTGGCAGATGGGTGGAGATGGGTGGCGTAGTAGTGAGGATGTCTATGTGCCTGTACCGTGCAGAAATTTTGTTGTGGCATCTGCTGGAAATTTACGAAAACTTTGCAAACTGAAGTGCTAGGTGTTGTCAGGTATGCAGTAACAGAAGTTAGTTTATGTTAATGCGTTTAGTTTCTTTTACTTTTCAGATTTTGAACAGGTTTTCTTAGGAGTTAGCTCTATTTTGTTTGTTATTTTGGCCTTGCCCCTTCTGAATTAATACCCTGTTTTCTTTGTTTGCTGCATTTGACATGTAAATAAACTTCTATTTTTCTTAATTTGAGCTTGGTGTTTTAACATTAGCCATTCTGGTTGAGGAGATGAGAGTTCATTTTCTAGCCATTGTATATGACCCCTCACTAGGGCCAGACAGAATCTGTGGGCATTTTTTGCTATTTCAGCGCAGAATTTTGTTAAAAATCTGCGGATTTATGCGGAATGAGTTTCAGAGTATTATAACTAAAACCTTAATATATAAAAGAAAAAGTAATACCTTTTTAGCTTTTATTTAATGTTTACAATGCAAATCCAATTAGATCCATTTATTTGATAAAAGCAAGTTCCTCATATAATATATCTGCTAAAAGACAGAAGAAAATATTACTTTACAAACTGTATTGAAAATAAATCATATGAATATTTCATATTAGTCAATAATATTACTGAAATAAATGTAAAAACTGAATAAATATAAATTTACACACATTTACACCAGTAAATAAACAGAATCAATGATGGGCTAAAAATCCGCGGAATTCTGTGCGCGCAGATTTCGTGTGGGCCTACACATCACCAATCATTTATTTCTGTTGCGCTCACTCACTACCCTTAACTAAAAAAGATTGTAAATGTAGTATGGCATGATAGATGTAGTATGTTGTCCAGTAGGGGGCGATGTGCCACTGGATGGTGTGCAGTATAAAAAGGGGCTGAGAAGAAGACTTTTTGCTATTTCTGCAGAGAATTTTGGTAAAAATCTGCAGATTTCTACAGAATTATTTTGAAGTATCATAACTAAAACCTTAAAATAGGAAATAAAAAATAATATCTTTTTAACTTTTATTTAATGTTTAAAATGCAAATCCAATTAGATTAACAGTAAATAGTTAACTGTAAGTAAATAAACAGAATTAAATGGGCTAAAAATCTGCGGAAAATCTGTGAAAAATCTGCGGAATTCTGCCCGCGCAGATTCCGTGTGAGCCTACTGATGGGTATCCAAATAAATGACCAGCATAAACGTTTGGTTCATTTTACGAACTCAAGATACAACATATGGCGACGAGGATAGGATTCAAACCCACGCGTTTACTAACTCAAGATACAACAGTAACACTGGAGTAATGATGCAAAAAATTCAGCTTTAAAGTCACAGAAATAAATTACGTTTTAAAATGGATTAAAATAGAAACCAGTTAATTAAAAAAGTAAACGCATGTGAAAGATTTGTGTGAAAGTATTTGAACAAATAAATGCAGATTTGGTGAACAGAAGAGTCCTCTAAAAAATTTGTACTGTTCTAAAATTTGACCAGTAGTGTATACAATAAAATACAATTAATCATGTTTAAAGCACCTATAAAAGCATCTACCGAATGGATAATGGAATATGGTGTTGCTAGCAATGTGCTAACCTTCACTGTACAAACACAACAATATAGCTAGGATGTTAGTTGTCCTGCCACAAATAAAAACTTAATGTTGAGCAATGAATTGCAGCAGCTCCTGTGTGTCTGTGCGTGTGTGTGAGTGAGTGAGAGAGAGAGAGCTTGAGGATTGACCTGAGAGTTGTAGGAAGTTAATCTGAGCCTGTGAAGAATGCTGAGTGTGAGCAACAACACACCCAAAACATGCAAAAACAACAAATCAATCCACTGTTACACTGCTTTTCTGACATTATTCGATGTTCGATCTGATGCTAAATGCTCCCTGCAAAGAAAGACAGCGGAAACCACGATGATGAATGTATCAATTTTGCGGAAAAAAAATTACAAAAGACTAAAAAAATAAAAAATAACTTAAGTGAGAGTAGGGTGACACGGTGGCTTAGTGGTGACCACTATCACCTCACAGCATTAAGGTCGCTGGTTCTAGTCCCGGTCAGTTGGCATTTCTGTGTTAAGTTTGCATGTTCTTCCTTGTTGGCGTGGGTTTCCTCTGGGTGCTCCGGTCTGGGTTAGCTAAATTGGCCATAGTGTATTGTGTGTGAATGAGTGTGTATGGATGTTTCCCAGTACTGGGTTGCAGCTGGAAAGGCATCCGCTGTGTAAAACATATGCTGGATAAGTTGTCGGTTTACTCTGTTGTGGCAACCCCTGATGAATAAAGGGACTAAGCCGAAGGAAAATGAATGAGTGAGAGTAAGTGTCTATTTAGTCTAGGAAATCAGCAGGTTAGTAACTTCTGAACCAATTAAAAAGGAAAAATCCACAAAAAGATCTTTGTTTAAAGTAAAGCGGTGCTTTTATTCCCTGATAGCACAAGTACTGCACGTCACGGAGACGTCTATTTGATGCGCGCATTTACATCTGGAAGATATTTCTTTAAATTTTTTTTAGAGCACTTGCCTATCTGCAATAAGTTTATGCGATATCTGATGGATGTTACATAATATTCCAACAGAGCTTTTAAAGACATTTAGGTAAGACCTTTGTATCAAACGCTCTTTAAAATGCATCTTGCAGATGTTCATGTGCTGCTGCTTATACATCAACTACAGCGCCCATATGAAAAGTGTGCATGTGTGTTGCATCATGAAAACTTCGTAAGTGTTTTTGACCAAAATAGCCTCTAATCTACTTCATCAGCTTACGCACACAAGTAAAAATAGTTATATAAAAAAGTAAAAATAGTTATATAAAGAAAAAAAAATACTCGAGTAGGAGTACAAGGCCAGTTAAAAACACTAAAAGTACATAAAAAAATAAATAAATTATGTAATGAATTGTTAATTGGTTACTCTCCCCCCATTTTTGCCAATATTTTTTCATGAGCGAAAAAAAAGAAGAAAAGAAAGTAAATTTAGTAATAGTTGGAAGCATTCATATACATATACTGTGTCTCAAAAAAAACAAACATCAATACATGATACAAAAATAAGACTGCTTATCGTACTACTGAAAAGAGAATGACTAAAGTTCGTACAGGAATAACAGCACAACCTGTGCAATAAATAAAAGGATTATTCTACTTTCTCTGGCATTGACGTAATGATGGCATAATGATGACGTATTTGTTTTTAGCTCCTTAAGGCTTAAATAAATGATGTTTTCGAATAAAGATAACAGTTTGATCAAAGGTTTTACGAGAACTGAAAGGCTACAGTGCTTCACGATTTTTTCATGAATTTCCGACTAAAAACTGAACAACAGGTGGATTGGATTATTTGTGGCGAAAATTGATCGCACTGGATCAGTATAGCTGCCTTTCCACTGCACATGACAAACGACAAGCAACAGACTGGATGTCATTCATTTCCAATGGAGAGTAGTCCGGGAGCTGCGTGGAGTTCCGAAAAAAATTCAGATCTGAATTCAGCTGCAGTTCCGTTAAATATTTGAACTCCTGCAACTAGACCGTATGCGACCGGTCGTGATGTATTCCAGTGTTGTTCAAGCAGGTCTGTGCACGCGAGATGAGAAATACAAACTTTTTTCTTTATTTTTTGAAGCAGAAAAAAAGGCTATATCAAAAAAAAAAAAACATTTCTATTCATAAATGAGTAATAAAAATATAGATATTTTTTTAATGCTGTCTCCACATTCCCTCCAAAATCTTTAGCGGTCTATGAGTCTCTAGTATTCGTTCATTCAACCATGGTGAATGCACAGAGAATACAGGTTCTTGCTTTTGCACTCCTTCATTCTCTCATATGGTGCACGACAAAGCTGAAAATTCTGTGTGACTGCCACAAGGGGGTGTATTCCGACAGTCGTGTCTGAATGTCGTGTGCAGTGGAAAGGCGGCTTATGTTGTGTGGTGGGGAGTGGCTGTCCATGCACTGCCCGTACTGTTGGAAATATCACAACTGTCAAAGGCATGGTACTGAGCCAAGAAGACACACCATCGCACTGTCCGACAGATTGGACCTGAGTCTGGCAAATAATGACTCTTGATATGTAAACGTTGCTTTATTTTTGTGCGTGCTAATTTAAGTAATAAAATTGTAGCGTCCTGTCAATATTTGGGTTATCATTGTTTAATTAACAAGGTGATACAAGTCAGGTGAGGTGGAAAACGGATACATATCATATAATTTCATCTATTTGCCATCTAATTACAAAATATAATTAAAGTTGGAGGTATTTTGACGAACTTCTGACAGAATTAATTTTGCTTGGATTTTTTTGAGAGACAGTGTATATGTAATTTATGTTTTATTGCATTATACCTTTTGAAGATCTAAGAATTAATAGATAGGAATCACTGTGGTTAGACTTTGAATGTGCATCGAGCATAAATAATTCAGTATTTTAATGAATTAATTAATAATAATGCTTCAAGCTAATTCTCTTTTTTATCAAAACATTAAACACTTATTCTGGTAACCACTTGTACGTTTCTTTTTTTGTAACTAGCTCACATTGTTAGTCTTAATCGACTGAAAAAAGTTTGCTTTTGGCAATATTAGATTTAATTTAAAATATCTGATGATGATGTCATGTGATGGCTTGGGTGAAATATGCTTAGCCACACCCCTCTAACCATTAGTTTGCTGCTAGTAAAAGACAGAGCGCAAAAATAAACTCCGCTTCCTACTTGATATTCCATTTTAGTTGGAAATACATTAACATACTGAACTAAAAATCCAAAGCAGCTTCTAGTTCACATAGGCTTCCTCAATACAAAAACTTTCAATAAAAAAGATTATATATATATATTTGAAAAACATTTGCAAAGCTATGACTAAAACCAATGTGGTTTAAGGAGTTAAACAAGCCAAGTGTTAAAAGTCCAACTGAAATCCAACTTCTTGAGGCTGACAAGAATTTAAAAAACGGTAACACTTATTTTGATGGTCCTTTAAAATAAAAGTAGACTGTCTGCTTAATATCTGTTGATACTGCTCCTTTAACAGACATTTAACTGACTATAAGACACTTTGCATGTACATGTCAACTTACCCTAACCCCCAACCTAACAGTCTACTTATAATCTAATGAGAATTAGTTGGCATGTCGATGCAATGTAACTTAAATTCAACAAACAGACCATCAAAATAAAGTGTGACAAAAAAAACTATACTTACTAGTCCAGAAATAAGGCTCTAGTCTAGTCAACAACCTTTAAACCTCTGTATCATCTATCTATAATCCCACCAAACTAAACTAAAACATCTTAGCTATGCAAGAAACACAGGGAAAAGCATCATACACTGCCTAGCTAAAACTCAGTCCTCGAGCCAACAGCAAAAATGGCATTAATCAGAATCATATATGCAAAAGCGTAATCGAAATCTTTATTATACATCATATTTGACTTGATTATCCCCTGCGGTGCGATAAAACCCTCAGTCTCCTCTTACAAAAGCATCTCTCACTGTACGTCTGCCCTGCAAATCAGAACGTATTCATACATTACTGGCCTAAAAAGCACAAATTTCAGCTACTGTTGCTGATTACCTAGTGTGAGAGTTTAGTGCACTTGATAGTAAATCACCTCTATAACAAGATCCCTTTTTCTTTTATATAACAGACATCATTTTTGATGTTCTCAGTAGCATGGAATAACAATAAGGTTACATTGAAAAGGAAGAACTAAGTGACATTTGCACAGAAAATGCATCCTTTTAGGCACTAAAGGTTAGTTATTGTGTATTTTGTATACATATATGTTTTTAAAAAGTGATTGCCAGCATTATTTTGTTTTACGATTACAAGCAGAGGTGAAATGTAAATGAATAAAACAGTGGAATGAAGGGAAAATATGTCCATGTAAGTGTAGATGCAGATCAAATGTTTCCGTAAGCCGATGGATGATTGCTTTATGATCATCTGATTGACTTTGCATGTGTAATGGGAGGTTTACCACCTGTCAAAATTACTCATAAGCAAACAAATAATGAAGCTACCGAGATGAACAAACATCCCAAACCAGTGCTGTTTAAATAATGAGCCGCTCCGTCAGCCTCAGTTCTTAAAACGGGTCTGCTCGCATATGTGGTTGAACTTCCTGGAAGACAAAAAGCAAACAAAATGTCGGATTAAGAGTGAATGTTATTAATGATTATGATCGGTTCTGTTTTTTGTTGTTGTTGCAAAATTTTAGATGACTAAAACTTTCTAATAAAGAGCCATTTTTTTCTTGTACTGGAGACTGACATTGGAATTGCTCATTTGCTGGCCTCTACTGGTGCATTTAAGTATTGCAGCAATTCAGAAGATGGACAAGAGAATAACCATATATGCATATATCCATATATATCCACATCCATCCATCCATCCACACAGTTGAAGTCAGAATTATTAGCCCCCCTGAATTTTTTCCCCAATTTCTGTTTAACAGAGAGCAGATTTTTTTTCAACACATTTGTAAACATAATAGTTTTAATAACTCATTTCTAATAACTGATTTATTTTATCTTTGCCATGATGACAGTAAAAAATATTTTACTATATATTTTTTAGACACTTCTATACAGCTTAAAGTGACATTTAAAGGCTTAAATAGGTTAACACATATATATATATAGCGTATATATTGCAGCGTTTACATGTCTGTACCGCACTTCAATAATGCGACTAAAATCGGCATACTCCACATGTCTTAATTTGATTTCTGTTTAGTTTAATTAATCAGATTAAATTAAATTAAAACGCTGTTTACATGGTAGACTCTTAATCAGAGTATTGTTTTAATCGCATTATAATTGGATTATTGGTGTCCATGTAAAAGTACTCGCTGATGAAAATCAAAAGCAAAATTCGCAATAGAAATTTGATTGAATTCACAGTAATACTGCACATTGGTTTGCAATAATATAGGAAACTAACATAAGTGAGTGTTTAGTGTTGAAATTGCTCTTTGTTGTTGCTGTTGTTACAGCTTTTATTAATGAAATTGCATACATCTTGTTCACTTACAGTGCATGATGTGCTTTCACTTGAGTTCGACAGTTGCGTCCCCAGTAACAGTTCGGTCTGTTGGTCACAGCATCTGTGGGGGGGATAAAAACAAAACAAATACATTTTCCCTCATTTCCCATTATACTAGTAGTTTCTTAGGTGTAGTAGTTTCTTACTTTACGATTAAATCAAGATATTATTTAATAAAAATTATTATTAGTAGTAGTAGTGTCATTATAGTAAAATGTGATTGAACTGTAAAGCTGTAAACGGTCCATTAGTTGATGTATTTATTAACATTAAGAGTTAGTAATACATTACATTATTTATTAATCTTTGTTAACATTATTCAAGGTAAATAACGTTAGTTCACGTTAACTCACTTTGCATTAACTACTGTTAACAAGCACAACTTTTGGATTTTAATAATGCATTAGTAAATGCTGAACTATGATTAATAAATGCTGCACAAGATTATTCATACTTGATGTTAGTAGATATATTAAATAATAGACCCTTATTCTAAAATCTAAAGTGTTTCCAATAGTACTTTTAAATGTCATTATAATAATATAAATAAAAAGTTTTTAGGCCCTGGGTCTCACCTGGAAGCTCTGATGGAGGAATACGCTCTCTGTATTTGTACGCAAGCTCTCGAAAAGTGCGAAGTCCACAGCAGTAGCACAGAAAAGAGTTGGCAGTGATTCTATAATCTGAAATGCATGCAAACACAAACAATTCTGGATTACAAATCTCTGATATACACAGTCTCTTTCAGTCAAACAGCATTAGATGCTCAATTTCTTGAATATAGGAATGAAAGCAATAATAAACCAATTTGTCATCTGGTATAATATATACATATACTGTACAGTTGATGTCACAATTATTAGCCCTCCTGTATATTTTTTTCCCAATTTCTACTTAACAGAAAGACGTTTTTTTTCCAACACATTTCTAAACATAATAGTTTTAATAACTCATTTCTAATAACTGATTTATTTTATCTTTGCCATGATGACAGTAAATAATATTTTACTAGATTTTTTCTAGATACATTCAGCGTAAAGTGTGCTTTAAAGGCTTGACTAGTAAATTAGGCAAGGTTAGAGTAATTAAATCATTGTATAACGATGGTTTGTTCTGTAGACAATATGGGAAAAAATATTGCTTAACGGGGCTAATAATATTGAATTTAAAATGTTAAAAAAAAAATGTTAACTACTTTTATTCTAAAATAAACTTAAAAAACTACTTATTTAAAATAAGCTGAAGCAACACAATTAAGGTATTGTGTGGAACTAGGGCTGCACGATATAAAAAAACGGACATTGTGATATTTTCCTTTTCTGCGATATATATTGCAATAAGAATAGAATTTCACAATATGACTAATAACTCTAATTGGTAAGAATTTATAGATTTATATTGATTGTGATGCATTTGTAGGCCAGTGAATCTGCGTAAAATATAATAAACATATTACAAGAATAAAAATACAAAAAAAAATTGAAAATAGATACAAATAAAATAAACGGTGCTTTATGGTTTTCTGGAGAGTCCAACAATTATTGAGGCACAGAAATGAAAAGATCAAATGTAAAAAAAACACTAAAACCTTTCATCAAAGTGTCCTAAAACTATTCAACAACATCCATTCTTGTCTCAGGACAATTTCGACAAACTTTTGTTATCCATTTCAAATGTTGACTACTATAGTCTTCTTCGTGGAAATAATCAAATGCAATTATTCATTGCTAAAGCTGCACATTTGATCATTTTTAGTGCCCAAATGGTTTAAATTCTCTTAAAGTCTTACATAGTCACATGCAGGCCAAAAAAATAATTTGTATTTTCTGGTTACAGAATCCCGCCTCAACATTGCAGATCCTGCGATGTGACTACTGCAGATTCACACATTGCAATATGGATGCTGAAATTATATATTGTGCAGCCCTGTATGTGGAACCCAGCTATTTTAAAAGTGAACACTCAAAAATGACTTTTATTAGTTTTATTAGGAACAACTTAATAGTTTTATGTTCAATTCATTTACATTTGTAAAAACCATTAAGTTAAGTTAATTGACTTGAGTTGGGACAATATGAAGGAATTGTGTGGGACCCAGCATTCTTTACAGTGTAGGAATTTCAGATGGCACTTGGAGGTTTTTCTATCTGAACTCTTTGTATCATGACAAATGAAAAATATGCCCATAAATATTATGAGACTATTTTAATCCTTAAATCACCAGGCCTTTCTTGAGCCTGTGTCTGATCCTGAATATCTGAAAGGATGTTTACTTACCAGAGAGATGGTAAAGCCCCTGCTGTAGAGCCTGCAGCGAGTCCTGCAGCAAATGCCTCCAGCTCATCCCTCGACAGCTCAGATAATTCTGACACACACAAACACGAGGAGACAGATCAACACAGAGAGCTTTAGGAATGAAATCATAACAAACATTGCAATTTAAAACTTGTGTTGGGAGAATGTCCTCCCTCTGTAACTTCCTGACAATTCCAATATATTTTAAAAAAATTCCAATATATCTTGAAAAGGCTTGGTTGGACAAAAAAGGGAGTTAATTTAAAGAGCCCCTATTTTACATTAAATATGGTCATATTTTGGTTGTAAGGATCTTCAACAACAGGCTGATATGCATGCAAGGTCAAAACACTTTCACTATCTTATAATAGGCATTTATTTTTACCTAATTATCCCAGCGACTCCCATATGATTTGTTCAGCGATTCATTTGTTCCCAAATCCCTCCTTAGTGCGATGCTAATCTGCGCTGATTGAACCTATGACAGCCTGTTGCGATTGGTCGAGCGTTCAGCGCGAGACAGAGTGAAATGCCCAGCACGGCTTATCAACAATATTGAAGTAGTCAGAGTGCATAGTGTATGAGTGAGCATACCTGCTTTTCCCAGGAGTCTCCTTTATTTCAGACCCATCTCCAGCCACCCACCCATTTTGTTATTTATCCTGGAAAACTCTCGTAATTTTAAAAGCACGTCAATAATCAAGCGCAAGTTAATATCATCAGCTCAAGAAGTTTGTTATTTCAGATATAGACGTGATATAGGCTCGCGCAAGCAAAAAGGCAAAACCACTCGCGCTTCAGACTGGCTCGTAAAAAACTATGGGACACGGTAAAATCTGCGTTTTTTTTTTTTGGCTTTGTGGCTGTTCATCAAGATGACAACAATGTTAACTTGAGCCCAGATCGAACAGGGCTCATTATTATATGTTATTATATGTATATATTGTCTCTCGGCTGTGTATGAAAAGATGGCGGCTCCTTTGTTTTCATTCTGGCTTGTTGCGTGAGCTTGTGACGTATCTCTGTAAACCAATATCGTTCAGCTGCGCTTCTAGCTCCGCCTTTGGGACCCTTTTGGTACCCTTTCTCGTGTTTGGTACCCTTTCGAAAGGGTGCCAAAAAAAGTGGTACGATACGGTTCGGTACGCCTTTTGACAGTGGAAACGGCCATAAAAGCGTACCGAACCGTACGGTACCAGTCAGTGGAAACGAGCCATTAGAGCTGTGTTACACAGTACATGGAAGGTCATTTTCAAAAACCCATAATAGGGGCTCTTTAAAATAAATTCTATTTAAAGGGATAGTTCACCCAAAAATGAAAAGGGTTTACTCACCCTTTAATTGTTTTAAACCTTCAAGCGCTTCTTTATTTCACAGTACACAAAAGAAGATATTTTGAAGAAAGCTGAAACCTGTAACCATTGATTTCTATAGTAGGAAACACAAACACTATGGAAGTCAATGGTTACAATTTTCAGCATTCTTCTTTTGTGTTCAACAGAACAAGAAAATGCATAAAGGTTTGAAACGATTGTCATTTTTAAGTGAATTATCCCTTTAAATACGGTAACAATTACAATTAAACATCTAAATTACACTCATAAATATGTAGTCTTTTTATTTATAATAATTTTTCAGACAGTAAGAAATTCCACATATTCTGTTGCATCAATAAAAGTGGTTTTATACAACGCATTATTTTTTTTCAGTAAAAAAACCTGTAAAAACATACAGTATATACATGAATCTATATACTGCTTGAGATTAACACAGTTCATTCCTTCATTCTTGTTCTATTTAAATAATGTTGATCCCAAGTTTAAGGACACTGTACAAACCTGAAGGACTTCAGACTCGTATTGATTGCCATTAAAAACTCCATCCAGACATTTATCATTGAGGTTAAGTTCTGTAAAGAGAAAATATACATTTACACATCTCTATAATAATACTATATAACAACAACAACACTGGAAATTAGAAACATATTAATATAGAAATTCTGTCCCGTCTCCAACTAATATTATTATGTTTTTATTGATCTGATCATCTGATTGGATGTAAACCCTCCCCTTCTGTTTTGTTAGGTTTGCTCTTGATCACTTTCTTTATTGAATGAATGATATTTTATTGAACCCACATTGCAGGGCACATTGATTTTGGCAGCAATGTAGTGAAATGTAAACACCTCGCCTTCTTTCATACTTGGAAAACTACTAGAAAAAAAAAAGGAAAACACACTATGAAAGCAATTGGATCAAATGTGTTTTCAGCTACCTCTTGAAGGGATTGAACACAAATTAAGAGCCTACTAAAACCTGTTTTTTTAGAATAATCCACTTGTGGTTGGGTTGACAAAAACATATTTAAATATCAGGTATAAACATGGCACATTATAGTGAAATATTAAACACCACATTATACACATACAAATCATTGCCATATGCCAAATTTTGGCACCGTTTGTAAATATGGTAAGGCTGTGAATTTTCTTTGTTTTAATGTTTAATTAAGATGGTAAGACTTTACAATAAGGTTATATTACTTAATGTTAGTTTATGCATTTACTAACATGAACAAACAATGCACAATACAATTTATTACAGTATTTGTTCATGTTTGTAAACATTAGTTAGTGAAAATACAGTTGTTGATTGTTGGTTCGTGTTAACTCACGGTGCATTAACTAATGTAACAAACGTAAATGTGGATGTCAATGACGCAGTAGTAAATGTTGAACTATGATTAATAATGCTGTACATCTGTTACTCATTATTAGTTCATGTTAGTAAATACATTAACAAACATTAACTAATGTAACCTTATTGTAAAGTGTGACCATAAATGTATAATTTTTTTTTGTTTTTTGAATAGTGCTTTTCACTATAATAATCATTCCAAAGCAGATTTACAAAAGCTGTTTAATATACTATGTAATACAACTATTATATATAATTATATATAATATAATATACTAATATAATAGACTAAGAACAGGAAAGTGTTAAACAATGCATGTCCTCCTGTTTGATAGGGCTATATAAACATGCCGCTACACACAGGCCATAGAATCTAGAACACAGCTGTGATTTGCAGCAAAGCTTTGTTGAGCTCCACAAAATATGAAAATTCCACTAATCTAGAGATGATCTAAATCAGTGGAAGAGGATAGGTGCCTATGTTGCCTATGAGCTGTGCGATTTTTTTGCTTAAAATAAAGATCACGATTTTCTCACGATTCTATAGATGTAAAAATAAAGGTTAATATCAGTAGGCTATTATTATTAGTATTACTCAAACATATAGTAAAACAACAATAATATTATGTGCAGGTCTACTGTTAGTTAAAATGCTAAATTTTGAATAAACTTTGAATGGTGGCCTTTAGACTTTAAATACATCCTGGTCATTAATGCAGAGTAAATTGATGACATCATAATACAACTGTTCATAACTCTAATGTTGAATTCTGATGTTTGAGACATATGCTTGCAATCTGTCATGGACAATATTATTAGACCATTTATTCACTGGTAAAATGAGACATTTGTCATTATCAGATTTCCTCTTGCATTATTAGGCTAGAGCAGTTATACTGACACTTAAACATTTTTTCTCATGCACAACACTGTGTTCACTATGAAAGAAAAACATATTAAATGCTTGTAATCATTACTTTAAAATGCGATATGATTATTTAAATGATGTGTGGGCTTTCGGTTTTATTTTCTCTGTGCGGCTCATATTTCCTGTGCAGCTCCCAAACGATTGCTCTGTGCCACAAACTAAATGTTACTTACAACTTCATTTCCTGTTATTCACAGACTATGGCTGCAGCCGAAACCGCCTACTACTCAGTATGTACTGCATTTGAATTTAAACGTACTACTCTGCCTTTAGAAAAGTACACTCTATACAGTATGAATGTAAGAAGTATGAATGGAATTCAGACTAACTACATCCGCCATTTTGTCATGGTCACGTGAACTACCTGTGTCAGTTGCGTCGCTTCACTCCCATACATGAATTCTCTCGCAGGGCATCAAAGGATAGCGCAACGTGCATGAGAAGTGCACTTCAGAATCTCGCCGGAAGTAGTAAGTCATCCGAGTACTTCTCGCATATTGATTTGAATTCTGTTAATTCTGACATATTACTCGGCTCTCATGCTGATTGTAGCATACTGTATAGTATGGAAGTATGTGGTTTCGGATGCACTAAAGTAAACATTATTTACAGGTGCCTTCTTTGTGGTAACAGCTCACGGTCCGCTCACGTCTCGGGTGATTTCGCGGCCGCAAATATATCATTACATGATGACAGAAATGACATTTTTGGGTGAATTATACCTTATAAATACAGAATGTGACTTTCAACACCATTTGGAGGCGTCCACGTTGCTAAGCAATGTATGTAAAACAACGTGAAGACTTGTGCGGCCGCCTTTGTTTCACTCCTGAACTTGAAAATATGATCGGCGGAATAATAGAAATGCTGGATAATAATAATAATAATAATAATAATTCATTACATTTATATAGTGCTTTTCTGGGTACTCAAAGCACTTTACACAATGGGGGGGGAAATCTCCTCATCCACTACCAGTTAAGATGGTATAGGGGTTCGAATCGAGATCGTGATCTTTTTTCAAATAATCAATCTAGTTAGGAGGATGGCTTAAGTGGCCAGAATCACAACTGGTGAAGTTATTTGGTTCTAGGGGTCAGAAATGGCAGCTACACTGGGATTTTCACAGAAACACAAAACAAACCGGTCGTATTTCTATCAGTTTCAAGCTGCGAATATTTGGATCACATATCAACAGAACAGAACCGAGATATGATCACAAACTATAAATTGTGGGCACTTGCGATTCATATAATGCACTCGCAACCAATTTGCAGTCATTTAAAACAGTCAAGTCCCTGTCAGAGCTACAATTTTTACATCTAACGTTATCTTTTGTACAGTCCTCAGCGATTTAATCATTAGTGATAGTGTTATAAAGAGCATAACTGCCTGTTTCTTTTATGTAGATTGATATTTGCTGGTAGGGTAAATCTATTCATTCACTTCTGCTATTTATACTTAGACTTTACATTTTAATTGCACTTGACCTGCAAATTAGAATAAAAACTATGTAAAAAAGCATACAAATGCACTGAAAGTTATAGGTTCCATGGATTGTTTGGGCCAATGATGCTACCATTTTGCACAAATCCATAAGTTAAAGTTCCCCTAATGGTGTGATAAATAAGCCTATATTCTCATCCAAAAAAATGTGAGTGAAGGCTACTGTATTTAAACTTACCGCTGAAACGAGCTAAACAGCCATGACAGCCGATCCGCGGGCAGCCCCAGTACACGTGACAGAATGGTTTCTGGCACACCAAACCTGCTCAAAGAAACAAGACATGATGATGAGGCTGCAGGAGGCCTGAAATCAGTTTTGGATGAGTGTCAGGGTCACTCACAGTGCTGCGGGGACACCTGAGGGGGAAGATGCTCGAAGCGGCGGTCCGGCATGGGCTGCAAACAGCAGGTGCAGATCAGGTGATTGGCCTGAGGAGGACATCTGAACTCCTGAGGAGCTGCTGGAGAAACACAGGGAAGGCAAACACGTGAAGAGTATGCTTGTGGCTGGGTGATTCTGATATCTGGTGTCCAAAGTCATTATTTCCTTCAGCTTTTTCCAAATGGATATATGCAGGAGTGAAATTAAATAATATTAAAATTTAATATGTGCAATTTTATGAATTAATACTTGTATTTATTGGTAATACAGACAATATATTTTGGGTGCAGTTAGGGAAAACATTATACATAGCATTTTTGCAAATGGTTATAGTTATAATGATTTGAATAATTAAGTCACAGATCACAAAGATGTTACAAGAAAAACAACAAAACATTTGCTAGCTCAAAAAGAAAAAAGAAGTGTCTTTTATAGTTATACTTGCAGAATTATTAAAGCCCCTGAATTACCAGCCCCCCTATACATTTTTTTCCCCAATTTCTGTTTAATAATAAGCAGATTTTTTCAACACATTTCTAAACATAATAGTTTTAATAACTCATCTCTTATAACTGATTTATTTTATCTTTGCCACGATGACAGCAAATAATATTTTATTAGATATTTTTCAAGACACTTCTATACAGCTTAAAGTGACATTTAAAGGCTTAACTAGGTTAATTAGGTTAACTAGGCAGGTTAGCATAATTAGGTAAGCTATTGTATAATGATGGTTTGTTCTGGAGACTATCAGTAGGGCTAATAATGTTGACCATAAAATGGTTTTAAAAAAAAAAAAAACTGCTTTTATTCTAGCCGAAATAAAACAAATAAGACTTTCTCCAGAAGAAAAATTATTATCAGACATACTGTGAAAATTTCCTTGCTCTGTTAAACATAATTTGGGTAATATTTAAAAAAAATAATCTAAAAAAAAAATCAAAGGGGTTTTAATAATGCTGATTTTAGCTGTATAGTAATCATGATTTTGGTTTGGTCTGAATTAGTGCATTTTCCACTATCAGGTATTATTGTCAAATTAAAAGAGGCTTTTCTTTCAACAATATTATGTTATTATATTTATAAAAAGCCATTAAAAGCTGATTTACAAATTCTACAACATTAAATTGTTTAAAAATTACTTTTATAAAAATGTGGCTCCATAAATCTTGCATCAGTTCGGTTACCGTACAATAAATTTAAACTAAAGGAATTTTCTCCCACTCTAATAATTTCAGTTATGATTTTAATAAATAGGTCACACATCACAAAATGTTACAAGAAATATTTATTTATTTATTTTTTCCAAAAATGAGTCTCTTACATAGTTTGTCTTTCACCATGATTTTTTTGACCGAATGTCAGTGTATTTTTCCATCAGGTATACAAATAAAAAAACTTTTATAAAAATCCCTAAATCTTCCGTCAATTCTGTTACTGTATCATACTTTACTTTTAAACTGATGGAATTTTCTCCCACAACTATATAGAAAATGATGTTTGCCCTCAAAATGACTTTATCTAAAAACATTTTACACCAAACTGTAACCACACTATCAAAAGGAACATAACATCATTTTTAACTGATTAATGATCACACCGTGTGTTGTTTAATAGTCTGTTGTGTTTCCTCTTGCCATGTCCTCTTAGCATTGGCAAGTGACCTAGAAAGTGGGATTTAAGGCTAAAATGTTACAAATATTCAATTACTAGTCATTAGTCAATTTTTGTTACATAAATAGTCAATTACAACACACCGTAGCTCACAAATAATACTATGATTTTCTGTTAAAAGTTAAAAAAGGAAGCAGTTTATTCTTGGCAAACACTGAATTATTAAGATCGAATACGTTTATAATAACATAAATGGAAATAGTTTTTGTGATTTTTGTATTTCCCTTTACTTTATGAAATTCAAAACATAGCTCCAACAATAGAATCAGCTGTGTGTTGGTTTGTGAGTGCATTCTGTGAGCATGATTTACCCGTGGTGGAATCAGAGGATGTAGAGGGACCATCTCCAGCAGCTTTAGCCAGACTCTCTGATTGTGCCGATTCGCAGATCCATAGGGCCGAGCTGAGCTCCTTCCGATAACCCGGACACTGACGACACATCATGTAGGGTTGGCTGTGAATGAACATGTAGATCAGGGTGAGTTTCAAGAATCATTTAAATACTTAAGTGGATATATACCAAGATAAAGCCAAGAAAATCAGGAGGGGGGACCTACAGTATTTTAGATTTAATTAGCTATTCAAAATGTAAAACAAAATAACGTGTTTTACAGATAAATAAGTTACACACTGAGACTTATGATGGAGATATTGAAGAAGCTTTGGAAGTCTGAAGTTGTGGAATGTAAAATGGTATTTGATTCGATTTTTTTATTTTTTTATTCTTATTTATAGATTTTTTATGACTATTATTATTTTTTTGTCTGAGGTAAATTTTGGGTATTGGGGTTTGATTTATTGAAAACCTTGTAAAACTTGTAAAAGTATAAAATAAGCAGATGTTTAATTCAATAAACTGATGGCATTCACTGTTAACAGTCAAGCCCAAACACAACAATTTGCCCCCAAACTGGAGATTTTGGGGTACATTTAGAGTACATTTTGGGGCTTTTTATTAAAAAAAAAACTTGATTCAATGTCATTTCTGCTATATGGAATGCAAATCTTTAAAGATAAATACAATCAGAATGCAGAGAATATTATAATCCCAAAAAGCCAATCAACTGCATTTACTACCAGTCAAAAGTTATGGGGGAAAGGTTTTCAGAGCAGCAAATCAGCATATTAAAAAGATTATTGAATAGAGCTGTGAACCTACACTGGTCTCATGGTTCGGTTACGATTATCATGCCATCGATTCGGTTCAATTCGATATCTCAGTGCATCACGGTGCATTGACGATGCTTTCCATACACAGTTTTATATTTTCTTCACAGCACAGCAATTATTGTATTAAGATGTATAAATATATTTATATACTATTTGTTATACAATTTTGTCATTTAATACAAACAGTAAGTTTAAGAAGTTGGGGCGTTTTAAATACTCGCGCTCGCCTCCCTCGCCATAGTAAGCTACGGCGACATAGCGCATATGAAATAAATGACGTCAGTACATAATAACCGGTTATGATTATTACTGAACCGATACCGAATTGTCCACGTCTGCATCGTGGTGCACCGAAGAAACAATTAATTTTGACACCCCTATTATTGAAGGATAATTTCTGAGAGAAAATGCAGATTTGAATCACTGGAATAAATGACATTTTTTTTAATGTATCTGCATATTGTTTTAAATTAAAACAACACTTTACAATATTACTGTTTATATTGCACTTTTAACCAAATAAATGCAGCCTTGAGAAGTAGAAGAGACTGCTTTTAAAACATTTTACTTTAAGTTTGTCAAAGCAAAAAACAAACAAAAACAAACTAACAAAAAAAAAGTGACATTCTGAAAAATTAAGTCACTTTAAAAAAAAAAAAAAAAAAGCTCAAGTCAAAACAAAAGTCTATGCCAGCTACAGGATACGACAAAAGTACAGTATATGGCTAAAAGTTGCTGACCTCATGTCAGAAATGTCGCTGTCATTGTCTGAGAGTTCAAACAGATAGTCTGAACTGGCCTCCTCATCTGAGAATGATCGCTCGACCTTTGGCTGCAGCATGTCCTGTGTGATTTTGTTTCTGGCATCCATACTGCGCAAGTCATCTTCACTCCTACACTTACCTGAAACACATAAGAAAAACAGCCACAACAGATCAAAATGCATTCTCAAGTCAGTGGTCAGGAAGTACTTTGGCAACAGCGTAGATTCACCAAACCTACAGGAGTCAACATTTGAAGTGGACCATCACCTTTCATCAAAGTCATTTTAAATGAAAAATTATAAGCCCAAGGCGCTCAAAAAGTAGGTGAAAAAGCCTTTATCGACATGGCTGTTGTTATATAATAAAAAATAAATAAATGAATAAAAAACAGCTCTATTGTGCATTATGCATTTTCAGTAAAACTTGCCTTCAACAGAGTGACAATATTCAGGTGCGTCTGGAGTTCATTTGAACACATTCATTTGGACACATTTAAAAACCAAAACAATACCGAAAGATATATATTAAGTGAACTGAACAGTTATTATAATTTTTTTTTTTGCCTTTTTCTGCCTTTATTAAACATAAATAAGACAGGAAGCAAAGTGGGAGAGAGAGAGGGGGGTAGGGTTGGGACATGTCCTCGAGCTGGGATTTGAACTCGGGACACCCTGACGTGCTACTACACCATATGTCTGTGCGCTATTGCGCAGGTTATTATCAATTATTATCAATCAATTCGGTGCATGCACCCAATTAAACTTGTGGAGTATAAACCAGCCGTAATGTGACGTAACATAAGCAGCCCAAATAGTTGACAACGCATTCATTGACAACAAATTTAATAATCGATGATTATCAATTTTATCAATTAGTTATTGCAGTGCATTAGTTTACTGAGAAAAAAGTTATAGTTAATGTGTTTTAATAATGATAATTATATCTTAAAATAAAGTGTCACCCATGAAATAAAAAAAAACATATATTATAGTAAAATAAAAAATGCTTTTCTTTGGAAATGCTTTACTCATCATCTTAACGGTAGCGAGAATAAAGTTGTGTTACAGTACCCGGGTGCTGGAGAAGGTAAGCCTCCACCAGGTTGTTGAGGATGTGGTTTTTGCGGATCCTCTCCACAGGACATCGGCAGGTGGGACAGAAAGAGGAACGCTCCATCCAGCCAGAATAACAGGCCGCACAAAACGTATGCATGCAAGGCTGAACACTACACAAACACACACATTAACCAGCTCAAATTCAGACACCATTTCAACATTTTTACACAAAGAAAACAGAGATTTATGTTCAGTCAATGTGTCAAATTCAGGCCTTGCTTTGTGCATGCTGAACTGACCTGATGCAGTCATACAGCAGGTCCTGACAGATAATGCATGTGAGGGATTCCTCCATCTTGTCTGTTGTGGCTCCTTCGGTTTTATCTTTTCCACTTGCTCCTCTGAGGGGAATGTCTGCAGGAACATCACTGTGAGCAGATCCAAACCCTGGATCATCTGCAGACAGTCAGACAGACACAGTTATAGAAACGTTACACTAGAAAAGTTCTGAAATGCATGCTCAAACCAAATTCACACTACTACCATTAAAAAAAACTGAATACAAGGATGCATTTCAATGGATTAAAAGTGACAGGTAAAAATATTAAATACTACCTAAAGATTTCAATAACAAAAAAGTTTGTTATTTTCAACCTTCTATTATAAAAACCTTGACATAACAAAAAGCAACTGTGCTCAACACTGATTATTATAATACATATTTAAATGTTTCTTGAGCACCAAAAAATCTCATGAGAGTGAAATAATGGTGCTGAAAAATCAGTTTTGCCACGACAGATATTCATATTTAGTCATTTAAAACTGAAATAATCAGGGACGCACCGAATATTTAGCCACTGAAATTGTTTGCCCAAAAATGGCATTTTCAGTTTTCAGTCAAAGATTTTTTAGCATCGAAACAGTATGTTATGAGGATGCAAACAGAACCGCTGCCTCGTTCTTTTCGTATCCTCTGCATTTCATCACAACTATACTTGATCCGCTATTATAATTATAGTTGACCGCTTTATGTTATAAAGATCATTAGGTATCACTTTATTTTGATGGTCCATTTGACTATTAGTAGACTGCTTAATATCTGTTGATACTGCTCCTTCAACAGACATTTAACTGACTATAAGAAACTTTGCAAGTACATGTCAACTTACACTAACCCCAACCTAACTGTCTACTTATAATCTAATGAGAATTAGTTGGCATGTAGATGCAATGTAACTTAAATTAAACAAACAGACCATCAAAATAAAGTGTAACTGATCATTATAATGTGGAAATAAAGCAACGCACATGAGAAATGATCCAGACTGAGCAATTAATCGAAAAGTAATCAAAAGCAACATTCAGAACCTAAAGTATAATCGATCTCATTTTTCAAGGACGACTTTTTAAATTACTTTCCGACATGAAGTCACGTGACCCAGCTCTGTTAAATATGAGACTGATTTATACTTCTGCGGCCACTTTGCAGCCACATCTGATCTCGGGTCAAGTTGGACGACGGACCCATTCTTGAGCCTTACTTTGCACTACATTGTCGATGATTGGAAGCTGCGCCAGAGATGCCTTGAGATTACATTAAAATTATTATTTACATAAAAATATTTTTTTACAGAAGATACAAGAATTTAGAAGAGTTTAAAATATCATTTACAGGATAATGAGAATTATTTTATTTAGAAGAGATACTGCTTATTTTCTACTTTTAATATGAAAAACATTGAAAATAAATTATTTTGTTTCCAAAAGTGCAAGTTATTTATTTTCACTTTTTTTTTATAAGTGACTGTTGGTTTTAGACAATGTGTGTTTTAATTTCAGTTGTTCAACATTAAAGTAATCAATCATATATATATAGTAGATAGTAATTATAGATAGCAGACAGTAGTCAATTATTTTAAAATCATGTAATGCATCCTTCATTCAAAAATCTTTCATTTGTAATATGTGAGCATATTTTTTTGTACAAAAATTGTCAGTGAACACTGAGGGCAAAAACAATAAAAAATAAATAAAATAATCATTCATTAATCGTAATCAAGTTAAAATGTTCAAATAAATCAAGATTTTGATTTCAGGCCAAATCGCCCAGTCCTAAGAGCACAAAGAGAGAGAGAGAATAAAAAAAGACTTATCTCTGTGCACTAGAGAGGGCCATGCACCCTCGTTGTCTGATATGTTAAGTGAAATCCTGCAAGAAAGTGCCTCAAATAATAATAGGTAGGCTATTCTGTTCTGACTTGTATATGCGACTATCAGATTGTAGTCATATTTCTGATAGATATTTTTTACATTTGATAAAAATTTCAATTTATGACCTGGCCCTATCTCAAATCTTTCTCAAATGTCAGTCAGACGACAAGCTCAACCACCCAACAGCTAAATGGTTATCTGTTTAAAGTCCCCATCCCCAGAAGTGATAACTGTCCAGTTTAAATTAAGTTACCTGCTGTACCTCAATAAACTCCCCACTGGAAGGGTTTCAGGGCAGGCATGGTGGATGCAACTTGAGCCACTTTTGAACTTTTATTGCGTACACATACACAATAGCCGCGTTTCCACTATCGTGCCTAAAGCAAGCATGCCAGGGCGAGCCAGGGCCAGTTCCGTTTCCACTGTCACTTCCAGGGCCTGATTGGGCCAAAGCGGGGCTTCCTCAGGGCCAGCGGCCGGCCTTTATCGGCCCGCCAAATACCTTGGGCCAACAATGGCCAACTGGGCTTCAGGGTGGAATGAAAGGAGAGGCGGACTTTGCCCACACCTGGTAAAGATTGTTCATCCACAAACTAGGCAGCCTGAGTACTAATGCTAATGCCCATTGTTGCAATGTGCTAAATAAATGTTTTCATAATTTGTAACAGATTTATTGTTTGAAACTTTAATGTTCATTAAACTGCAATGCCTTGATTTTAGTAAGGTTAGTACACAGTCATAGCCATAAATAAAATAGTACTAATAATTGGCATAATTTATTTTGCCATTTCAGTTTTCAGCCTTGGTTTCCTCTTTTTCGGTTTCAGACAAGAATTTTAATTTCAGTGCATCCCTAAAAATAATATTTCATAACATTGGTGTTTTTTATTAACTCAATTATTAAATCTTGGTGAGATTAATATACTTAGTTCAAAAATCTCACCACATTCCAAACTTTTGAATAGCTGTGTTAATAGCACTTTTGAATAGTAGTGTTAATAGAAAACTGTGCTTAAGTTTACTGTAAAAAAAAATCTCTTATATCATGAATTCTCTTTTATCATAAATCTCTTATATCATGAATTGGCATTTTGTGCCCTGAGCACATTCAGTATTGTACTTTATGACAGTCCATCTCATTTCTAAATTTAATCTTAGATTTATTCCTGAACACTTTTAAAGTAGTCTGAAAAAGTTGTCAAGTTAACAACTATTATCTGCGATTCACTGACATGTTGAAACACAGATGCTCAAAATAGACTGAAATCATGCATTATTTATAATGTGCCATCTATCCATATTTTTAAAAACTAAAACTGTATTCCTGCACCTCTGTCAGTTTTTCTTCTTTTCCTCTGCATTTCCTCCTCCGGCTCTCCATCAGTCCAGCAGGTCCACTTTAGCCGGGTGTGAGCAGGACTTCCTGATGGAGCAGAGTCTCCTTTACAAACAGCTGAAGAACTGACTGGATTCTTTCTTGCAGACACATCTGCTAAAATAATAAAACAATCTTTTTAATTTTGTTTATTAACTGATTTATTTTTCATGATTTTTTGAAGATCAAGCAGTACTGCGTGGCTCTAGTAATACCAAGATAATGATAACCATGCATAACTACCATGCTTTAAAATATAAATATATCCCTTCACTTCAGCATATATTTCTAAAGATAAAATGATCTGAAAAATGTAAAAACCCTAAAGAGGGTTTGTGCTGCTGGTGTTAAACATGAAATTGCATATCAACCCACCATGCAAACAATATAATTGTGATTAGTTTTTATCCACATTTCACAATATCTCAGCGTGTCAAAACATTGTTAGAATGTTTATGACCCCGACTAAATCAATAAATATACAAATACAGTTGAAGTCAGAATTATTAGCCCCATATATATTTTTCCCCCCAATTTATGTTAAATGGAATGAAGTTTTTTTTTTACATAACAGTTTTAATAAATAATTTCTATTAACTGCAGTGCTTCCCACAAATAGACTTCACTTGGGTAGGCCGCCCAAGTATATTAACATCCGCCCAAGTATATTTGTGAGACATGAATAATACTATTATCATCCCCCTTTTATGCTTTTTTGTATTTGCCCAAGAAAGCCTAACATTTGCCATCGATTAACCAGTGGAAAATCTTCTCTCGATCTGCACGTTTCTTACTGCTGGTCGTCAACACTCACACAGACAATCTCACATGTTCTGCAGACCCACAAAGACATGCCTTTTGCACCAAAATGCATCAGACCGTAGTTTCTGAATGTACTAAAATGTCCAAGATTGGGGTTTTACTGCCGTTATTTGTATGCGGTTTTGCATAACCTTTTCGCAGCTGACTGCACGCGCACAGCCGCGAGAGAAACATTAAATGACTAATTATTAAATAAATGAAAGGAACAAAATATACTGGCTGCACAATATTTGTACACCGTTAAAAATGGCTAATCAACTAATTTGCCTTATTTAAATAATCTAGACTTTTTATTCTAGTAATTATTTAAATTTTTAGCAATAATGTCTATTTTTATTCTTTTTTTCAGTTATTTATTTCTCATTTGCTGTATATTTTATTAATTTAGTGATGTCAATATATTACATACTTTATACATATCCAAAATGCTTTGGCAATACTGTACTAAATGTCTTGCCAATAAAGCAACTTAT
>CAIGQZ010000427.1:22402318-22425352 GCA_903798205.1 Danio tinwini
GGGTAAGTAGGCAAATCATTGTATTAAGATGGCTTGTTCTGTAGACAATCATTTAAAAAAATTGTTGCTTAAGGGGGCTAATAATATTGACCTTAAAATGTTGTTTTTTTTAATACAACCTTTTTTATTCTAGCCAAAATAAAACAAATAAAACTAATTAGACTTTTTTTCAGAAGAAAACATATTATAGGAAATACTGTGAAAAATTCCTTGCTCTGCTAAACATTATTTGGGAAATATTAGAAACAGGAAAAGGAGAAAAAAAAAGAATTACAGGAGGGCTAATAATTTTGACTTAACTGTACATGCATGCATACAAAAAAGGTTAACCAGTATTTCTGAGGGGTTAATGAAGTAATTAACTTGTTAAAGCAGTGTGGTAACTACCAGGGCAGGTAGACAATGGCATGTTGTAGAAGTGTAGGGAAGAGCTGGAGGTAGATGGCTGAGAATCCTCATGTCCAGACTGAGGTAAAGGCTTCACGATAACAGGCTCTACTGGTGCTGGTTCACTCTCTGTTTCTGTCAGATCAGAATCTTCTTCTCTCCCTGCATCTGTGGAGACCAAAGAGAGGGCTTCAGTGATTATAGGCCAGTTACGATATCTATTTTTGGTTGTACGATAAATTGCACCAAATATATTGCAATAAACAATATTATTGTCATTTTATGCCACTCATTATATAATTCCAGAATGACAGTATAGTAGCATCACGATGCAAGTACACTCTAAAAAGAACACATAATATTAGATTCTTAAGTGTATTTAATTTATTTTAGTCATTTTAACAATTTAATAATTAGGTATTGGAATCAGAATGTGAAAACACAAATCCTAAGCAAATAATAATAAATGTTAACAAAAAGGTGCAAGGTAAAATGTTACAGAGGCTGTGATATCTGCTACCAGACCTATTATTTTCAGTCGTCAGACACCCACATGAAAATATAGTAAAGAAATTTTTAGTAAAAACTATAGTGATTTTTTAACTATACTGACACTGACACCCCCAACAGAGATAGAGATGTTGCACAATCAGCTAAAATGCTGCTAGAATAGTTTTTATGTGGGCGATATATATTGTATTACCAAAAATGATTAAGGTAATGTCCATGCGTTGTGCGATAAGCTGATTTATTGATTGTGACAGGCCTAACGGCTTACTCAAAAAAGAAAGAAAAATCTATATAAATTGCATAGGAATTAATTAAATTGGTGATTTAAAGTGAAAATGGAAATATGTACATATATACAGTTGTGTGGAAAAGTATTAGCCCCCTTCTTATTTTTGGTATGTTTGTTATACTTTAATGTTTCAGATCATCAAACCAAAGACACAAGTAAACACACATTGCCTTTTTGAAATAGGATTTTTATTATTAAGGGGAAAAAAAGATACAAAACTACATATCCCTGTGTGAAAACCTTCATTTTAAAAGGGCATGATGTGTTTACTTATGTTAAAATTGACAGATTTTGGTCACACTTTATTTTGTTAAATTTAAGTTACATTGCATCTACATGCCAACTAATTCTTATTAGATTATAAGTAGACTGTTAGGTTGGTGTTAGGGTTAGTGTAAGTTGACATGTACCTGCAACGTTTCTTATAGTCAGTTAAATGTCTGTTGAAGGAGCAGTATCAACATTAAAAGTGCAGTAGGTGATTGTCTTCAGAATTTTTTTTTTGTTATGCTGGTTAAAGGTGCTTTAAAGTAAATGATCTTAGTGTATTTCTATGTATTTTTGTATTCTGGGTAAGGCATAAGACAAAAAAAATTTCATCCAATTAAAGTGTCAACCGATATCTCTCATAATTCCGATAAGTAGCTCAAACTGTCTGTCAGCAAATGCAGATTTTGTACACAGCTTTGCACTGCTGTTTGTGCATAGACGCGCTGCACTTTCATGAGAGAGAGAGAGAGAGAGAGAGAGAGAGAGAGAGAGAGAGAGAGAGAGAGAGAGAGAACGCACGCGAGCGGTAAAAACATGCTGAATCGAAACTTTTTATACTCATGAATCAATATTGGGGTTACCTTTGCACGCTGGAGGAAGGATGACACTATGGCTGAAGGATTTCTTTTAGACAGGTAATGTTCTGTTTTAAAACTATTTTAGCTTCACGCAAAGCTGATGTAGATGTTGTTGTTACAAATGCGTTATATGAAGTGTTGTTGAAATTTTCCGGTGAAAGATTGATGTGACTATTTTCAGTTTCATAAGGGACATTTTACAGCATTGATAATGTAGATTTTATTTAGTTTTAAAACAAAACACAAGTAAATAGCGATATTCCGCCTAGCTTGCTTTACTGAGGTGAAGTTGGTTTTATATTTACACCACATTGATTCATTTTTGAACAATGATGACCTGTCACACTCTCTCTATATTGTTTACCATGCTACTCTGAATATTCGCTCTGAAATAGCATGCAAGTATGGCTTAGTAATGAGTGCAATTCCTGCACGCCGCTGGACAAGCACTAGTTGCTTTTAACATGAGAAAAGGTTTTGCTGTCGTCTTTAAAGTGCGCGTGTTTCAGGAGGCGTGGCTCTGGACGGCAGGGGAGGGACTGTGGTTCGCTAACTGGTTAGAATTGTGGAAGATCACCTACTGCACCTTTAAGCAGACAGTCTACTAATAGTCAAGTGGACCATAAAAATAAAGTGTTACCCTCATTTTTACATTATTTTTGATGATCTGAAACATTAAAGTGTGACAAACATGCAAAAAAGAAAAAGAGATATCAGTAAGGGGGCAAACACTTTTTCAAACCACCATTGTAGACACAATTATATAACTGAAATACAAAAACTAATACTAAAATAGCATCTCAAAGACATTTAATAACACTCAAATCGGTATTCATATAAACACTTGATTGTGGGGAATTCCAGTTAAAATAACTTCTTGTTAAAATATTTTCTTCCGAAGAACACAGAAATACACTTTTCATAATCTCTATTCTAAATGTAGCAATATGCTGCCGTTCCTTTCATATAACCATTTCTGCTGATCTCACTTATCCTGCACATGAAGTAGCAAAGCTGACATCTGTACAAAACACATGTACAAAACATCATAATCAATATCTTTTTACCTTCAACATCATGTGAGGCACTTTCCTGTGGCATGATGGACTGATAAACATAAGCAATGTCTGCAAAACAGAAAAATACATGAACAACGTGGCTCATCAGTTTGGAAGCATCGGTGCTACCAAAACAGAAAATGCCTAATAAATATGAACACTCACTTTGCTCTGGCTCATTCTTCCTGTACACAAAGTAAATGACATCACCATTCTGCAGTAAGTGCGTCTGTTTCTTCACTACTTTGGACATGTTGATCACAGTTCCGTTGGTGCTGATGCAAACAAACAGTCAGAGCAGAAAGCTACTAATTAAGGGGTTAATTACTATCATGTAGTAAAAAACAACAATACTTCTACAGCATTTATTAATCATAACTAGGCCCACACGGAATCTGCACGTACCGAAATTATGGGAGTCTATTTATTTACTTGTGTAAATTTATATTTATTCAGTAAAATGTATTAATTTCAGTAATATTATTGACAAATATGAAAATGTTAATATGATTTATTTGCAATACAGTTTTGTAAAGTAATATTTCCAGTCTTTTAGTAGATATATTATATGAGAGACTTGCTTTGTTTACCAAATAAGTGGATCTACAGTAATTGACCCTTCGCTAAGCCACACCTTAAAACCGCCACACAGCAATCGTGGCTTAGCAACTGTAGCTACGCAGGAGCTCTGTCAAGCTTTCGCACAAGGGAAACAAGCCAAAGCGTTGTGCATATGGATTGTGCAAATCTGATACCCGGTATCCTAAAAGTTTGGACAGGGTGGTGGAATTTTTTCCCCTTTTCAAAACCTAAAACGCAAGGGAAGAAATGCCAGCGTGGATTAAGCTCTGTGAGGGGCTCTAAAGGAGCGGAGTTAAGTTGATTTTGTTTTCGATATTCCTGCCACATTCAGTGATAAGACTGCAATAACTCACACACCTCTTACCCTAACAATATCTAAACTGTTTCCTACAAAAATACAAAGCAGGTTATGTTTCACAGCTGTCTTTTTTTTCCCGCTCTGTATTATGAGCACTGCTCTGTTTAAGCCTCCGCCATAGTAGTCATACTAATAGCAGTCATATTTCCATCTGTTTTAAGCTACGGATATTTGAAATTACATATCAACAGAACAACACCGAGATGTGGTCACAATCTGAGCACTTGCGATCAATATACTACACCCGCAGCTGTTATTCAGTCATTTATATCCCTCATGTCCATGTCAGAGCTACAATTCATTGATGTTTTCATCAGTCTTTTAGAGATTTAATCATTACTGACGAGGTTATAGCGGGTTAGTGTCTGCTTTTATATTTGGTGTCGGATTAATATTTGCTGGTAGGGAAAATCTATTTGTTCACTTCTGCCATTTATACTTTGATTTGCATTTCAATTAATTTATTTTTTCCACTTAACTGTAAATTATAGAAACTGGATAAACAGCACACAAACATACTGACAGTTATAGGTACTGTACATTGTTTTGGGTCAATGAGGCTAATATTTGGCACAAATCCTTCTATGAATGAATTATGTAAAAGCTCTGTCCATGCATGTTTCCTTGTGGGTTAGTAACACTATATTTCATTGCACAACAATTAGTCTATCAGGCTTTTTGGCTAAAAAAAGAGAAATCACAGTTTCATTTTTTATAATTTGATTATTTTTAATTTTCGCCTATTCTGCTGTGCATAAACTAAGCTGTTGAATGGTCAGCGTATGAGGCGGCTAGGCTAACCTAGCTTTAATTTTGATTAAATTATTTTCTAATCGGTTGCCTATTATGCCGTGAATACACCCCTGTAATGCATACTGCAGTCCTTTTCTGTCTGGCTTTCTCAGATATCCCACCTGTTCGCCAAAAATGACTAATTATATCCCTGGCAATGTCTGACACCGGCACATACATATTGTAATAGACTTGCCAGGCACGAAAGCTTGACAGGCGTAGCAACAGTAACTAAGGAGGGCGGGGCTTAGCAAAGGGTCAATTGGACTTGCATTTGGAATTGCATTGTAAACATTGAATAAAAGTTAAAAGGGTGTTATTTTTTTGTTTCATACAGTATATTAAGTTTTTAGTTATCATACTAAATCTGCAGACTTTTAACTAAATTCTGCACAGAAACACAGTAGCAAAAAAATCCACTGATTCTGTCTGGCCCTACTCATAACTCAACATTCACTAATGCATGAATAAATTCCAATTTGTTAGCATCAATACACTTTTAGTTCACAAACATTAGCAATGAACGACTGCATTTTTATTAACCATTACGATTAAATAAGGTATCTAGGGAGAGAAAACGTAACATTTAGAAAATTATATTATTACTAAAGAAATATAATTATATATAATTATAACTAAAGAAAATGGATGTAAATAAACAAGAACAAACAATCGTAACATTTAATTAGTTTATTCCTTTATAAGGAAAAAAATGATAAAGCCAACAAAAGAGTATGTATGAGTTTTGTACAGTGTATTTGAAAATAAATCGAAACAATCACAGAAATATAACCAAAGCAAAAGTTACAGGGGGGAAAATAAACTAAAGTGGCTCCAAAGCAAAGAACTAAACAAAACCTTAATCGAACTATTAACGTCATGTAGGACTTTAAGCCGCTTTTTGCGACAGGGTAGTCCACACACACCCACCCACACGCACAGACACCTGCATCGTGAAATGCGGAGGTTTTTTTTTCTTCCATAAAGCATACGGTATGAACTTCCATTAAAACAACTCTTCCAGCAGTTTATAGTTGCATCTAATATCTCGTTTGTCACGGAGGGCACCCATGAATGTTCGTGAATAAAAGTGAAAGTGCCAAACTGCAGTTAAAGTCGACTAATTAAAAATGAAACACCCGAAATTACATGAAACTTCTCAGAAAATGAGGATAGCGCGGTGACGCAATGACGTTAATCGAATTATGTGTTGTAACATAAAAACGGGATCATGAAAGTAACACTTAAAAAGCAACTCATGTAAACACCTTAGTCTTATTATTCTCTTAATTAGATTAAAGCAAATAATTTGATTACTGATGTCCATGTAAACGTAGTCTATGATGCCTGAGTTACATGTCATAGCATGTGCACTTAAATGAACACTATCATTTTGGAAATAAGCTAATTTAACAAGTCACCTAGAGTAAACATTTGAGATTTACGATCTTTAATCCATTCAGCCGAACTATGAATGAGGCAGGAGCACTTTTAGCTTAGCATACATTATTGAATTAGATTAGACCATTAGAGTCTTTGCTGCCATGCCATGGCTGCAGCATGCGCACTGATATTATGCAGCACTGTCAGCTAGCTGGAGACTATTTTTGCGCCTGACTCAATGATCTACAGATGTCACCACTTCAATATGTTCCCTCTGCCGCTGTTCTTGCTTTCGCTGCAACAGTAGTAGGTGCACCAGCAGCTTTTGACCGCTGGGTGGCACTTTAACCATAGATTTTCAGCTTTGCCTTTTCACAATATAGGACAGTAGGCTACTGTATGTGTACCTTATGTGATGTGTTCAATTAAAATATAATTTTGTTTGGTTGTTTGGTTTTCTTAGTAACAGACATGCTTTTACACTTTACTGTATGTTTTAGAAAAGATGTTTCATTGTTTCATTTTCATTTACAAGTAGCAGGGTATTTACATATACTCTATATTTCTGTCCATTCGCATCCCGTCCCTTTGTGCCCCCTGGTGGCATAGTCGCAACCTGCAGTTATACCTAAAAACACATTCTTACTCTTTTAGAGCGGTGACGGTACAAGTCACGGTGGTAATGATCCTTTTAAAATGTATGCTAGCACTATATGCTAAGCTAAGCAAAAAGTGCTCCCTGCCATATCTGGAGATCAGCTAAAATTAATTTAAAAAAAAGATAAAACTCAAACTTAGTTACTTGTAAAATGAGCCTTTTTCCAAAAAAAGTGGAGAATTTCTTTAACCACAAGGTCACATTTCCGCTGTATACATACTGTCTATCTGATATATTTGGATCACAACTAAAATTTAAGATAACATGGAAGATATTCACACAACCCTATATGTTAGAAGAGAGTGTCTCTCAGAAGACAAATTACCTATTTATTAATTTATCCAGGCTTAAAATGAATGCCTGACGAGCCCAGTTACACCTTATCCACCTTTATATATCCACCTATATCTCTTTCTTTCAGAATAATAAATAAAGCCATACTAAAGTGCTCAGTTAAAGCCTTGTTAAAAATGGCAAAGAGAGCCTTGTACAAAAACATAGTATAACAAGGTAGGGAGGAAAGCTTGCCATTCAGAAAAAGCGATGTATAAAACGTAGGGCATATCGACTGTCTAGCAGATACGCTCACTTAATTAGCTGGATGGAAATGTGCAGCAGCAGCGTTGAGCTAACATACATTCACATACATGAGATGAACTAGTGTATCTCCATCCACTGATTATTAACCAAATTACAATTAATTATTCACCAAAATGAAGATTAAATGTCATGAGGGAATTGGATACAGTATATATGTGCTGCAGGGCCAAGCATGTCATTAATTTAATTCCTTTATAATGTAATTAGAAGTCACTCAGCATAATTTGCTAAAACTTAATAGAACTCAAAAAAATGAATGGCAACTGCTGCTACTTTAAGTGTGCGTGAATCAGAAGTTGCTGAGACTTATTTCAGTATGCTGATGTTCTTCCAAATAAAACGGTATATTGAGTAGAGGCCCTGCCTTTCTTGTTGGGCATCATTTACTAATAACAAATTAATGGTCAGAATATTATGATTATGGCTGAATCAGTCAAACTGATGACAAATGAGAAGGAACTCCAAAAAAATTCTAATGGTCAAAATTTGATAGAAGATTACAAAACAAACAATTTTATTTCAGTGGATTAACTTGGATTAATTGTTCACCTGAAGAATAAAAATGTGAGCTAGAAAAATAAACAACGCAAATTTAGATTTCTCTTTTAAGTTTTAATAAGAATTGACAATATTAGTTTGGCAAATCTACTCAATACTCCATCCTGTTTTTTTGTGTAATTCTTGAAATCGTCAAAATCTATACAAAATAATCTCTTTCTATATAAAAAAAAACATTCTTACCTCATGTCTTCCAGCCACACCTTTCCTGAGTTTTGATCATAAGTGATTTTGCAATGATTTCCTGAGACCAGTTTATTAGCCGGGAATGAGAGGTCACAATCTATAAACAAAATATGGTTGTTAGGTTTTGAAAAAAGACAGAACAACAATAAATCAAATGTTTTATTTCCATAAATTTCTTATAAGTTTATTTTATTCTAAACAAAGTCCAAAAAATACATTAGATTTAAAATAAATCTGTGAAAATGCAAGCTAGAGGTCAAACAGAAGCTGCACAATTGACAATAATTTTGCATAAAGAAAATAAAGCCTACTTTTAGGACAATTAATATAATTTGTAAAAAGTATCTGCAATAATTTAAGAAAGAACAATAGCAATAGTTTAGAGTTTTTCTCCGAGCAAAAATCAGTAGTCCAAATATCTAAAACTTCTAGGATTAAGTAAAGGTACTATTTTTACATTCAGAAGAAATGTCAATTAAAAGTTTTTCCTTAAAATAAGCAAAATTATCTGCCAATGGGGTAAGTAAAATCGTATTCTTGTTTAGAAACAAGACAAATGCTAACAATTTGTCTTGCATAAATAGTTTAAATATATAAATACAAGGATTCTGTTATACTTCCAAACATTACAATTTTTGGGCCCAAATGTTTTAAACTCTCTTGAAATGTTTAGCCACAGGTCTTAAAAACACATGCAAATGATAAACTTTTACTTTGTTATGGTTAAACTTAGCAGTGACTCTACAAATCACGTGTTCTGTGGCTCATGGTTAACTAATTCAGAATCAACATTGCATTTCTTGCGATGTGACTATTGTAGTTGCACACATCGTGATATCGATGCTGAAACGATATATTGTGCAGCCCTAGTATGCATGTACAAAATATCAGACCTGCATCTAACATGTACACTGGTTAGCACCATGCTCTAGCCTCGCCATAAAAAATATTGATTAAGGTTAATCAATAATAAATAATAACCATTGATGTAAAATTATTCATTTGGGCTAAAACGTCTTGGAGAACAAAAGAAACTAACAGAGTCAATATTTATCTAGAGCAGCACAATTTATAATTTACATATATACATAATTTACATAAAATAAAAAAATCTATAAAATAAAATAAAAAAACATTCATACATACATACATACATACATATATATATATATGTTTTTTTATAAAATTAATGTGTTTTATTATATGCTAAATAAACGTTACTGTGGTTAAAAGAAACTTTAAAATGGTAAAAATCATCTTTAAAAAAAGTTTTTATTGTACTTTTTTTGCTTAACATGCGAGTCTCTGAAAATATTGGACATTTGAATGTTAAATGGATCCAATTTTTATTCAGTAAAATTAAGAAAAAAATTGCTGGTAATGTATAGTACTATAATTAGCTAATATAGGTATAGGCTGAAAGTTTTTATTTGCTAAAACCAGTGAACTCAGTACATCCCTATTAAATATACCAAAGAAATTATTATTAACAACAATAACAGCAATAGCATTTTCATATTACACTAGAGTTGTCACGATACTATTAATTCATGTTACGATACTATCCCAACTGAAGTATCATAATACCAAGTAGTATTGCGATACTGTAATTCATAACTCAAATGATAAAGAAAATTTACAGAAATACTATATTTTATATGTTAAAATAGGCCTACCAAAAGTTAATTCATAATTCCCTTATTGAAAAAAAGTATTATTTGCACATCACTTTAACTAAAACGTATTGTTTTTTTGTTTATTTTGTAGATAACTGACCAACAAAAAACACATTAAAATAAAGATACAAATTATACCAAATATTTGTTACAAAAAGAGCATTTTTCCAACACAATTATGCTATGAGAAATGGTCAAAAATTGTTTCAATGTTTCCTGTTGCTACTTCGGGTTTTTCATCTATTGTATTTTTTTTTGTCTTATGTAACAATTAGGAATGCAACAGTTCTCTGTAAAAAATTGTATTGTCCTATTGTCCTCTCACGGTTTAGTGCGCCCTGTGATCCGCGGTTCAAAATATGCATTATTAACATTGGTTTGGTGATAAAAAAAACTGCAACAAAGCAAAAAGGATCCACCTTTGTGCTTCTGATCACCTTTTACATGCACTGCAAATGCAAAGACCTGTCCAATCACCTATTAGTATGTAAATTTGTTGTTGACATCATTTCCTCATGTGTCGGTGTGTGGAGTTTCTCAGCATGGCAGTCTTGCTCACACTGGGTGTTCTTCTGCACCCGATCTCGCTCGCTATTTATTCACTCTGTTTACCTGTTGTCTACTAAGAAAAGTTTACTTCTCGACTGACTGTATTAAGACGAGACAGAAAAGCCTAATGCTCTCTCTTTCCTTAAGTTTTATTCATGTAACTGATAAGTGATAACAGAGAGTAAAAAAGTAAAAAAAAAAAAAAAAATAGAAAAAAGAAAAAGGGGAAATTTAAGCTTTTTCTCTTTATTTTTCTTAAGCATTTTAATTGAACGTAATTTTTTTAAAATCCCCTACATTTATTTATTTAATGAGAGAACATGCAAATCTACAGTCATATGTGTGAATCCTGTGGTATTGGCAGGTGTTTCTTACCCAATAAATATGTATATTGTTCTTTAAACTTTTCTGTAGCCATTTTTTTCTAAACATAGCACATACCGTACCGTACCGAAACTGTGACCCTAAAACTTATCAACTGTGAGTAGATTGAACCGTTGCACCCCTAGTAACAATCCAAAGTAATTATGAATTTCACTTTGTGAGTCATTTTTTAAGAGAATGTAGAAGTTGTTGTAGCTATTAAATCATATTGACAGGGACAGAAATAAACCGATTCAGATATGCGTTCGAAACGTCAAAAAGCATGCAACCTTAAAGGGCTCCAAAAACTATTAAAATAAAACAGCTTATTGTTGCACAAACGTGTGAGCATTTTAGTGACTTTTCCACATTCAACATTATCTATTGTAGATTGTATTGTAGACCGTTGACAATACTACCGTTTACAAACTACAGCAGCACCATTTTGGAGCCATAGTATCGCGATACTACCATAGTACCGGTAAACCGTGCAACCCTATATTAATATATTGCAAGCTGACAGCAATACCGTGGTCATACTATGGATTTTCAAGGAATGCATAAAACAATAAATATATACATTTTGCTATTTTGTTAGTAAATTAATGAGCACACATAGGTGAAATCTAAATAACAAATTGGACACTTTTATTTTACTTAATACCCTGCTTGCCTCAGTAATGTGACATTGCTGAAGTAAAGCAGGTTGTGAACACTGTATGTCAGCTTCAATAAAGCATGTTCTTCTTTTCATCAAGCACCTTTTCACATCCTGACCCGGCCCATTACTTTCTCTCCCAGACAAATTAGACATGCAATCTTAAATGAAGTATAGTGTGGCGTGATGTGATGCAAGGTTAAAAATGACACCATTACAGTAATGAAGCGTATCAGTTCTGATAATAAGCCGTGTCTGATGTTACTGGAAAGCACGTAGAAGCAAACAGACGCATGGATTAATATTAATTAAAGCGGGAAAACAGACAGTCTTCAAAACCAGACAGACGCAGACAGAATCAAAGGGATACAACCTTTCCCTGCACACCATCACAACACACACAAAAAACTACTTAATATTCCAAGAGCATGTCCTCAATAGACGCCTTTGTCATTATTGGGGTGGGGGTTCGTTTGCCGAACTAAAGAGAGTATTGTGAAAGGCATGGCTTTACTAAATACATGCAGACACTGCTTCAGACTGATTATATTGAGGGGGGAAGAGTAATAAGCAATGACATTTAAGAAGTAAAATTTAAAGAAGTCATAAGTAAGTCTGGGAAAAAAAACGTTTTCGGGGGGAATAAAAGTGATTACCCTTCTAAAAAGAAACAATTTTTGCACATAAGACAAAGCAATTATTGCTAACAAACTCTTTTTAAGCATACCTTTCTTTCTCCCAATGGTGCATTCACTATTTATAAGCACTATTTCCGAACCTGGAGATGCCTCAACTTTCACCAGTTTACCCCAGGCTTGACCGCTGCCCTGATTTGTCATTTCTCCTCGTCCTTATTTCACCTGCCAGATCACATCACATACAGACAAATAAGGCAAAGATGACAAACATACCATAAAGGCAAATAAATACAAAGGAATTCACACACAATACTGAAAAATTGTGCATTAAGTTTCGGAAAAAAAATGTGTGAACGACTACACTCAGCATTACTGGTAATATAAACAGTACAGGAGTTTAGGAAGTGTAGTAATTAGGCATTGGACAATAACTGTTTTCAAGGTATACCCCGGTTTGGAAAAGTCAAGGTTTTAAAACCGTCAAAGTGTTCTGCTATAACGTTCCTAAGGATTTTGAACAGCAGCATCTCCAGCAGAAAAGATATCCAAAAATGCAGTTTTAAATTGTAAAGAAATCTGTGTTTTAGAAACTAATGAAGACAGCAGAAGTCAATAATTCATTTGATTTATTTAGCCTGACATGTTTACTGTCCCAAAATATTTAAAAAGTTTCTCAAAATAAAATATATTGTGTTCAAAGGGGGAAAAAGTTTTAGCTTTTTTACCCAGACATTTAAAAAGAATATATTTTAAAGCAGTAATCACAATACCTTGAAACCCTAATATTCTTGTCCAGGGTTATCATACAGTCAGAATCTTATACCGGCCCATGCAGTAATATGATATGATTTGATTTGAACCAAGAGTTCAACCAATTAGAAAAGAGCAAATATGTGAAATCATAATCACTATCATGCTGCGCTAGCACCACCTTTCTTAGGTTACAAAACAACTGAGGTAAAGTTGGTTTTATATTCACCCCTTCAGGATTTCTCCTTAATAATATCATTTCAAAAAAGTATTCTTAGCAAATTTCAAATAGTGAAATCATATCAGCAGCCAGTGACTATCAAAATACAACATTGTTCACAGTCGATTAAACAGTGTTAATGATGTTTTGAAGTCATACTTGCAAGCAATTTCAGACCGAATATTCAAAGTAGCGTAGTAAACAACATAGGGACCTTGTCACAAGTTGTCAATAAATAATTCTGCAAATATAAAACCAGCTTTACCTCAATTACAAAACAACCTGTACATATTCACATCAAAAAATATTCGGGCTTGTTATAGATGGTAATGTCAGAACTGATTTCATTTGAATGAGCAGATTTTTTCATACAAATTTATCTAACATTAACACTGATCAGTTTGTAAAATGGCTTCTTAATTAACTCTAACTTACATTAAAATTAAAACTTTACTTTTCTAGACTGTAGTTCTAATAAATAAAGTTACTCCATTCCATTTCTATTATTGTTAAAGTAGTTCTGCTGAAGTGGTGTAACACTTTAGAAAGGTTTTACTACTTAAATAGTACATATATAAACATTGAATGAATGTTTAATATAAACGTGTTCTCTCAAGTTAAATATTAAAGTTACTGGCTTTAAATACATAATTCTAACTTGACTGAAAACACATTATTTTCAGTTGTTCGTTGGTAACGCAAAAGTCGGTGTGCTAACCAGCTAACTGAAGCTGCCAACAAGTTCTGTATATCCCAAAGCGACCGGTAAATTAAATTATATCGCTTGAAAATGTACACGCTTTAATATCGTTAGACTATTTTCAAGCGGAGTTTTGTTTCTGGGAAGCTAAACGACAACAACGTGACGAAATGCACTGTTTACACGAAGGGCTGCTAACTAACTATTCGCTAGCGCACAATCACATCTGACACCGTTTAAAAATAACAGTAGATCTGTAAAATGAATATGTAAGTGTTGAGTGTACTAACCTAACCAGCGTCCGTGAACGTCGGGAGCATTAGCGCATGCTGACTTAGATCCTCCGTGTGGTTTCGTTTTTATTTTCTTGAGCACTTCCTGGCCAGCAGTGGCATTTTCAGGCATCAGCTGATAGAGGAGGAGGAGAAAAAGAGAGAGAGAGGGAGAGAGAGAGAGGCTATGGGAATGAAGTTGGCAGGGGGTCTCCATGCTTCTGTCTGACCATGTGAAAAGCCCTGAACAAAAACCTGTCTGGAAGGATGTCTAGACGAGATTGCATATTTTTGATGCACTAATTTTGAAGAAACATCGAATGAGTGATTTTTTTAGATTATACATAACCCTGTAATCATGACTTAGGAATTAAGAATGTTTTTTGTGTGTTGTTGATGGTTTACTTATTGTTTAAAAGTATTATTAACAATTAATTACTGTTAATCAGTTTTTTCCAGTTCTTTTGTGTTTCTAGTGTCTACTTTTGTGTTTTGTTTAATCACAACATTTTTATTATTATTATTATTATTATTATTAATAATAATAATAATAATAATAATAATAATAATGGGGCAGCACGGTGGCACAGTGGGTAGCACAATCGCCTCACAGCAAGAAGGTTGCTGGTTCGAGCTTCAGCTGTGTCAGTTGGCATTTCTGTGTGGAGCATGATCTCCTCATGTTCGCGTGGGTTTCCTCAGGGTGCTTCGGTTTCCCCCACAGTCCGAAATACATGCAGAACAGGTGAATTGAATAAAGTACATTGGCTGTAGTGTATGTGAGTATGTGCAAAGTGTGTGGGTGTTTCTCAATGTTGGGTTGTGGCTGGAAGGGCATCCGCTGCATAAAACATATGCTGGATAAGTTGGCAGTTCATTCCGCTGTGGCGACCCCGGACTAATAAAGGAACTAAGCCAAAAAGAAAATGAATGAATGAATGAATAATAATAATAAACAATGTAAAATGGTCCTGTCACAGGCCGTAGCTAGGGGGGTTCAGGTGGTTCGAAAGATAAAGGCTGTAGTTTTTATTTTAAAGCAAGTATTTTTTTTCATATCTCTTAATTATTTTTTTTTATTTAAAATGTGAATCTCATTTATAAAACTGTAATAACTTACAGTTTGAATACAAATATGTAAATAAATTCATGAGTTTATTTACATATTTGCATTTAAACTGTAAGTTTTACTCTGCAGAACAAAATAGTATGGTAAGCCCTTTGACAAAATTGTAGTAATATTTTTGGTATATCAAAAAGTGTAGTTATGATCACCACCCTGCAAGCTAATCCAGCAAAGTGCTTAAAATGTGCTTAGTGCTTAAAATAGCAGCTTTAAACCTCATAATTGAATAGAAAAGAAGGTAAATAACTGCACAAAATGTCCACTTTTTGAGAAAAAAAGAACCATGCCTTTCAATAGGCTGTCTACGGTCCTGTGTATGCTGAAGGATGATAGGACATTATTTCACTCATATTGACATTTTATTTTTAGAGAAGATAATAAAAAGTAGAAACTTTATGTGTATTTAATATATTTATACTGTATAAAGAGACATTTTTTCTGTGGAGATTTTTCTTTGTAGTGTCCCATTTATCCTGTTCACCCTAGATAATATATTGCTCATTTATATTTTATAAAAATAAGTTCATACACTCTAAGAAATAAAGGTACACACGTTGTCACTGGGGTGGTACCTTTTCAAAAGGTACACATTTGTACTTGAAGGGTCCATATTGGTACCTCAAAAGTATATATTAGTACCTACAAATTTTAAGAGGAACACTTTTGTACCTTTTAGGTACCAATATGTACCCTTGAGGTATTAATATGGACCTTTTATGTACAAATGTGTCCCTTTTGAAAAGGTACCACCCCAGTGACAACTTGTGTACCTTTATTTCTGAGTGTAGTTTTAAAAAAATGTAGGCCTCAGACCTTTTTTCAGATAAAAAGTAAAAATGTAAGAATTTATTTATAATATCTTTGTATGTGTATCTTTGTGTATACAATCTTAAAAATAAATGTTCTTAAAAGGTTATTTGTTGGGGTAGATGGTTCTTTGAAGAACATCTAACAAGGAGCCTTTTTAACACACAAAAGGTTCTTAGTAAGATTGGAAACTTTTTGGTTTTGTAAGTTGAAACCCCACATTGGCATTAAGTTTTACTTCTTTTATTTTGGTAGTAGCATCTGTGCTATTACAGAAATGTAGTAACCAATGTTTATAATGATTCCAACATTTTGTAATGACGAAGTTTAGTTGACGTGGACATATTGTGTAGATTTGATGAATTGATGAAGCTGGGAATGATTTGTTTACCTTTAGAAGTTAAAGTCAACTGTTGTTATGTGTTTTTATTTATTTCTTTTGTTATTTCTTTTTTCTTTTTGATATTGTGTTTTAGGGTTATTGTTGTGTATAGTTTTCTGGTCACACTTTACAATAAGGTTCATTAGTTAAATGTTAACTAATGCATTTACTAACATGAACAAACAATGAACAATACATTTACTACAGCATTTGTTCATGTTATTTAACGTTAGTTAATGAAAATACAGTTGTTCATTGTTAGTTCATGATAACTCATGATGCATTAACTAATGTTAACAAGCATGGACTTGGATGTTAATAATGCATAAATTAATGTTCAATTATGATTAATAAATGCTGTACAAGTGTTGTTCATGATTAGTTCATGTTAGTAAATGCATTAACTAATGAACCTTATTGTAAAGTGTTACCAGTTTTCTGTAAAATCATTGTAAATTTTATTTCCACTTATTCCTATTTTACTGTTTAATAATTATTGTAATTAATATTAATTGTAATAAAAATTAAAGCATTAATGAAATGAGATTCTAAAATAAAATATGGGAAAAAATTGAAGTAATTTGAATGTAATTAGCATTAGATAGAGAACTATCAATGTCTGCAAAAAAACTGTTTTTTGTGTGTTTTTCCAGTTTAACATTATATAATTTGACTGACTTGTACAAGACAAATTGTTTTGGCAATAAATAATTAATCTTTCTTTCTGGATTTTCTTTATTTACTGCATTTGGCTCATGAAACTTTTATAGACGGTTCTACAAAGAACCATTAAAAAGTACCAAAAAAGGTCCATTAAAGCACCAAAGAAAGAAAAGTTCTTCAAGGAACCATTTGGTAATTTAGTTGTTCTAGCATTGCTGTGAAATCCCCTGTTTGGTTCTTTGTGGCACCTTTTTTTTAAGAGTACTTGCTGTAAATATAAAAGGATTTTTGGGTGCATCAGAAACCACCCAAACCAAATGTCTAAATGATAATTGCCATAACAAACACCCAGCAGGCAAGCGAACCCCCTAAACAAACACTCAAAGTGCACTTGAACTGAATAAAAGACGGTAAAGTCTCACAGTTTTCAGTTTTCTCTCAATTTAGAGTTTGAGAAATAATGTCTAAATAAATGATGACCTCAATGCATTTACCTATGAATTCAGTCATTGTGAGAGAAAAGCATGAGTACAACACTACCAAATGTATTCAGATCTCCTTGCAGACAGAGTCCTATAATTTGAAAAAGAGGGGGACACACTCATTCAGGCAGGGTCTTTGAAGAGTGGAAGAGCGAGAGAGAGAAAGAGAGAGAGAGAGAGAGATTGCTGATAACATGCTCTGTGGCTGTGAGAAACTGTCACAGTGTGTGCAAGGTGCAAGACTGTGGTCATTTGCTTTGGCAGCAGTTCTTTGGCCAGCTTTCACTTAGCTTCTCATAGCCTCTCTTAGATTGAATAGAGTGTCTCAGAGGGCTTGAAAGGTGTCTGTGCAGTCTGGCTCTGATAAGCAGTCAGGCAGTTTTATGTCAGAGCCTGTCGGTTCACATTCAATCTGTGCCAACTCTTCAAGCCCTGCAGTTTATTACACTGTCTGGATAAGGAAAGTTCAACCTGACAGGTTCACTCATCTCAAGCAGCTTTTAGATAAATCATTTATTATCTGATTAACTGTTAATAAAGCTGACTATAATTGTTGTTTTGCTCGCTTTGGTCTTTCATTAGACTGTCAGTTATTTATATACAAATTCATTATAATATATGGTATGATATCAATATAATTTGCGGGTATATGGTATAATGTTATTTTATGTTTCATTTAAACCTTTATGTTAACTTTTTAAACGATCATGAATGTATGCAAGCTTTCTGAAATCATATTAGGAACGTTAGAACATCTGTATTTTAAAAATGCATTTTCACATGGCTAGTTTAATGTATTTAAAATGTCTTAGCATTCCAAAAGGTCATTTAAAGCAAACATGAACATATGCATAGTTAATTTTAGGTATTTTTTTTATCTTATTTACTAAAACATATAACAATAGACAGTTTTGAAAGATACAAATATATATATATATATATATATATATATATATATATATATATATATATGACATCGTAATATTACTTACACTATTTAAGTACCGACAAATAAGTGTGGCGGAAATGTCATTAATATATATATTTTTTATAATAATTTAGTTTGCAATTAAACCTAAGACAAGGTGAAGCAATCAAATCTCTACACAAATAACATTTAAAATACATTAAGTGCATTTTTATAGCAAAAAAGGTGGCTTGGTAAAATAAAATTTAGATTTATTGTGACCATATTTAAGCGATTTTCTCATTGGATTATTTTTTATCAACTTAAAAGATTTACAATAGATGAAAATATTAATAGCAACCTGTACATATATTCATCTATTGTAAATATCGGATCATAGTTAATACAGCCTGTATATAATGTTCATAACAACATGGTACTACACAGTCTAAATAAACTGGTTATTTTATTTATTTCACAAAATAATTTGTGAAAAAATGTTTAATATTAAGTATATATAAGATATAAGTTATATGCTAATGTAGACCTGCATGAAAAAAAATCCCATTATACATTGATTGAGTTTTTGACCACAGCAGTAATTTTATTAGGTTTTAAAAGCTTTGTCTCTCTGTTATAGCTTATAGTTATTTTATAATCTTTACTATATAATTACGTTATGAATCAAAAATTATAGAATCATTTTAATCAAAAAGGTTCTTAGTGCTCAAAGGGTTCTAAATGGAACCATTTTTGGGTAAAAGGTCCTACTGCCCCTATAGAACCTCAAGGAACCCTTCATCTATATTCTATATTTGCACCTGCACCTACTTCTATTGCACTCCTGGTTAACCCTAAAGTGCATTTCATTGCCTTGTACTTGTACTTGTGTAATGACAATAAAGTTGAATAACCTAATCTAATCTAAAACTTTAATTCCATGTCATTAAAGAGCCATTATTTTGTTGTGTAGAGTTTCAAACTAATCTTTTTTCATAAAGTATGAAGATCATTTTAATAACTAAAAACTTTTTTCCAGTGTAAATAATCAGTTGTGAAATGTAAATGTTATTTTTTTTACTGTATATGGAACACTATTAACGAACCCTTATTTTGTACACATTTATAAATGTTTTTGATGTTGAATTACTGCACAGTATGCTGTAAGTTTTGCACATTATTCGTTCTCTTCTAGATTTTGCACAACAGTTGTTAACATTTACCCATTTACAGTACATTCTTAATTATTATTATTATTATTATTATTATTATTATTATATATTTCCAAGTTTATACTTACAGTACTCAGCATAAAAGAGTACATTCCATTTAGAAAATGAAAATTTTTATTAATTTCTCAGGGAATATGGGTAATATATATATGTGTATTTGAAAAAAACTGATTTATTAAAGATATCTATTTATTAAAATATTTTATTCACAGAACATCTTTAGTTAGAATACATTTAAATTCATGCAAAATATTGCAAAAAAAAACAAATCTACAAAATTTTATATTTTTTTGTTTCTCTTAATTTTTGATATTTTTTAAAAAATGTATTTAATATTTGTCCCTAACATATATACAGTATTTGGGCTACAAATTGTTGAACCATTACTGTAAGTTATTTTGTTAGAGAGTTTCAGATTTGGCTTCAGTACTGACTAAACTAATGTTTATGTACAAATATAATACTATAAACCATGCTATATAAAATATTAATATTAATATTAGATTTGTGGGGGTGTACTCATATATGCTGAGCTGTATTTATCACATGCCTATTTTGTTAAGAAGTATTTTATATGTATTTTCTTAATATACATTAAACCTTATTGGCATTCAGTGTGGACAGCACAAGAATAATTTCCTTGTACAGGGAACCTGTTCCTTACTGTGCATATGACAATAAACACTCGAATATTAGATGTTCTGTAAGCATTGGATGCATCTGTAGTCTACAAATACTCCAGCAGGGGTAGCTGTTGGTCTATCGGAAAATAATTACTTCAGCGCCATGTCCTTTAGGGTACAGTTCCTGAACATTTGTCTGTACATTTACGCATATTTACTTATTTTCAAGTAATTTTTAACAATAAAACATTCCATGTCATTTGTCACAAAACCGATTACCACATTATTCATAAACTCATGCGTTCCCGCTATTAAACATGATTTGTGTTCGCTGATAGCGCGTGCGAAGAATGCAGGCAAGAGGCACAAATGTCAGGTCAAAAATTACATTCTCACATGTTTGTTGTATATGGGTATTTTGCAGAAGCAGTTTTATATTATATTACGGGAGATATTTCCCTCCCGCCTGCTTCTCCACAGGTCGTTTCTATGGAAAACAGTTTTTTGCATAATCTCATTGGCATTTGTTTATAAATTGGTGCGCTCGGTGGGCTTTGCGCATGCGTGGCGGGATAGCCTCGTAGAATCTCATCTCGTTCAGTTCATCTTCACTCTCAGCAGAAGTCACTACATTGGGGAAAGGACCCGCTGAAAAGACCAGGTTAGACCAGAATGAGTTCCCAGCATGGTTTATGCTCGTTAGCGAAGGTTTGGTACTGCTTGCCTTAGATAAAAGCTAGCTCTTTTTCGAACTAATCATCCTGTAGCAAAGGCAGGCCTTCCTTGCTTCAGTATGTTGTTACTCGGTTTTACTCTGCGTCAGAATAGGGTTAAAACTTTTGAAGGATAAAAAAAAATAAATTTAATTCGAAAACACATTAATTTTCTAACTTAATATAGGTCTACCAAACTATATTTCAATATCTGGGTCAAAAAAACAAACAAAAAAACATAGGTTACAACCTTACAATAGAATGTGGATGGAGCCATTTTAACCCTTTGACTGTCCGCCCTACCAAATGGTTGACCATGTTTTCACAGTTTTAAATAATGTCTGTTAAAGCCATTAAAAGAACGAGCAATGGTTTGATTAAGTAATGATTAAGTAATGGTTTAAACCGAGCATTGTTGGTTTACAAAAAAATAAATAAAAATCTAACAACTACTACACTTGATCTAGGTTTTATTGTAAACAAAAAAACAACAACAAGAAAACATGTTTAAAGATAATTTTACACTTACACTTTACATTTTAATATTTTTCATAGTATATGTATTTATTCTGGTACTTTGACCATAAACAGACATATCTGCCATTTGATAGAGGTTGATATTTTCAGAAATTATGGGATGTGTTGAAAAAAATGTATGAAGTGTGTTAACTAGCGACATTAGGAGTTAAGAAATGCAATCCAACGTTTTTTTTTTCTTGGTGGTAAATTCAGGTGAATTGTTTTCTGTAGGTATAGGCCATTTTGAGGGATGTACACAAGAACAACGGTCTCAACGTATTTACTGTCTTATATTTTTAATTTCTATCGCTTCCGAGAATCTAAAAAGAGCCACATATTAATAAATAATGTTATGATAGCTGTTTTAACATTAAGTTATGATTGAATTGACTATTGTATGATTGAATTACTCAAACAGGAAAAACTCATGGCCCAATGACATCACCACATTGAAATGGTCTATATGGCTTGATTGAGATATTTTCAATTTAGAGAATTTAGACATTTCTTAGAAAATAATTTTGGGCAAATTACGGAAAATGTCAAATAAATGGCCCATATAGGATATGTGAATGGGATCCATAGGCTGCATGACATGGCATTGCATTTTATTCATTCAGCACACACATTCATAATTTTAGGTCCCCGAGTAGGATTTAAACCAAATGCATTGTAGTATCTTCCATTACAGTATGAAATGTCATTATTTTTGACTTGCCATTGAGCCAGCAAAAGGCTAACAAATCCCTTATGCTTCTCCAACAGTCTCACCACGCCACTGCAAATCATAGACATGGAGAACCGAGACCAGTTTCATTTAGAAACGAGTTACCATTCAAAGCCCACTTGCCCTTCTTTCAAAAGCCTTATTAGACTTGGTGAAGGGAGATTACAAGCAAATAAAATTACTTTAATTGTAATATTGGATTTCATAATAGCCTCAGATATGTAATTATGCCCCTCTTAAACTTTTCATTAAAAAACCATTTGGCAACAACAAAGGACATTATGCCAGGGCGTGCGACATTTGTGATGGTCCACAGCTTGTAGGTATTAGACATACTTCTCTGGGAAAGAAAATAATGAGCTACCCAAGTAAAGCACAGAAGGACGAGAAACTGATACCAGGTGAAAGAGCAGCGTTAATTAATGGGAGATTCAGAGCACAAGCAGAAGAACACAACGGGAACAGGGCACAGAGCGCATGGCATTTTTATGCATGATGGACATTTTATCTTTAACAAACAGCCGCGGAGAGAAGAGATTTATGCCTGCATGTGTCAAATTGTAATCCGTGTTTGATTATTACGGCCATTTCCTTTGAAAAATTCAGAGATGTATCAAAATTCTGGACGCAGAAGATAATGGAGGTATGATTTGTATTTATGCATGTGGTGTCTTTACGTCATTAGTCTTGGTTTGGTGATTCAATAGCAAAGCTGGAAAAATTGGTCAACCAAGAATGTATTGTAAATTAAATTAATTACATTACATACAACATTACATACATAAATAAATTATATATATATATATATATATATATAT
>CAIGQZ010000427.1:22436199-22469375 GCA_903798205.1 Danio tinwini
GACAGACAGACAGACAGACAGACAGACAGACAGACAGACAGACAGACAGACAGAGACAGACAGACAGACAGATAGATAGATAGATAGATAGATAGATGTAGGAACAGATAGATAGACAGCAGAGGGCCAGTGAGGCACAGATGCTCAGTGTCTATGGAATAACCCTCTCAATTACAGCATGGCCAAATTGAAACGGATCCCGATTTAACTCTTTTTCCAATACACCTCATGGCAGCTTTCCCAGTCCGTCTATCTCTCTCTCTCTCTCTCTCTCTCTCTCTCTCTCTCTCTAGCGATGAAGCTCTCTGAAGCAGCATGTCCAGATAGGCTGCCAGACGCAGGAGGGAGACCATCGATTCTCAATAACATCACTAATGACTGCACACTGCCTGACGCACGCTGCCATTACTTGAGGTGAGGGCCGGGACCGAGGGCAGGCAGAGCGTGGCATGCCAGATGGAGCCAGTTAGGGATGGTTATGAGGATGAATTGTTTGTCAGTTGGGGAGAAGAAAGACAGAGAGAGCAGAATGAAATCACAAGTCACAAAGACAGACACAGATAGAGGGACTTGGTCAATACTAGAGGGACCGTAAAGCTCAGGTCATCTTATTTGCTGGGCAGACTACCTGTGCCCTCCGCTTTTTCACTTTCGTTTACTTTTTCTTCCTAGCCTTCTTGATCCATCCCTTATTAGCAGGCGTCACTCCCATTAATGAGTCCAGACCGCAGGTCAATACGGCACTAGCCTCAGAGTCAATACCAGTTACCTGCAACACAAACACTCAAAAGCTGCACTTGCAGAAAATCAATACAGTGTTGCAGACTTGTCCCATCACCGCTCTCAGCCTACTCTGTGCAGCACAGCTGACATAAACATTCTCTCCTCTGAAAATATAGGAAATAATGGCAGTGGAGATTAAGTTCAGCCTGTGATTACTGTGACAATATCATTTGCATGTCTTGACTGTTACAGTGAATCTTGTCTCCATCGATTGACAATAATTCTGCTTCCAATAATGAATCATTTACTTTTTACGTTGTTGTCTTTATTGAGATATGACCAGTAGAAAAGAAGCAAAGTTGAGATCGGGAAAAGTCCACAAACGATCCGGGACTTGAACTTAAGATGGCCAAAGCGAAATGATCATATAATAGCCCCTTTCTGGCAATTACAGGTATGTGCGGTAATAATCTGTTAATGCAGAGCACTGTAATTTATATAAAAAGGGAAATACAAGGGAAATGTTCAGGCAGCATTATCTTCTGATGCTAATTTAAAAAATGACACTCAAAATAGTTTCTTTCTATCTTCCTTTCAGGCACACAACATCATAAGACATTAATATTAGATTTGATTTAGGTCATGACGTCAGGTGACCAAAATTCAATGTCTAGCCAGCGTCTAAGGTAAGGGTGTGAACTACACTGGTCTCACAGTTCAGGGGTGTGTTTCCCAAAACCATCGTTAGCCAACTAAGGTCGCAAGTTGTTTTGTTACAAACATAGTTTGTTGATTTGCCGTTTCCCAAATCCATCGTTCCAACAAACATTCACAAACTGCGTCGCAAGCTTGAGCACTTGAAACTACACCTCTGGAGCTGTAGTTAGAAACATAGTTCCTGGCTGTGTTCTATTCCGATTTATCCCCCCTATGTTCTATTCGTTTTGAACATTCTAACATTCAAAGAGGGAATTATTAAAAATAAAAAAAGCATTAAGGTCATGTCTCTTAGGTGTAATTTTTTTTTCAAAGTATTTTTACAGTTCAGTTTTCGCGATCTTCGTGTTTACTATTGTGCTCCCTTCGCAGTGCACTTTGAAAACATTGATATCATTTTGAACACAGCCTCATGGCGAAATCTATAGGTGAGCTATTATTTAAAAGTGGAATTGATTTTACGTCTCCAAAGCTTGTGAAAATAAAAAAACATAGCTAACGTTAATTCTTTTTTATTTTATAGTGGGTTATTTATTAAGGATCTGTACTGTATATGACATGGGCCTGCTGGTTAGAACTTTCTTCAGTGGTTTGCATGTGTCAAATTGTAAAAGTAGACTTTAAAAAATTTAAAATAAATAAACAATATCCTACTTAATAATAATAATCATCATCATCAATAATATTATTATTAAAGTGAATATATTTATAATAAATAGCCTCATTATTCTAATATTATAAATAAATAAATAGTGTTAGCTTTTTGTAAGTGATTTTATGTTTTAGAATAGAATATGAAATGTTCTACTTCTAAATAATATTAGTAAAGCAAACACAGGCCCTATATGTGCCATTTACATATATTTCAATTAGTATGGAAATCAAGTGCATGTTTTTACCAAAACTAATATTGCATTTTATTTTAAATGTGTGTTTGTGTAAAACAATATAATTTGCACCAAGACATGATGGGGTTGTTCTCTAAAGAAGTCACTCCACCCCGTTTAGAGCATCATTATGGGCGTTTTACGCTATAACTAGCGTGGTTCATGCGATGGATCTGCGACAGAGAACCTACGGGTTTTGGGAAACACTCATCACTACATCATTCTTTTCCCAAACGATGCATCGTACTATGATAGTTCAGCCGCGAGTTACTTCATTGTTTGGGAAACGCACCTTAGTTCGGTTACGATTATCATGCCATCAATTCGGTTCAATTCTATATCTTGGTGCATTGACGATGCTTTCCATACATAATTAGATTTTTTCTTCACAACAAATAATTTTTTTATATTTATTAAAATCTATAAATATATTAATCTTTATACAGTTATACAAGTCAGAATTATTAGCCCCCCCCCTGAATTATTAGCCCTGTTTTTTTTCTTCCGTTTTCTGTTTAACAGAGCAGATTTTGTCAACACATTTCTAAACATAATAGTTTTAATAACTATTAGTGTGTGTGTGTGTGTGTATATATATATATATAATAACTAATTTATTTAATCTTTGCCATGATGACAGTAAATATTATTTTACTAGATATTTTTAAGACACTTCTATACAGCTTAAAGTGACATTTAAAGGCTTAACTAGGTTAATTACTTTAACTTGGGCAGGTTAGGGTAATTAGGCAAGTTATTGTAAAAAAAGGAAAAAATTCAAAGGGGGGGCTAATAATTCTGACTTCAACTGTATATTATTTGTAATACAATTTAGTTCTTTAATAGAAGCAGTAAGATATTTGAAATGTACCTCTGCTCAAAGAAAACACTCCTTTTGAATGCTTTAAACAAAACTCCAATACAGAAGACAGCATGAGCATTAATAGCAAATAAACTAATGTAAATATTATCCCGCTTGCTTTTTGAGTGCTGTCAAGTGGTCTTACGCCTCATGATTGGTCATTGTCTTCACCTGCTTAACAGAAAGGGCTGCGATTGGCTTTAGAATTTAATGCGCTGTTCGCCGATGAGTGACAAGAAGAACAGCCGCGGTTACAGTCTATATGCGCATAATTCGCAGTTATCACAGGTAATCCATAATAGACTCAGTGGAGAAAACTTGCACCTCAGGCATGCTCATGTCTGGATCCACAAGTATCGCCTTAACAGCCAAGAGGAGAGGAACACGCCAGCGGGTCAAATCTCCAAAGTGAGAGAGAGGCAGAGATGGATTTTTACAGCATTTCTCCTAGTAGTGAAATAGCGGCTGTGCTGTGCCTTCTTCAGTGTCAACGAAATACTTTGCAGCAAACTCACAATCAGTTTAACTGTGCATAATTATCTACCTTTTAAGTAGTAGGAGCTGTTTATTTTTCTCGCCCTCACCTCCTTCGCCATAGTATTCTACTGCGACATTGCACATAGGAGATAAATGACATCAGTTCGTAATAACTGGTTATGATCTATTGTATTACTGAACCGATATTGATTTGTCCCCATCAGCATCGCACTGCACCGAAGAAACAATTAATTTTGACACTACTAGTCTAAGAACAACAATATTTTGACATCCAATAAACAGCATCAAATTACGTTATTATTTGGTTGATTTTAGGTTGTGTTGGAAAGGGACCAAAATCCAACGTCTGATAGATGTCATAGTGGTAACATTCTCACAACGTCAAGGTGTAACATGATTAGACGTTGATATTCGGTTGATTTTAGGTTGGATATTGGACATTTACGTTGGGTCCTGACATCAACCTAAATTTCATTTTCAAACAAAATCCAACGTCTCCACGATGTTGGGGTTGTTAGGATACATTGTCAATGTGATGTCATGTTGACGTCCTGTGCCTGCAGGGTTGTTGGACAAGGTAACCCCACCCTCAGCCCATAACGCAATCACTTCTAACCCAGCAATGTTTTGCTGCTACTTAAGAAGCACTTTTCCTGGTTCAGAGCCATTGATTTGGGTGTCAAAAGAAAAATAACTGTTTTGGTACTAAACTCGAGGCTATCAGCGGAGACCATGACATTTTCACAAGACCAGTCAAATCTCAGGAGACGTATCAGATCTTGTGCTACGAGATCTCGCCACAAGTATAAGTTAACAATAAAATAAAATAAGTAAACAATAGAATTTAATTGAAATATAATTCATTGTGCCCAGACAGCATTATTTTTGTTACTGTATTCTAGTAATGAGAATAACAATTTCTTTTCCAACATGGTACAAAAATGTATGCATTATTTTTTTTTTATTTCTTTTTCTCTCACATTTCTTGGTGAGGATCACCCATTCTTACACTGTTCAGTAAGTCCATACTGTAGACCAGAATTAAACAGCAAACAGGTATGCAGATATAAGGTCCAACCTTTATTCCATACATTTTTAAACCATGAATGTTCATTTTTTTCACGCCTAAAGCTCTACTTGTTTTGTATACAAGAGTCTAAGAAAAACAACTGCACAACACCACAAGGTCGACAGAAAGAGTCTATTGCCACCCAAACCATTCCAATATGTTTGTCAGATGTCCAGGTTTTTGTGGCTGGAGAACTGTTTACTGCTAAAGCAGTTCCTTTATGACCCGGAAGTTAATAGCGGTTTGTTTCATTGGCTCTTCATTGGACAAATGAATAAGAGTTATCCAGGTTCTTCTTTTAGAACTCCATTTTGATAACCATCCATTCAGAACTCTCTTAATCCTCTTTGCATAGATTGCATCACCATGACCACACCCCCAACTGAGTCTTCTCCTCTGATTGGACAGCTTCGTCACCATGGTTTTCAACCTGGAAGTGGTTCTGTTTCAATTCAATGTTTTTTAGAAACATTTAAAAAGCCTAACAAATGTACAATGTCATTTCGTTCCAAGTAATATCAACAAGATATTTACAATATCTTTAAACTTTACATAAACCAAACAAGAACATTGTAATACATATTTGTCTGCATATCGCAAAGTAAAACAAGCCAAAAACAAAAAAAAAATTCAAAATGTAACTTTGTACATGGTCAGCACTGAATATTTCCAGGTACCATAGAGCAAATCAGCTGTCAAACAGTGAGATCATACCAATTCAGATATGTACTGTAGACATCCATATCCAGCAGCTCACTAGGATAAATACAGGGCAAGGAACGAATGAAACTTAATGCAATTACATAAAAAACATGTCTGTACATCAAGGATAGGAAATGTACAAACAAATTTTCGAATGTCTTTTCACATGAAAAACTGAAAAGGCATTAGATTAATATATTAATATCAAATTTCAGGTTGGTAGTTTGTTTAATGTTTGGAGCTAGCAAGAGCTGAAGCTACCAACTCTTTTTTTACTCCTACTCCAATCAATAAAAAAAAGCCAGTTGATGTGCTTGTTTCAAGGTACAAATCTTTGTACAAATTACACATAACATATCATTTACTCTATTTTGTGTGAAAATAAGTGCATGTTGCCTGTGTCCAACTTAAGTGAGGCATTTTCCTTCCTATTGTGTTACCGTGCCTCTACCTCCTTGGGATTGCGTGATGGTGAGTATTCCCGAGGGTCCTGGGTGGTGATTGGCGTAGTCCGCCTTGGAGATGCTGGTCTAGCAGCACCAGAGGGTACCAGAGGTGGAGGGGCACTTAGTGCTGCAGTTGGGGGTGTTCGGTTAAGAAGTCCATTATGTCCCGTTGAAGGACTAAGCCTTGGGTAAGGCATCCCACCAAGGTGTGACATAAATGGTGGCATGTGGGGTAAGTGTCCTTCGATGGGTGATTGATGAAGTTGGTGAAGCCTGGCCCGGTCAAGTTCTTCTCGTAAATGCAACCGTTCCCTTTCTTCAGCTTGTTGCCTCAGTCTTTCTTGTTCCCGTCGAACTTCCAGCAGATGTTCGTGGTGAGAGTACTCATGTGGCTCTCGATCCCGATAGGGCCGTTCTGGATCATAGACACCAGGAAAACGATGTCCAGGCTCAGAACGAAGCTGGAAGTCCATGCGCCTTTGCAGGTCAAGGTTTCTGTAAGCTTCCCGAAGAGGATCCCAGGAGAATGCTGGGTGAGGAAGGCGGTCTCGACCTGCTGCAAGAGGACTGACTCCCATAAAGGGTGCCATGCGGGTGCGTTCAAGTGCATTCAGACTTCCCATTTGATGCATGGCACTCAGTGTGAGCGGCAGAGAGTGGGGCATAGGGACTCCATGAATTGACGGAGGGTCACTGCAGCGAGGGGATGGTGGAGGAGGCTGATGGGACAGTGCAGGATGGGGATGAATAATTGGGGTGGTTTGATGAGGAGGAAGAGAGATTTGAGGCTTTGTGGCGGCTTCAGATCCAACCACCATAACATCCTGGTCTTCTTTGTGTTCCTCCTTGATCTTCATGTCATTTTTTACCTTGTGGAGCAGATCCCCTGAGCTGGTTTCCTTCCTATCTCTCTCATTTTCTTTAATCGGTTGTGGAATACCCATCTTGATTCCTGTATCATTAAGGATGTTTTTCGAGTACGGAGAGGGTGACCTGTGAATGGATTTGAGAGAGTCATCTGAGGAGCGTCTGTCTGTCATCTCTTTTCCTGGAGAACGACTTTCCTTCACTTTAACATCTCCTAAAATGACTGCATCTCGCTGGCGATCCAACAGTTCTTTTTCAGGTTCACGGTTGCGGTCAGCACTGCCACTGCGATGTCTCCCGGAGTCTGTTGAGTTCTGGCTGTTTGAGCGGATCAGGCTGCTGATCTGGTAGCTAACCGGAGCAGAAGCAGGAGAGGAACGGTTTGAATGCCTATTACGATCTAAAGAGTCTCTGCAACAGGAAAGAACCCATTATTAGTTGATTAGAATGCTTGAAAAAAATTATAAGCTGCTTGGATCAAGCAACACCAACCTGTCTTTATCCTTCTCTTCTTTCCCAACTGAAGAGTCCCTTTTTTCCCTCTCCCGTTCTTTTTCTTTCTCACGCTCCCGGTCCCTCTCTCTGTCATGGCTGTTTGCAGAGCTGCTTCTTTCTGCATCTACAGATTTGGGCCACTGTGGAGGGGTCGGGAAGGATGGTGGTGTCCGGTGCAGCCGATTCCAGGTGTCATGATGAGGACTGCTGAGTCCCGGCAGTCCTGGACCCTCTTTTGGTCCAAACACACTGTTGGCCCCTGAAATATCAAGAAATATAACATCAGTTTATCATATCACAGTCCAGTTCTTTTGGGTTTTGCACACATAAATTGAAAGGTTAATGAGGTGTACTCATTTATTCTACAAATAAACTGCTTTTAAAGACTTTTCAACAGAGCTCTTGACCTCACTAGGTTATTTGTTTGTTCTATGAAAAGGAAAGAGTTCCATAGAGATTCTATTTTAGTCCAATCAACTTCACTAAAAAATGTCCCGTTCAGCCAATGAAGGAAGAAGGGAGAGGAAATGTGATATGGCGAGGCCTCCATTCTACTTTGCAAACAACTAATGAATGCAAGAACAATGTAAAACCAGTTGGGATGTGCGTTTAACTTGGGGTGTAAATTTGGCAAAGCTTGTCTGTGGTAGTGCCTGCCTGCCTCCTGTTTCCCTAAACTCTCTTTTGGCATTTGCTGCAAAGCTAAGTGCCTTTTTTTCATTCCCACCTTCTTTTTATTCCCTCTGCACTCTCTGTGGTCTAGAGCTAAGCTGTGCTGCACTGAGTCGAGCTAGAGGCTGGGGGCCAGGGCTTACCGAGGGCTGGGTTGCCTAATCCACCGAAGGCACTGCTTGAAAGGTTGCTGAGGCCGCCAAAGGTACTGGAGCGACTGAATGGATCTGCAAAATGCCAAACAGGGATTAGCGACGCGGGGCCGGAGGTGCCCGACCATTCCAACCGGCTTTTCTCTTACAAGCCAGCTTTGTTTTTGCGTCACTGTTACTGCTGCTATTCTAACTCCCTAAGGGTTGTTTATTTCTCCCTGTAAGACTGTTGGAGAGTGTTCACTGGCTGTGGATTAGACTTCGAGAGTTGCTGGCATGAAGAGCAATACCTGATTGGAGTACGATTGCTAGGGACATTTTTGAAATGTCTGATGTGGAAAGTGATTAAAAGAAAGCTAGAACAACAACTCATGTGTCTCCCATTTCTTCTAGCAATTTCTGTCAGTCTACCAAAAATCTTTCATCTTCTCACCCCTGGAAATATGCTACATTTTAAAACTTACCGTGCTAGGGATTGAAGGACCCTACATAATTCATGCATTTGTTTATATTTTTATTAAATTATATACAATACAAACAACATGTGGCCCACGAAAAAAAATCTTTGTTTTCAATGTGGAACATGAATTTACATTACTGAACTCTGGAAATGGATTTATGACTAATCCACAGTGTACTTAAGCAAGCAAGCAAGCAAGCATTAAGCAAATGCTTTTATCCACAGACATTTACAATTTACTAATTTACATGAGCAATCCCCCTTTGGAGCCACCAGGAGTTAAGTGCTTTGCTCACAGGCACAATAGTGATAAGTTCTTGACTCAGTAACAAGATAACCTGAGACCTGAGCTTCAACCACTTCGCAACACCGCACCCAATTCAGCATTTTACCTATTTTCTTTCCATTTCCTTTGGGCCCCAGGTGTTTATGATCTCAAATTGGATTGACTTGAAAGCTCACTGTGTGAAATCACCATTCAGCATTGAACTCAAATAACATATCTTATAGAAACTGTGGGGGAACTATCTGAATGAGGCAGAGCCCAGTAGAAAGGAACAGATAGTAAAATATATTTTTATTGCGTTTTCTTGTTGGAAACAAAGATAAAATTTTGTCCAGAATGGTCTCTCACCCAAAAAATTAAGGCAAATATTTTGCATGGTAAAAAAAAAATAATATATATATATGATTTGACATATATATGACATTGTACACTGTGAACATATTTTTATTAAGTAATAATAATAAAAAGTGTGCTTGTTAATTGAGTTGATCTTGTTTTAAGCTTTTAAGTTATTTTAATTAAAATATAAAACATAATATTTTAAACTAGACAAAACTATTTAAAATGTATTTTTTTAAGCATATTTAATCATTATTATATTATTCTGGAATACAAGTTGAAAATTGAACTAAGGTTAAAATGTATATTATCTAACCCTCTTGGGAGACACTTTTGAGCTGACTAATAACTAAATTAACATACATTTGATATATTCGACAAGAACAGAATTTTATTTTTTAAAAGAAATAGAAGTGCAGTATTTTCAATTTGTCATTTAACCTAAATTCCCAAACTAGATTATTTCTGAAATGTGGAAAGAAAAGCTTTTGTAGTTGAATCATCACTACCAAGGTGTGCAGAACTGCCAACTATGGAACATATCATATTTGTGCCATTCTGTGCCTCAAATAAAAACTAGATGGATACTAAACTTGAAGTACAAAAAGACATAGACAAGAACGATTTAAAATGATGCTGTACTTACACTTACCTGCCAAATGGCTAGGAGGCAGGAAGCCAGCATGGTGAGGAGACGGTCCATAGGGTGAAGCAGCTGGATGTCCTGATCCTATTAAAAATGACATAAAAATCATCATATAGTTAAAGTGATTGTAGACAAAGTTTTCAATCATAACCAAACCACTAGAAGCCTCTATATAGGCCTACTGTACATGCAGACAAAATTTTGGGGTGATCAGTTTGGCTGTAAGGCCCTATTTACAGCAGCTATGAAGATGCATTTTTGTCAATCTCATTAACCTGGAGGATGGTAAATATAGGTAACCGAGTCAGAAATTTATTCAACGACTTTTAGAGGTTGTTGAAAATGGTTTCAATCAGTTTGCTTAAGGCTGCGAGACACCAAGCCAATGGTTAGGCATTTGTTGGGTCATCAGTGATTATGTCAGGCTAGTTTTTTGGTGTGTTTCACATATTAACTCTCATAAATGCTCATTTATACTTATGCGTTGAGTGATCAGTGTGACCCACGGCTCATGCCTTGCACATAGCCCCTGTACTTTACTTCTGTGTGCTGTTTGTGTTGCTCTGCAATAACACTTCTGAAACACTAGCTGGCAGTAGGTTTTTATGTTCGTCTGTGTTCAGATTCTTCGTGGGTGTTTTAATCGCCCCCTAATGTACAAGTAGCTAAAACTCACTCATGCAGAGGCGGGAACTAGCGGACGTGCAATAACTTTAAACATAAGGTAAACACAAAACCACACACACCAAAAAACATTTCCATCTAGAGCATTCATGGGACTTGATACTTGTTACAATTGCTCTATTGGGCTTGTGGCTCTCAACATCACCCACACTCGTCACCGCTACCAAGTCAACCAATCACAGAGCTAGTGCTACACGTTGTTGCGACATGTAGTTACATTTTTTGAAAGGTGCACGTCAGCCTATGCGCATTGAGGGCTATGCGGCCGCACGAAGGCTACACCAGACCATACGCGTGCACTTGATGCAGAAGAATAAATCAGACTTAAGGCTCATGTCAAAGTGAGTGATCTGATTGGCTGTTAAGCTACAAATCAGCATGCAAAATATATGGTTCGTCAGATTCTCAGACACATTTACACAAGTCAGTCTCTTGGTGGTGAGTGAGAAATGGTACGTAAATGCTGCTTTGTTCACATTTGTACAGTATGTGTGCAGCACTAGTTCCATTTTCTCTTTGTGGAATGACAATACAGACTACTGCCACCTGCAGGTATGGAAAGGTACATGCAGGCGCAGATCGTACATTATCGTTTCTGTCGACTGTCGTCTATTTAGTTTTCACATGCAGCTTTTTGGTTCTGACAGGACCAGACGCAACAGACGTGAGGTGACAACAAAGACTTTTTTTTTGTCGCCACTGTTCTTTTGACGCTGGCTTGGTGTGTCCTGGGCTTTACATGGTGTAAGCTCTCATGTGGTTGAATTTGTTCGAACAACCACAAAAACAACCTTAAACTTAAAATGTTTGATATAGGAGGTGTTTTGAGAATGAAGTGAAACGTGCATTTGAACGTTTCGAAAGCATGTTAATACCAGGTGGAAACAGGACCTAGAAATCAGCCTGGCTTAACCAATGGAGTGAGTTTTGGGGCAGGACTACTGCTAATAAGCCGTTTAGATGGAGCAGTTGCCCGGACAATAAAAAGGACAGTGATGTCTTAGATTGAGTGTTCAGGTTGCATTTGAAAGGGTCAACTGTCTATTCAGCCTGAACTATATGTCATTTGTTAGTGTGTATCATTAATGAAGAAACCAATTACAAGCTGCTTCATGACACCATGCTGCATAATTACAATCTAAAGGGCAGACACGCTCATGTTGCCCTTCAACAAAGAGCTACCAGTCAATTATATCAGGTAAAAGCATTTATATTCATGCCCGTGGCCCCGGTGTCGAGCCAAGACAATGTACAAAATAACAACATGCAAATTAGCGAGCAAGGACTATGAGGAAAAGACATACAAATCCATTTTTATTACATTGCAGCCGTACCAATAAAAAGATTGCAGTATAATTTACAAGATAAGGTATAAATAATCTGTGAAGGCAGTATTTTGATTGGATTATAAATATAGTTTATAAGTGAAATCAAAATCTCTTGTGCAAGCAGAATATATTAAAGTGGTCACAGCAGTGATTTCAGCATAAGGCTTTCACATAACAGCGGGAAGGAAGAATTGTTTCCAGGAATGGTTGTGAAATTGCAATTTTATATCTTAACCTGTCATCGTTTTCATCCTACAAAATTAAAGTCAGTATGACATGTTGTTTTCATAGATACACTCACCGGCCACTTAATTAGGTACACCTGTCCAACTGCTTGTTAACACAAATTTCTAATCAGCCAATCACAAGGCAGCAACTCAATGCATTTAGGCATGTAGCCATGGTCAAGATGATCTGCTGCTGTTCACACCGAGCATCAGAATGGGGAAGAAAGGTGACTTAAGTGACTTTGAACATGGCATGGTTGTTGGTGCCAGACGGGCTGGTCTGAGTATTTCAGAAACTGCTGATCTACTGGGATTTTCACACACAACCATTTCTAGGGTTTACAGAGAATTGTCCAAAAAAAAAAAAAAAAGCAAAGAAGAGGAAACCGAGGCTACAACTCACACAGGCTCACCAAAACTGGACAATAAAAGATTGGAAAAATGTTGCCTGGTCTAATGAGTCTCGATTTTTGCTGTGGCATTCGCATGGTACGGTCAAAATTTGGCATCAACAACATGAGCATGGATCCATCCTGCCTTGTATCAACGGTTCGGGTTAGTGGTGGTGGTGTAATGGTATGGGGGATATTTTCTTGGCACACTTTGGGCCCATTAGTACTAATTGTGCACTGTGTCAACGCCACAGCCTACCTGAGTATTGTTGCTGACCATGTGCACCCCTTTTTGACCACAGTGTACCCATCTTCTGATGGCTACATCCAGTAGGATAATGCGCCATGTCATAAAGCGTTAATCATCTCAGACTGGTTTCTTGAAAATGACAATGAGTTCACTGTACTCAAATGGCCTCTACAGTCACCAGAACTCAATCCAATAGAGCACCTTTGGGATTTAAGAGATTCACATCATGGTTGTGCAGCCGACAAATCTGCAGCAGCTGCGTGATGCCATGTCAATATGGACCAAAATCTCTAAGGAATATTTCCAGTATCTTGCTAAATCTATGCCACAAAGGATTAAGGCAGTTCTGAAGGCAAAAGTGGGTCCAACGCGGTACTAATAAGGTGTACCTAATAAAGTGGCTGGTGAGTGTACATGTTTGCATTACTGAATTGTGTATAATAAGATAAGCAGTGTGTACCGAGAGAGTAAATAGTGCAATTTTAATTTTGTGTTCAACTTAAAGGTTTGTCTTTTCACAAACCTGTTGATGAGAAGAGGGGTCTGGCCAGATCATGAGGGTAGGGGAATCCAGGGAATACACCTGGAGCTGGAGGACGGCTGAACAGATCAAGTTTTCCATTCATGTCCAGTTTATGTGGGTCCAAGTGCATCTGCTTTTAAGGAATACACATAACATGATATTTAATTCATCAGTGCAACTTCAATTTAAATATAATATAATATAATGAAAATTGACTAACACTATATTCTTTTTACTACTTTTTATTTTATTCACTTAGAAATGTTTTTTCTACTTTAATATTAAATATTTTCCTTCTGTTATTGTCATTACTTCTATTGTTTTCATTTTGGATAAAAGCATCTGCCAAATAATTAAATGTAAATGTACATAACACAAAATCCCTTTGTTTGTTTACTAAATGACTGATTTGTTCCAGGTTCGTATTACACAACATGTTTTGCTGTCAGATCATGTGATTTTGCCTCGATAGTACTTTTTATGTCGTAAAACAAGAAATATGCTTCTTCCTGAGCCAATCATTGCTTGCCATCTTTAATGACATGCATGATGTCATTGAGAAGGTGAAACTAACAAATGGACCACAACAAAATTAAACATGTCTTTCTGTTGAGATGTCATCAGATGTCCCCATTAACAAACAACTACGACTATGAATCAGATGACCTGTGTCAAAATCAAGCTGAAATTGTCTGAACCCGGCAATAATGTTTAATGCATGAAACATTCCACTTTGCACCTATGTATTCTTGTACTTCTCTTACACTAAAGACTACACTATATTTCAGAAAGAATCTTTTCTTGGCTTCTGAGAGAACTTACTTTCATCTTCTGCTGATGATGGTAGATCTGCCAGGCGATTTGAACATGTACTGCACACCATTTACCTGGCTTCTGACATGAGAACAGAAGAAATTTCCAAGCATTAGCACAAAGGCACGAGCATTTAAGGTGGAAAATGTAGGGATTTGAAAGAGAATGGAAATATGATGCTTACTCTTACTGAAGTCCTAAAAGGATCTGTTATCTGTGAAGCGTTGAGAAAGACATAAAGAAAAGGACAAAGGCAGAAGTTCAACTTCATGAAATGCTGAAAACATCACAATCCTGATGTGTTTCTAATGGCTAAGTGTTTCTCCTGAGTAGATGGCTTACCCTTGGGTCCTTCTGAAGGAGAGTGTGTGGGACCGTTCCTGGTCGTGCTGCAACATCAATAGGGTTTGAGGCCTGGAGACAAGATTAAGACCTTTTTAGATACAAATAATGAAACAATCATTCTTTATTTTCCTTCAGCTTAGTCTCTTTATTCTTCAGGGGTCGCCACAGCGGAATGAACCGAAAACTTATCCAGCATATGTTACACAGCGGATGCCGTTCCAACTGCAACCCATTAATGGGAAACATCCATACACACTCATTCACTACGGCCAATTTAGTTTATTCAATTTACCTATAGCGCATGTCTTTGGACTGTGGGGGAAACCGGAGCACCTGGAGGAAACCCACGCAAACACGGAGAGAACATGCAAACTCCACACAGAGATGCCAATTGCCCCAGCTGGGACTCGAACCAGCGACCTTCTTGCTGTGAGGCGACAGTGCTAACCACTGAGCCACCATGCTGCCCCAATAATGAAACATTGCATGACAAAGAAGTCTCCACTGTTTAAAGCGGCGGTCCACACAGAATGCATTTTCCGTCTCCAACGTGCAACTTTTCTATTGTTTTTTAATGTAAACGTGCTGGACAGACATGTTTGACCGATATGTTCAAATCTCATGTCTTTTGAAATCCTGCACATGTGAGCGATGCAAAAGATTATCAGGTGATCAGCAGTGGACCAATTAGAAGAGCTCGGAGGCAGAGGATTCGTTGCGAGCTTCTGTTTATAGTAAAAAGTTGGGATGTTTTATTTATCATTATATCATGGTGAAGAAAGAGCTCATTGTGGCTTTGTCCAGACTATCTTGAGATATATGATTTATCTTCATGGTCTTTAATACAACATATTGTTTTCCTATGTCTAATGGGCCAATTGCTGTTATTAATACATCACGTTCTTAATGCCGTGTCACGCGGACCTCACTTTTTTAAACCCATTTTTGAGAACTGCGTCATGCTTTTAGAAGCAAAGACGCATTCGATGTGAATGAGCCCTAAGAATCTTTTTTTCCAAGGCGTTTTACACTGTAAAAAAAATCTGCAATTTTACAGTTTATTTCTGGCAGCTGTCAAATAGCAGACATTAAATTACAGAAATTTCCTTAAATTTTAATTTCTGGTAAATTTCTGTAATTCAACCTCTGTTATTTTACAGTACATTTCTGTAATTTAACGGCCGTTATTTTTCGTTCTTTTTCCGGCACCAAAGCTGCCGAAAATAAACCGTGAAATTACAGATTTTTTGTGTAGCTAAAGAGGATTGTACGGATTGTAGCTAAAGAGTTATGTTATGTTAGTATAAATATTGTCTAATATTCCAATTGAATGTGCAGAGACAATTAGAGCCCAGTGGTATTATTAGTGTTTTTGCCAATATGGGCACATATTTCACCAATATGGGCAAGTGAATGACTTCAGACTTGCTCTACTTATGACTTGTAAATAACACAATAGTGAGTTATTTTAAAAAAAGGTGGCTGGTAAAAACCTTTACACACCAAGTGAATGAAAGATATGTAACCCATTCACTGCAAAGACACATGCTAACCACTCTGCTCTAGACCACAGTGCTAAGTCTAAAGTTAACACAAAAGCCTCCAGCAGGTCATTGAGCCTGTGCCTTTTTGCATAATCCATTAGTGGAGAAAGTAGTAGTGGTAGATTTCTCTGTCTGTCTGCAGTATAAATGTAGCTGTGCCGGATTTGAGTGCACCCTGAATACTAATGGTAGGGCGAAGCTGGGCTCTCAGTCATGCCAATTTCTGCCTGGTACAGAAAGCAGAGTATGTAATGCTAATGATACCAGAGATACATGGAGAATCTTTTAAATACCTTAATGGAGTGTAAGGGTTCACTTTTAATTGATCATTTGTTACATGGAATGTTTTCTTTTTGTTTTTTTGGCACATTTATTATCAGCCAATTTAGATATGTTAAATATGTCCCAATTTAAATCAATCCTTTATGACAGATTCAACAAGGTACTGGAAGTATTCCTTAGAGATTTTGGTCCATATTGACAGGATAGCATCACGCAGTTGCTGCAGATTTGTTAAATGCACATCCTTGATGCGAATCTCCCATTCCACCGCATCCCAAATGTGCTCTATTGGATTGAGTTCTGGTGACTGTGGAGGCCATTTGAGTACAGTGAACTCATTGTCATATTCAAGAAACCAGTCTGAGATGATTCACAAAGTAGCCATCAGAAGATGGGTACACTGTGGTCATAAAGTGATGGACATGGTCAGCAACAATACTCAGGTAGGCTGTGGCATTGACATGATGGGCAATTGGTACTGATGGGCCCACGTACAAGTGTGCCAAGAAAATGTCCCCCCCACACCGTTACTACCACCAGCCTGAATTGTTGTTACAAGGCAGGATGGATCCATGCTTTCATGTTGTTGATGTCAAATTCTGACCCTACCATCTGAATGTTGCAGCAGAAATTGAGACTCATCAGACCAGGCAACGTTTTCCAATCTTCAATTGTCCAATGTTGGTGAGCCTGTGTTAATTGGAGCCTCAGTTTCCTGTTATTAGCTGCTGTAGCCCATCCCCCTCAAGGTTGGACGTGTTGTGTGTTCAGAGATGCTCTTCTGCATACCTCAGTTGTAACGAGTGATTATTTGAGTTACTGTTGCCTTTCTATCAGCTGGAACCAGTCTGGCCATTCTCCTCTGACCTCTGGCATCAACAAGGCATTTGTGCCCACAGAACTGCCGCTCACTGGATATTTTCTCTATTTCAGACCATTCTCTGTAAACCATAGAGATGGTTGTGCGTGAAAATCCTTGTAGATCAGCAGTTTCTGAAATACTCAGACCAGCCCATCTGGAACTAACACCCAAGCCGTGTTCAAAGTCACTTAAATCACTTTCTTCCCCATTCTGATGTTTGACCTGCAGCAGATCGTCTTGACCATGTCTACATTCCTAAAGGCATTGTGTTGCTATATGATTGGCTGATTAGAAATTTGCATTAACAAGCAGTTGGACAGATGTACCTAATAAAATGGCCAGTGAGTGTATGTTGGCACACTTTACCTCTAGGCTATTGGTACAGACAAAAACAAATGACCATAGCTTTGAAAAAAATTCCTATTTAAAGCTTGACTCTTATGTAGTTGGAGTCTTATGTACTAATACAGATGGAAATTCAAAGTTGATATTTTCTAAGCTGATATGGCTTGGAACTATGTAACCTTTTAGCATAACAATAACAGTGCCTGGAAATCGGCTGAATGGATTCAAAAATGTTTAAACTCAACCATTTAACCCTAGAGGAGTCGTAAAATGAACACAAAAGAAGATATTTTGAAGAAAGCTGAAAACCTGTAACTGTTGACATCCATAATAGGAAAAAGAAAAAATATGGAAGTCAGTAATTGCAGGTTTTCAACATTTTTTTTCTTCAAAATATCTTCTCTCTTGTGTTCAGAAGAAAGTAAGTCGAACAGGTTTTGAACAAGTTAAGGGAGAATAAATGATGACACTATTTAATATTTGGGTGAACTTTCCTTTTAACTTTAAATTGCATAACTGAAAATGACTGAAGACCAAAATTGGGTTTTTCTTATGTATGGTCATGATACCAACTTGGAGATTTTTTTACGTGCCATATTTAATTTTTGTTTGGTTGACATATTAATCTTGCCCATATTAGAGCCTACATGTGGGAAATTTGAAATCTTCAAACCAACCACAGTCTCTTCCCTGCAGGCACCGGACATCACACAGACATAAGATTGACGCTGGACTCCAGCGTAATCTAACTTAAAATGTTTGGTTGTATATGAAAATCTAGTTAACGTCAGAACCCCACGTCAGTGTAGGTAATTACACAACATAAAACCAATCAAAGATGTTTGCTGATGTTAAACCCTGACGTTGAATGGATGTCATATCATGATGTTAAAAAGATGTTGGATTTTAGTTACTTAATGCCACAGCCTAAAACTTACCAATTATCAACAGCATCTGACATTAAATTTTGGTCACCAGACTTCGCAGCCAAAATAGAACTAAAGATCAGCGTCATATAAATGTTGTGTGCCTGCTGGCTTTCTTGTTCAGCTCAAGTCAAAACAGTTTTGTCTTCATTTTCACATGATGTAAATGAAGAGAGTCTAACCTTTGGCTGGAAGGCGCCTTGCAGTGAACTGAAGGGCCCTGAATGTGGAAGCAATGGAGGCATTCCTGGCATAGTTGGTGGGTAGGAGGGAAAAAACTGAAGAAAAAAAACAAACAAAAAAAAAATGTTAAGCTAGTTGACATCTGTCAATTCTTTGACCTACAACTTGCCTATCTTGCTGTGCAAACAACATCAAACCAAGCAGTCTTAAAAACATGCAAGAAGTTTACAAATGTGTCTAAAAAACTTGACATAATCTGTTTCATCTTCAGTCAAAGCAAGGTTACGCAGTCAAAATAAGTCAGCTCTTACATTTGAATGTCTCAAGAAAGGATTGTCCAGCTTCGGGGCGTATTTGTCGAACTATAAAGAGAGAGACACAGAAAAAGAAAGAGCGCAAATTAAAAACATATCAACAAAATCAAAGGCATCTGTGAGCAAAAACATGAGAGGGCTTTACTGCAGTGTGCTTACACAGTCAAATAAAAAGCAGATGAAGCTCAAATAAATTACACCCTTTTAATAAAACAATTACACAGTAAAACAGCCATTCAATGTCACATGAAAGAAAACCACTGCAGCCGCAGATGGCACAGGCTTCACAGAGCCGGCACGGAGTGTGGGAATACGCTCACAAAAGAGTCAAACCAGATCGCTAAACAAATGAAAGGCACCCTTCACTTCCAATTAAAGTGACATGAGCCATTTATTATGTGGCGCAGTCATTCCTTTACAGTTGAGAAATATATAAAACTCAAGTTCCAGTTAAACTACAATTAGCAGTGTAACTATAGGGTAAGAAATGAGGATTAGCTTGTGAATGTGGGGAGATTTTGCATTTGGAAGCGAAGAAACATGTAATGGATAAGAAATTCAAATGTGCTTTTCACCTTTAAAGCGTTAGTTCAGCCCAAAATGTTAATAGTCATTAATTACTCACCCTTCATGTTGTTCCAAACCTCTGAAATCTTTATTCATTTTCAAGACACAAATTAAGATATTTTGGGTTAAATCTGAGAGCGCCCTCATTCTCCATAGACAGCAAGGTTTCAGAGCAGAAAAAAACAAAAACACTAAAAACTGACCATATGCCTTCAGTGGTCACAGTGCTTGTGAAGCCACGCAATATGCTGACACTAAGGAGAAGAAACTTTTTTTTTGTTTTATGTGTGCACAAAAGTATTTGGGTAGCTTGATAATATTGCCACTGAAGGATATGGTCTGTTTTTAGAAAGGGTTTTTGTACCTTTCTGGCCTTTGAAGGAGTCTATGGAGTATATGGTGTATGCTGTCTATGGAAGATAAGGGAGCTCTCTGATTTCACCTAAAATATCTTGATTTGTGTTCTGAAGAAGGTCTCAGGAGTTTGGAATGATACGAGGGTGAATAATTAACGGCAATCTTGTTTTTGGGTAAATTAAGCTTAAGTCTTTAAGCTTAAGGATTTCATTATTTTACATCCAGCAATAAATTAAACATGGAAATATGGTCCATGAGTCCAATAGATATGTATATTTTTCACATAAATTTTATCACCTTGAAATTATAAAGTTCTGTATTATATTTATTTACATATTCTTATTCTCTGATAACTTTTTTTTATATAATGTGATGTATTTATTTAAAAAAACATTTTGGTATATGTACCAAAACCCACTCAGAATGTAAAACAGAACCTTATTATTCAGGAAACATGGTTCATGAGTCCAATAGACATGTACATTTTTCACATAAATATTGTCACCTTGAAATTAGAATGTTCTGTATTACATTTATTTACATATTCTTATTCTCTGACAACTTATTTATATAACGTGAAGTATTTATTAAAAAAAACTTTTCTTATATGGACCAAAACCCATTCAGAATGCAAACAGAACCTTATTATTCTGATAGATAAACATGTTATTCACAATTTTGCCATTAAGTAAATAAACCAGCATCGTTGTCACCTTAAATGAACACAAAATATATAAAAAAATGCTAAATAGGTAAATGAGTAAAACCTGCTGTAGTAGTTACGACGGAATAGGTGCGTCCCAAATCGCATACTTATGCACTATGTTACGGCATTTTGTAGTATAAATAATGCAAGTCAGGTGTGTTCAAACTCCGGGCCAGTGTCCTGCATATTTTAGGTCCAACCCCAATTAAACACACCTGAAGCAGCTAATCAAGCTCTTTCTAGGTATACTAGAAGGGAGGCGTGGTGAAGGAAGTTGGAGCTAAACTATGCAGGACACTGGCCTCCAGGACCAAGTTTGGACACCCCTGGTGTAAGTAGTGCACTGGACACTTCACACACTCAACGGTTGCAACTTTGCCCACAAAGCGGAAGGGGCGGAGCTTTCAGCACTGATGTTGGATTACTTTATTTATTTTGGATTGTAAAAAGAAAAATTCAACAAAGAGTGATCTTGTTGCCTCCTGACTGTGGTATTTGGTAGTTTGGTCATCTATTTTGCTAAGAAAAAAACGCTAGAGTTCCATTTGGGATGACACCACATTCATATACTAGTACATTAGTAAATATAGCATAAGTGCATAGTGTGCCATTTGGAACGCAGCAATAGTCTTATGTCTCAGGTGATGGTAATAAAAATGTATAAACTCTTAGGATACACTAAGTGTGTGCGTGTGCTTCTTTGAAAAGCAGCAGTTGCTTGAACCACACATCCCACTTATGGCAGAGGGTTTACACTCCAACAGATCAGCAGGCATAAGCTGCTTTTATCCGGCATGGTATGAATGTGTGGTGATAATTAGCTTAAATCAAACACATGAGGTTGCCCTGGCTGAGAAAATCGCTGATCTGGCTTCCCTGAGCGTTGCACTTCTGTGATCCTTGCGAGGGCCGCACGCCTGCTTTATGGTTAACACTTGCCGAGTAAATACAGCAAAGGTTTATAGTGGCTCATAAAAAAACAGTGCTTCATAATTCACAGCCCCTGTCAGAGCTTTATAACAAACAGCGTTAGCGAATCAAGGCTCAGCATTACATCTGTAAACAATTCAACATTTATAGAAGAAAAAGCTAGGAGGAAGGGAAGAAAGAAAACAAGAAAGGCATTATACGAAGTGTGTGACCCTTCAAGTCAACGTGAAACAGCATTAGCTACCCACTTTACTTCTGGACTTGTTTGGAGATGCAACAAAATTAGCTTTGAAATGACATTAGTCAATAAATGACGCACAATAAGACCAAGATTATGTATAAATGAAGTAAACTGGGCTGTTTTTGATTTCACGTTGGCTTTAAAAACATTAATCTCAGTAAAATAATGTAGAAATGCTTTAGAAAGATCAAGCATCAGCATATATACTGTATGTCAGTAGAAAACATCACATGGTGTTTGCAAGAAATTCAACAATAGCAGGTTAGCAAATATAGATTATATCTCATAAAACATTCAAGGAAGTTGTGGTAGTGTGTGTTTGTCATCCAACACACAAGATAAGATGCATATACCGACATTTTCATGGCCATTTCAGTGTTTCCTGATGACGAAACAGTTTCGTAAGCCACAAAAGAATGCAAGCTGCAACAACATATGGCATGTTTTAAGCTAATATGCAAGCAGATTGGAATCTCTGGAGATGGTAATCTGCGATTCAGAAACGCTTGACTTTTCATCTAGTGCTCCGACATAATATCTCTCTGATAGTTGGACAGTGGCGATTGTATGCCGATAAGACGTTCTCGTTCCTGTCTGACTACGTTTCTGAATGTATTTCATATGGCTGGCTAACTTTGAGGAGCTGAACTGATCTGATCGCAGGCTGCTAAAGTTTGCCTCTAATAGCCGCTTTGCACACGGAAGCAATTAGGCTTTATCAAAACAGCCCGTTGATGTCATGACTTTCATCTGTAGTGAGGTCATTATGTTTCGACCGCAAGCTTTGAATGTGTCACACAGAACGAGCTCTGTCTGTACCTCAGTCACGCCATAAGACTATGTCTGCCTCCTGTTTTCCTCAAACAGCCCCCAGCACTCAGAAACATCACCATCCTGCTCATATGAAAGCAATAAAACATCTCTGGCTCACACTATAAAAGCGCAATGAGTTCGGCATGTCAACATGGCAGCAAAAAGGGTTTTTATTAGGGGAAGAGCTACAATATTTGTGGTCGTCATGGGACAATAGTTTATCTTGTTAGGATGATGGGTATCGGTTATGTCACTGAGATTGGGTTGTAAAACTGTTTCAACCATGTAGCCACTGTTTAAGATCTGGCCAGCTTTGAGATAAGCTTTAAGCATCAGTAGTGGGTCGTAAACTCTCTTGCTTATTATACAACTGTTAGTTCCGGTGCTCGGTTAGGACTGAATGAGCTCCGTTCTGCTTCACAGTTGCTTGTAAATATTTGCAGTGCTTCAAACAGACTGACAGACTTTTGCTACACTCTGGTTCCATTTAGGCCTATGTTCATCAACAATGGATTCAATAATTGGCCATAATTGGTCTTTTATTTTGAATATCAGAATGACGGTGCTGTAAAATGGTTTTAAACCCATATCCTCTCTCCCATAACCCAAAGATCTGCATGTTGCTGGTTGCATCTAGTCTTATAAAAGTAGTCACTATTTTTTTTTTTTCAAGACTAGCCATTACTTTTTGAAATTGACCTCAAAATGTTGACCTAATTTGAATCCAAAAAGCAAGAGTAATTACACCTTGCCTAACTAGTTGATCAAATCAGTTCTACAGTAGAGACTTATCGTTTATGCAAATGGTGTCTGGGTAGTTAGCACCGGTGGTGTAGGTATTGCAGTATATCAGTTTCAGTTTGTATCAGTTCACTTGTCGGTATTTCCGAAGAGACTGATAGTTTGAATGCTGCTCTTTTGCGTGAAACTATTTTGGCTTCATTTGGAACAATTTGTATCTGACTATGTTGTGGCTTAAATAGAAGTTATTTGTGGTGTTAGTCAAAATATTAGCATGTGACGTGCCAATATTCAGTACGTCAGCACAGTTGCAAATGTCATACTGTTGGTGCTGTAAAACTATTTCAACCCTATGGCCTTGGTTTAAGATATGTTCTTATTTAAGCCTCAATAGTGGGTTGTAAACACTGTTACTTACTACATGCCAGTCAGTGCTCTGTTATGACTATTATGAACAAATGTGATCCCACTTTACCGTTTTATCAATCTGCTTGTATGTTTCAGACATGCTATACAGAACTGTTTTGGCTTCGTTTAGATCTATTTTCGTTTAAAGTGCAACGATAGATGAAATAAATGATGGTATTGTGTCTAAAATAAATGCTATTTGTGCTATCACGGCCATGCTGGTATTTCAGCACGTCAACATCATTGTGAATCTCAATGTTTGGTTAGGTCACCGAGATGGTGTTATAAAATGGTTTCGATTTTGGCCTTCGTTTAAGCCGCAGAAGTGTGTTGTAAATAAGAAATAAGTAAGTATTAGTTACACATTACACAATAGTTATTTCTAAAGGTTTGTTATGATTGGTTGGTATCACTTTACTTTACACTATATCACTATACTCTAATCCAGTGATGCCCAAACTAGGGCCTGGGGGCCAAAGTTGGCCCATGGTAATCTTTGATTTAGCTCACCGTCCCATCTGAGAAGAAAAGAAGAATGATGGAGATGTTTCGATGTTGTATTGTTAAAAGCTAACTGAAATTAAATGTTTCAATGAAAGAATTAATTACGCAATAGTTATTTCTAGAGGTCTGTTGTAATTTGGTGGTGTCACTATACTCTTCAACAGTCCTTAATGATTTTTTTTTTTTGCATTTGCTGCCAGTCTGCTCGTTGCTTCATTGCATCGTCTTCGTTTGGAACTATCTTCGCCAGTGGAACAACAAACGTCCGACAATACTATTTCTAAAATTTAAATCTGTCTGAACATCAGAATGATGCGGCCATGCTGAAAATCTGTACGTTGACGCAATTGCGAGTGCGATATAGGTTGAAGAATGCGATGGGCGCATGTTTTAAATAGGTTGGTGTTTTTTAAGGGGAGCAGGGAGGTAGGAAGGGAGTAAAATCTATCTGTTTTTACTTATCCTCACATTTCTGGCTGGGGTACGCACCATGGGAGGTGCAGTGGGCGGCCCAATGATGGCTGCCGGGGGCAGACTGGCAGGGAAAGGCGTGAAGGTGTGCTGATGCGTGTGTTGGTGCTGGTGCATATGCTGATGTTGGTGAAATTCGGCCCGGAGGAGCGACACAGGGGCCAACGGTGACCCTGTGGCCCCTGGCGCCGTCCCCCGGCCTCGCTCCGAGCTCTGAACCAGGAAGCGGTTGTTCAGCTCCTGCCTCAGAAGATCATGCTCTGCAAGATAGGAGAGTGAAGTGGAAAAGGAGGGAAAGGGGGAGAGGGGGAAGACACGGGAGGGAAAAGAAAAAAAAGGCACGGGCGGCCAGTGAGTTTTCACAACAGTGGTTGGAAGAAGCGAAAGAGGGTAGTCACCTGGCTTTCTCTGTTTCTCCAATTCAAGGTGTGAGGGTTTTCTACGTGAGGACTCATTGGTGGAGGTAAGAGAGTTGCCTGTGACAATGTGCCAATCAGAATCCCCGAATGAGGCTGGCAATACATGATTGGTTGGTTGAAAGATATCAACAGGCTGGTATCTAAAGACAAGAGAGAACCAAGAGTCACCTCAGCAGAAAACACACACACACTTGACCCGACATACACAAACGTCTATACCGCCTTAAAAAGGTAGTTCACCCCAAAATGAAAATCACCCTCATATCATTTTAAACCTGTATGAATTATTTTCTTCTGTGTTTGGCTCAAAAATGACTCGAATGGACAATCTAAAAACAGTAATAAGTAATAATAATGTTTTTGAGTTCCACAGAAGAAACAAATGCATAAAGATTTTCACACAAAATTTTCATTGATGGGTGAACTATTCCTTTAAGGCCTTTTTTAGAGTTTAGGATTTCTAAGCTCTTGATGCTTTTAAAATACATCAATGTGTATTTAATGTAGAGTCTTTACTTGCCTCATTACAATGAGCCAATATTGATATTTTTAGAGAACAAAATTATGAAATATAATTGCTTAAAGATTTTGGTACTACGTCTATGACTTCAGCCTTGTTTTATAATGGAAGCTACATAACAATTACACTATTGAGACTAACTGCAGGTCTTTAATAAACAATTAAGAAAAATACTTTTACTTTTTTACTTGCTTTCTAGATTTAAATAAGCATGTAGCTGTAAATTCCCGTAATTGGCATATTAAAGACAGTAATTAACAAAAATACACTTACCGTCTGAAGCAAGGAGATGAAGAGGGCAGCTATTTTTTTTATCTTAAATTTATCATTTAGTATCATACTGGTGTAATCTGATTTAAAATCTGAGGTAAAATAACAGCCAATAAGCCAAAGTTTACTGCTGCCGTGCCCCTCTGAGGCACAGCTTTCAGATAATAAGTGGACATGGTAGTTGACATTAGGGATGCTCATAATAACGATTAACCATTAACCGAAAGGGTGCGTTTTTAACCGATTAATGATATCAGTTAAATGATTAAAAAATATGATTATAGACAATTCAATGTGGTGATGTCATTGGCCCATAAACATTTCCTGCTTGTTGTTAAACTTTTTTATAACTGTAACAAGAGGCAATTCAATGACAACTTTACATTAAAACACCTGCCATATGATTATTTATCAATATTTGGACTTTTTTGGATTCTCTGGAACTTTGTAAATAAAAAATGTAAAACAGGAAATAAGTTAGGACCATTGTTATTGTTTACATCCTTCAACATGGTCTATATATATTTTTAAAGTTTGGCTGCATAAAGGGCCGATCGCAGCTAACATGCTTTTATGTTCAGAGGGTCACCTATTTATTGACCGACGCAAGAGTTTTTGCTGTTGCGCACTTTGTGCTCGTAGTTGAAAAAAACTCTGAACGGAAAAAGCATGTCACGTCAGTTGCATCTTTTTCATTCTTTAATCAAATGAAAGCCAAGACGGGGTTTCCGTCGATTAAATGTGTATTTTCCATAAAGCGATCGATTTGAGGTAGCCTGCTATTTTTATTTGACAGAAGAAAAAAAAACATATGATTGGACAAACAGCATATGCTGGTTTTTATAAAGGATTCAGTCAGTGTTTTTGTTTAGTAATCTAAACTTGTCATTTAAGTGAAAAATATCTAGGGGCAGGCCTATTTATTTTATTCTTTTTATTTAGTCTATTCTTTTTTCTATGCTGTTGGAAACACTGCAGGTGCTTGAAGATGTTGTTCTGATGTTCTGTATGCTGTTGTTCACGTTAAAATAAATCAGTATTTTAAAATGCAATATTTAATGTGTCAGACACAAAATAGTCACATCAATTTTTCAAAAAATAAATCATTTTATTGTAATCTGACCAGTTAACTGTTAATATTCGATTAATGAGTGGCGGTTGTCGGTTGGCAAAAATAAACCAAAATGAGCATCCCTAGTTGACATCTTTCCTTATTAAAGATATAATATACTGAAGATATGTCACATTTTTCAATTTTCATGCGCTGACCCTCTGATGTGTGTGCAATCTCGCCTTACAGTGGAAAAATCTTAAAAATAATGCAATTTTCTGCTCTTACTGCATACTTTTTCTGTAAACCCTTTAACATGGGTTACTTGTCAACACAGAGCATTTATAAATACGGTAACTGTAGGAACAGTCCCTAGATTTGTGGGAACAAAATTTGTATTAATTTAGAGACTAATGCTACAATATGCTAACTTAAGACATTAAGACTGGATAAATGAATCTCACACTGTTTATTTCTTAGGTCTCATTTTAAAAAATAGGGCACTTACACACTAAATACAACTGCAATGAAGCATTTGAGGGACAGAAATGCATTATTATGCTTTTTGCAGGTCAAAAGTCAAATAAAAACTGGATGCTCCAATCTTATTGGTCAATAAGTGCTAATGTCAAGGTACATTGAGGTGAAAGTCACCTAAGCAAACATTTGCATTTCCTTGGAAGCCATTGCCATAATTGGATTTAACTAATGTGCAGAATTTTTCCTCAAAGGCCTAGTGTGTACGCGCCCTTCAATATTTGGTATTATAACACAATTGAATTCTCTAAACTCACTCTAATTACAGCATAAATCTCCAAAAATCTAAGGATTTCTTTTTTACCTGGATAAGGTGGTCCTGCAGGGTGTCCTGGCACCACCAGGCTGTTGGTCGGTAGGGTGGGCGGCGGAGGCAGTGTAGCAGGGGTGGCGAACATGGCCGGATGGCTGGAGAGGTGAGAAGGCGAGTGAAGGGAGTAGTGGGAAGAGGGCAGTCCGGTGATGGAGAGAGGAAGAGGAGGAGCAGGAGATGGGAGATGACCACTGAGGTGATGAGCGGAGTGAGGCAGGTGGTGTTTGGGAGGAAGAGTTGAAGGGTTGGCACTGTAATTACAAAGTAAAGACAAGGTTTTATTACAAATTACAAAATGTAGTTATACACATATACTCAATATTCAGTTAATATTTCATACATGTAAATATAATTATTAAAACTGGGTAAAAAAAAATCAGTTTTAAATGATCTTCAATCTAAGAAAACAATACTGATTCTTAATATTCTTGCTTTATTTTAGATGATGTCAATAATTCGCCTCTCATACTGATAAGATGAGGTCAACCAAATCACTCGTTGTTATTTGCAAGTTGTGCCCACAAGAGCTAATACGGTGTCTACACCAGGTGCCAGTGGTGTGGCATGACTTAAAACAATAGAAGCAATTATAATCAGTGATCATTGCATAGTTTATCCTTACCTTGTATGGACGGTATGTACACTACCTGACAAAAGTCTTGTCACCTTTCCAAGTTTTAGGAACAACAAATTATAACTTGACTTCTAGTGGATCATTTGGTATTTGGTATCAGAAATGGCTTATATGATTGTTAATTACTTAATCTGGACAGTAATGTCTGACTTTGCTTAGAAAAAGTCTTGTCACTTAACAGAAATAATGTACAGTATAGAATATAGTCATGGTGCAGTGGAAAAAAAATTGATATGGTGTATGACTCCCATGAGCTTGGAGGACTGCATTCATACACATCTGCATCGACTCAAATAACATTAATAAAGTCATCTGAAATGGCAAGGAAAGCATTCATGCAGGACTCCCAGAGTTCATCAAGATTCTTTAGATTTATCTTCTTCCTTCATCTAACCTCTACCCTAGACATGCTCAATAACGTTCATGTCTGGTGACTAGGCAGGCCAATCCCAGAGGACTTTGACCTTCTTTGCTTTCAGGAACTTTGATGTGGAGGCTGAAGCATGAGACGGAGTGCTATCCTGCTGAAGAATTTGCCCTCTCCTGTGGTTTGTAATGTAATGGGCAGCACAAATGTCATGATACCTCAGGCTGTTGATGTTGCCATCCACTCTGCAGATCTCTCGCACAACCCTATACTGAATGTAACCACAAACCGTGATTTTTTTCTTCATCAAACTTGACTGATTTCTTTGAGAGTCGTGGGTTCATGCGGGCTCCAATAGGTCTTCTGCAGTATTTGTGATGATTGGGATGCAGTTCAATAGACGATTCAGTGGAAAAATCTACTTTCTGACACTTTTCCAAATGATAAACTAGAAACAAATGGTCAGACTTTGATTGAAGATTACCGACACAAACCAGAATCAATATTTTTTTGATTACCAAACCAATCAATATTTTTACAATTGATCACAATACCCAGCCTTAATAATTTTAGATATGAATAAATAGTTACTAACCTGATGTCGTGAAGACTGCTGTATGGCAAAGGATGATGATGATGATGACTGCTGATTGGCCGGCTGTGGTGCAATGGGGGCGGAAGTCTGTGCTCCAGTGAATGTGATAGGTTTCTCAGGAGGGGTGGGGTGGGAATAGGGGGCAAAGTCTCCTTTTTGATAGAGAGAGGATTTGGGGAGGTAGGGTGGGCTCTAGGCGGGGGGGCTGCCGCCGCAGCAGGGGCAGGAGACCCCGTAGGGGGCGACGCAGGAGTTGGGCTGGAGATGGGTGGGACAAACGAAACGTCGTTACTCTGTTCCTGGCTACGCTGAAGACCAGACACTTTGGTCGAGCTGGAAGTTTTGGTCCCCAGACTCTCATTCGTTGGCGTAACTAGAAAGTAAGGAGAGACATGACAAGAGTTTAAAATATGTATCTTCATTTAATTTATACATTTACATTTTTCATTTGTTACTATTTTTCCCAGTACTGGGTTGCAGCTGGAGGGGCATCCGCTGCATAAAACATATGCTGGAATATTTGGCGGTTCATTCCGCTGTGGCGACCCCTGATAAATAAGAGACTAAGCTGAAGGAAAATGAATGAATGAATTTGTGACTATTTTTAATCTGGATGTCAAATTCAGTTTAGATGTTTTTGTTGATGTAGCTAGTGGTTAAAGGTTAATTACATTTACACCACATACAGACTTTAGGATTTTAAATCCTAAAATAAATCTAATTTGTCAAATTGTAAAGAAACAGTCACACTAGGACTAATAAGAATAAAGACAACTGTATCAATGTAATAAATATATAACTAGATAACTATATCAGACCACAGTCAGAAATTGTCTGTTAAGGGGCATTATGTCCTCCAAAAATGTATATTTAACCTTCGTAAGGCTTTATCAATTACATTAATAACTGAATCTGTGTTATCTTTTAATGTCAAAGGCTTAAATTTAACTTTACTTCAGTCAATATACTATAAACTGCTAAATTCAAATCTGAGCTGCACGATATTGGAAAAAACTGACATTGCAATATTTTCGTTCACTGCGATATATATTGCAACATAAATGCAATTTTAGCAAATGACTTGAACAGCTTATAAAGAATTCATAATTTTAGATCAATTGGGATGAACCTGTAGAGAAGCGAATCTGCATAAAATATCATTTAATAAATGACAAGCAAAGTTAAATTCCACAGAGAAAAGATGTAAATTACCAATGATTTAAGATTTTCTAGCAAGTCAAACAGTATTCAGAAGCAGAAATTAAATAATTATTATAATTATAATAATAACATTACTATCGTTTTAATTAAGTAAATAACTATATAATGTAGGGCTGAGCGATTTGGCCTAAAATCTAAATCTTGATTAATTGAACATTTTAACTCGATGACGATTAGTGAATGATTATTTTATTTATTTACAATTTTTTTTGCCCTCATAGTTCACTGACAAGTTAAAGGCATCTCTGGCACAGCTTCTAATCATCATCAATGAAGTGCAAAGTAAGGCTCAAGAATGAGTCCATTGTCCCACTTGACCAGAGATCAGATAAGGCTGCAAAGTGGCGGCAGAAGTAGAAACCAGCCACAGCCTTTAACAGAGCAGGGTCATACACGTAGGGAAAAAAATCGTCCTGGAAAAATTAGATTGATTATAAGTTCTGAATGTCGATTACTTTTCAATTAATCGCCCAGTCCTAATATATTTCATTTGTTGTGCCCAAATGGCTTGAATATGCTTCAATTTCTTACAGTCAGGTCTTAAAACACATGCAAATAATAAAGTTTAGGGTTAAAAATATGAAATTACTTCACTATGTTGTTAACTGTAATGTCTGGTCATTATAATCCAGACTACATTGCAGATCCTGCGATGTGACTACAGACTCGCACATTCAAATATCGATGCTGAAATTATATATTGTGCAGCCCTAATTAAATTGTATGTAAATTATTTGAAGGGTGCACATGCAAAAACCTTTAAAGCCATTTGAAATTTTACGAATACTTAATTTGGTACTTAAAAGCTTATCATTCATTCATACTAGGGTTAGGTCGATAGACGATGCCATCGTCCATTGCTGACATCACCATGATGTCATTTTTATGATGAGCCGGCATGGCAATCCTCCGCCCTTGTCGCAGCACCATTGCGCTCGCCAAAAATACACATTCAGGCCCCGTTTACACTAATGCATCTTAGTTTTAAAATGGCATTTTAGAACGAAAATGATCCACATTCACACTGGCGTTTCATCTAGCATTTCTGGAAAGCCCCTTTTCCACACTATAACCGTACAGTTTATCAAGGATGTACCGCTGGATCACGTCTCACAATAGTTGTTAAACGTGATATTTAATTAATCTTGTCTTTATCTAACGACTCTTCTGTCTTTTGAATCTATCAGGCATTGGTTACAGCGCCAGTACAATGCTTCAATCTTTCGCTTTCATGCCTGTACTTAGTTATAATAATGAAAACCTCAGATACTGTTGGTTGGTTCCTGTTGGTTGTGCACCTTTTTTGCAATGGCATTATAACGACACAGATCGCCTATTCATGCCAGAGTCCTGCGGAAAAGTGATTGGCAGGGGGTAATTTGTGTGTAACTTTTCTTTATTTATTTATGATTTGGTTATGGTTAAAAGAAAGACCACGCGGGTCGGGTAGGTAGGCCACAAATAATTAATTTGTTAATCATTTACTGAATTAAATAATGCCATTGTCCATTGCGATGTTTCACATTAGACATTGTATGATGCCAAATTGGTCGACATCGCCCAACCCTAATTCATTCATTTTCTTTTCAGCTTAGTCCCTTTATTAATCAGGGGTCACCACAGCGGAATGAACTGCCAACTTACTTAAAAGTTACTTAACTCTTTCATTTAAAAAAATAAAATAAAACATTATAATAACAAAAATCATGATCATAAAAAAAATTTAAAAGGTACTTTAGGGAACCAAACATTTGTCCTCTACAGCATCACTGTTTCCATTATAGCATATATATTTTGAATTTGTAGGAATGATGCACCAAAACCTTGTAAAACACAACAGAAAACAATCCAGTGTGGTTTATGCGCAATATATAGAATGGATTTCATCCGCACCAAAGAATCCTGAATGCACCACAGGTTTCTTTTTGCTCAGGTTCATGCAAGCGTCTCAAATCAAATGCACATGCAGTTTGGCACAGCTGTGGACATGTAACCTATAGCGTGGGATTGGTTTGCCAATCCATCCATTAGTTTGCAGCAGGGCAAACAGAAAACAGCTGCGATGCCTTCCCTGCCCACTGTGCATAACGCTGGCATACCCAACGTCACCAAACCCATCCACATCTGTCTGTCTATCTTCCTCTCTCTGCCCCCTTTATCGTTTCATCCCAGGTTTCTTTTCTTTCTCCGTTTCTTTCTCTCTCCGTGGGTTTTATGAAGTGTTTAATCAGGTCATTTTCATGCTTGACTATAATCAGATGATCCAATTTTCTGCAAGCAATCCAGTCAGAATGAATAAATCAGAGCTAATTAAAGTTAAATGCCGTTCCCATTCATAGATTTACAGAGCACACAGTCTGCCATGAAATAATTATGTTTCAATTGTGCTGTGAAAAGGGATCATGCACCCTTTATACTGGCCTTTCAGAGTCCCCACTCGCTCTTTTTTTTCACAAGACATTTCCAGGGATTTCAGTAACACTGCGAGTCTTTGCACAGAGGAACTTTTCTTCTGCTCAGTTAATCACTGCGCAGAAGCTTTTAACCTCAGCATTTTATAGACTATTGTCTTGTAAAAGCATAGTAAAATAATCGATGATTAAGAAAGATGCTCTATAAAGTCCATCTACTGCATAAATCTCCAAATTCAATCCACATGCACATAATATATA
>CAIGQZ010000427.1:22486944-22505906 GCA_903798205.1 Danio tinwini
GGGCCTCGTTTCGCTCCCACGGCTCTCGGCCACGCCCCCTCGCCACAATATATATATATATCTTTAAACTAAGGTATTATTCATTAAGATTAATGCAATAGCTATCAAGTAGTAACAGAACACTATAGAATAATATTTTAATTTAATTCACAAATAGGCTATTCTCAATTCTGGTTGGTTCATAATACACTGTTATTACTTTACACATCCACATTTTTCTGTATTTGTATGCTTACAAGTGTGTACATTTGCCAGTAATTGTGTTTATACTCACTGCTATTATTTATCTACCCAACAGCTCATACAATGAACGCACATGCACAGGTATGTTATCGGCCACTGTTTTGAACTACTTATTTGCTGCTGTTATAAACATTGTAATTGCAGAGTTGACAGAGTTTAACAGTTCAGGAAAAACTTTCATATAGCATCGTAGAGTTAATTCGTGAAGTTGTGTGGGCAACACGTGGCTGTCTGAAACAGACACACGCACTTTGATCAGTGCAGTAATAATGCGATTAAGGTGTTTACATGCCTGTTTGTTGGCATTATAATCAGCATATGCCACACAGTTTAATGCGATTACGGTCACTACGATTATGAGCTTAAACGTATTAGTTTGATCACAGTATTGTGTTTACATGAAGTAAAGTTTAATCACAATATTGCAAAAAAATCCCTTTTTAATCATAAGCATTATCAGGGTGCATGTAAACAAAGGAGGCAGTGTTAGTTCAGGATACTTAATGTATTAGCTATAGGCAGCACACTGAACCACAGTGAAATGTTTTCTGTAGTATGAACTTTTGTGCTATTTTATATTAAGAAATAAAATGACAATACTTTCGATAAATACCAACAAGCAATTAAATGACGCCTAAAATTATTATAAACCTTTTAAGGTGCACTCCTTGAAAATAAATGTTTGGCCCATGCATGTACTGGATAATATACTGACACAAAATAATAATGATAGCCTATGGATAAAAGGTCGACCAGGTGGTTACGATGCCTGTTAATGGTATCTGTACACTACTGCTCAAAGTTTTAGAACAGTAAGAATTTAAACTTTTTTTTTACTCTCTTCTGCTCCCCCAGCCTGGATTTTCTTGATCTAAAGCACAGAAATCGTAAATATTTGACCTATTTAAAATAACTCTTTTCTATTTGAATGTATTATAAAGTATCATTTATTCCTGTGGTTTAAATGCTGAATTTTTAGCATCGTTACTCCAGTCACATGATCCTTTGGAAATCATTTTAATTTTCAGATTTGCTGCTCAAAACCTTTTTATTAAGCATTATTTATCATATAAGCATTATTATCAAACTATCTATTTCTATATAGGCATTGTTATTTATATGCTGAGTAGAGTTATTTTTCAGCATTCTCTTTCTTAAAGATTAAGAAGCATAGCATTTATCTGAACTTTAAATATTTTGTGACATTATTAAATGTCTAAACATCACTTTTGAATAATTTAAGCATCTTTGCTGAATAAAAGTATTAATTCTGATAAATTTCTTTACCCCAAAAATGCATAATAATAATAAAATTAATAAATAAAATGATACTGGCTCTAAGCTTTTAAATGGTAAATGTAAATGTTTTTTATTTATTTTATTTAATAGTGTAGTTTTAGAAAACCTTTTTATTTCAGATAATAATAATAATAATAATAATAATAATAGTAATAATAAAAATAATAATAATAATAATAATGAAATAATAATGTTCTGAAATTTTTTTCTAAATGATCATGTGACTGGAGTAATGATGCAAAAAAAATCATTTATTCATTCATTCATTCTTCCTTCTACGGCTTAGTCTCTTTATTTATCAGGGGTCACCACAGTGGAATGAACCGCCACAAAAAAGAAATCAGCTTCAAGGAATAAATTACAGCAATAAAAAAATGACATTTTAAAATATAAAATAATATAAAATAAAATAATATAATAATTAAAGTATAATATAAAATATTAAAAGAAAAATTTGCAATTTCTGATGTGCTTTTGAATAAATATATGCAGACTTGTTTAGCAGAAAACACTTTCTTAAAACACAATAAAAAATATTACTGCTTGAATGAGTGTAAATTGTGTATCCATATTAGGACTGATGAAACTGACAAGCAGAACATCCATCATTACAGAACATTCTGGAACAGAAACACATTTTCTCTCGGGTTCTCCAGCTCTGGTTTCCATCCAGCAGACTCTCAGCCTTGCTTCACGGGGCAGCGCCAGGCTCAGCATGGGCAATAATTCCACCTCAGCATGTCAGCTTTATTTAGCTGCATAATGCCCTTACAAACCCAACAATACCTCTTTGTTACCCTGCAGGAGAGCATCCTCTATTAGCACTGCCAGCTGCTTTTCTACTGATTTACAGGCCACAGAGAAAAGCAAACAGGAGAAAAAAGCAATGGAACTGAAAAAAAAAAAAAAAAAAGAAACAACAACATGGGCGAAAGCCATTTGGTGTAGCGTTTTTTCACGGGAGAGCACAAATAAAGGTGTTCTCTAACAATACCATCAGGCATGAACCTGCTTCAGACCTGCATGACATTAGTTGCATATAATATCATCTTTCAGCACGTAACTGATTACTTTTCAGTGGAAGGGGAAACGGATGAATGGGAATCATTCAACGGCCCAAGAAGCATAACATATGTCTGAAAGAGCTCTTGTGCTTTCTTGCTTCTCTTTTTATGTTCTCGCAATTGGCTTTTCTCCTACCACAGTCAAGTCGCAGGAACAACCCCAGACTGACAAGCTGCCTTCTGCCCGTCACACCTGACTTGTTGTTTTGACATTGTGGCCATGGTGGCAAGGTGGTGTAAAGGCACATTGTCAATATTTTCATTCAGATAATGTTCCCTCAAGTACTTTTTCACTTAACCGCTTGCTTCCAGTACAAAAAAAAACAAACACACTGGCGGAAATGACATTGCTTGGTTTGCATGACTGCCCACACACACAGCTATCTTTATGGGGACTTCTCATCAATGTAATTGCTTTTATACTGTACAGACTGTATAATCTACCGTACCTCTAAACCCAAATCTTACAGGAAACAATCTGTCACCGGACATCAAGGGAGTGAAGACAAGAGGTTGGATCCAAATGCAATTTTTAATGAAAAAGATTATTCGTGCAGGCAAAAACAAGTGAGGTCAAAAAACAAGAACTCAGGTATCATGAAGGGCATCAAAGAAATGCAAAAACAAAGCGATGATCAAAGTACAAAAAGTAACAAAACATTTATCAAAAGAACTAGAAAAACTATAAACAGGACAACACTCACTGAAACCATACAGGTACTGACAAACAAAGACTCAGAGACGACTGGTGTGTGCAATGTGTATACATAGTCCAAACAATTCATGATGACGATATTCAGCTGTGTGTGATTAATGGTGACCGGTGTGTGCAACGGCATGCTGGTTTATGTAGTTCCTGAATGACGTGTGTACTATGCCACTGATCTTCCAGGAACAGATCACTGGTTATGTGACACAATCTGCATTTTTACATTTTCTAAATTGAGACCAAAATAATACCCTTACAAGGTCAACATTTACTGGTATTGCTATACTTGTGGGGACAGCTGGTTAGTTGTAATAATTTTTATACTGTACAGACTGTATATTCTACCACCTACCCCAACCGCACCTCTAAACCCAACTCTCACAGGAAACAATCAGCATTTTTACATTTTCAAAACTGAGACCAAAATAATGTCCTTACAAGGTCAACATTTACCCCCTACTCCAAACGTACCTCTAAACCCAATTCTCACAGGAAACAATCTGCTTTTTTACATTTTCAAAATTGGGACCAAAACAATGTCCTTACAAGGTCAACATTTACTGGTATTGTTATACTTGTGGGGACATTTGGTTAGTTTTAATCATTTTTATACTGTACAGACTGTATATTCTACCCCCACCCCAACCGCACCTCTAAACTCAACTCTTACAGGAAACAATCTGCATTTTTACATTTTCAAAATTGGGACCAAAAAAATGTCTTTACAAGGTCAACATTTACTGGTATTGCTATACTTGTGGGGACAGTTGGTCAGTTAGACAGTTGTAATCATTTTTATACTGTACAGACTGTATATTCTATCCACTACCCCAACCATACCTCTAAACCCAACTCTCACAGGAAACAATTTGCATTTTTACATGTTCAAAATTGGGACCAAAATAATGTCCTTACAAGGTCAACATTTACCCCCTACTCCAACAGTACCTCTAAACCCAACCCTCACAGGAAACAATGCACTTTTTTATATTTTCAAAATTGGGACCAAAACAATGTCCTTACAAGGTCAACATTTACTGGTATTGCTATACTTGTGGGGACATTTGGTTAGTTTTAATCATTTTTATACTGTACAGACTGTATATTCCACCCCCCACCCCAACCACACCTCTAAACCCAATTCTTACAGGAAACAATCTGCTTTTTTACATTTTCAGAATTGTGACCAAAATAATGTCTTTACAAGGTCAACATTTACTGGTTTAGCTATACTTGTGGAGACAGTTGGTCAGTTAGACAGTTGTAATCATTTTTATACTGTACAGACTGTATATTCTATCCACTACCACAACCATACCTCTAAACCCAACTCTCACAGGAAACAATCTGCATTTTTACATTTTCAAAATTGGGACCAAAATAATGCCCTTACAAGGTCAACATTTACTGGTATTGCTATACTTGTGGGGACAGTTGGTCAGTTGTAATAATTTTTATACTGTACAGACTGTGTATTCTACCCCCCACCCCAACCGTACCTCTAAACCCAACTCTCACAGGAAATATATACTTACTTATATACTATACTTTTGTGGACAGTTGGTCCCCACAATGTAAAAAAAAAAATACAAAGTACACACACAAACACACTTCACAAAACGTTATGCATGCATGTTTTCCAAATGTCTTATGATTTCCCCCCCTTCCCTAATGACTCGCCTTGTGACTTTATTATGAAATAATTCAGCCATCTCAATGCCAATGATATCTTGACATCTTCACGGCAAATTAAACTGGATAATCGGCTTTAAGCAGAGCTGATTGTATCTTTCATAGTGTGACTTTATGGAAGAAAACGTATTAAAGAAAGAACGCGGGTCAAGTAACAGTCAGGCCAACGGTTTGATCGGAATCAGACCTTCATAAAAGAGGATTTTTCAAAGACGAACTGTGCATGTTCACGTCTGACCCGCATTCAAAGCATTGCTGCTTTCCAATGAAATCCTTCACAGACGCTTTGGAGAGCATTACGTCCCATTAAAGACCATACAGGGCATGCATTATTCTGCTGTTCGATAAACGCCTTCAGAAATGTTATCGCTTGAAAAGCATAGAGGAAGAAATTAAAATTGAATCACAGGTGGAACGACTATACAATGAATCCAGCAGCGCTGAAGGCACTAGAAGAAAAAAAAATCTTTTCATTTTACCGAATGGGGAAATGACCCTAAACGAAACATTCATTGTCACTCCACAATCTTATCATTCAATCTATATCCTTCTTCAAGGCTTATTTTTCAGGTAGGCTGACGGATAGTATCTTAGAAATAAAAAAAAAGCTTCAGTAGACGAAAGGAGAAGCATGAAACACTGTTATTTGGGAAGGAGTGCCTTTCAGAAATGCATCACTTCTGTATGACACTGTTTTAAGAGGCTGCATTCAAGTGTTTACAATAGCCGAGCGTGTTCTTTCATGCAGGCCAGGGCTAAATTACAGCTCTGAGACCCTCTTCTTCAACTCAGATGGGACTCTTCGGGTGGGTTTGACACTGCGATAAGGTTGCAGGGAAATATCAGGTTAGCAAACACATACACACACTACTTTTAGGTGCCTTCAATGGTGCAAGAACAGGACTAAACACAATGGAGAGAACTATACAATGACTGTCAGTTTATTAAAGCTGTGGAAAGAGATTTATGGAAGTAAAATATGACAGTGCTGATCATGTTGATCATATGCAAGAGTACAAAGAAATATAGTTTGACAATAGTATGATTCATTGTTACGAAGTATAATATAAAATATATATCTGCTGGATTAATACTTCCAACAATGGGATTATTGTGGGTTTAATCACATTTAGAGGCTAGTACTACATGCTATGAATCAAAGTTGTGAAGACATTGGTACTGCTGTATATTGTAAAATGTTATTGTGTGAGATGTTATGGATGATATGTTTCATGTTTTTGGACCTTGAGTCTGTAATAAAGTTTAAATGAATAAATGATTAATTCACAAAGGCATACAGTATGCCGTTTTTCCACTGCCAAATGGTTCTCTTTGCTTATCCAATCCATTGTGCCAGTCAGCACGAATATGGTTTCATTTTACACATTAGTGCTAATAACGAAGCTCTCTGGAATGTAATACAAATGTGTCATCTGTTACCTTGGTAATGCAAGTGTAATGTAAACAGCGATATGAATGAGAGTTTTATGCAATTTTTTGTTGTATTTTTGTAATATTTACTTCCTTGGGTAACAAAAACTAATAAATAATGTGTTTCTGCTTAGCCAGCTATGGAAAAACTGGCTGCCAGGCAACAGAGGGGTGACATCATGCTCACATGCCCTGCAGAGAATTTCTTATTTTGAGTTTTTGTCATTTCTAGTCCAAATAACTTAAAAAAATAAACATTTAAATCAAGAAGCAATCAAAGTAAAAACAAAATGATTTTGCTTACCCTATTGACAGATTATTTTTCCTGTTTCAAGGGAAAACACACTTAATTTCGACTCATTATTTCTGAAAACAACCCAATATTTTTTTTGCTCACCTGAAAAACACTTCTCGATTTAAGAGTTGTTAAAATATTTGAACTAGAAACAATATAAAAACTCAAAGTAAGAAAAGCTGTTTTTTCTTGGAACATTACTGATGATAAATGGTCAAATATATTCGACACAGCAAGCCTTGTGCGTAGTTGTGCATTTATACTTCTGCGCACTTGTGTTGCTCTGCAATAACACTTCCGAAATGCTAGCTGGCAGTAAGATTTTATGTTTCTCTGTTTCGAGTTTCTTTGCAGGAGTTTTGTTTTTCTGAACGCTACAAGTAGCACCTGCAGATGTGCAACAACTTGAATAATAAGGTAAACACAAAACAAAATTTCCATCTGAAGCTCCTTCATGGGACTCAACAATTGTAAACTATCGCTCCATTGGGCTCATGGCTCTCAGCACTGCCCACGCTCGTCACCGGTACCAAGCAGACCATTCACAGCGATTGCGATACGCATCGTTACGATGTGTAGTTACATATTTTGAGAGATGCGTGTCTGCGTTGGCATTAGCCAAGGAGAGGGCTATGCAACCGAGTGAAGGCTGCGCCGGACCAAAAGTATAAATCAGCCTTTACTTGTAAATGAACGGACAGTAAAATGAAGTGAACAAAAGTTCTTACTGATCCAATCTAGAACTTCATTAAAACTAAAGTTCATCCACACAGAAGAGCGTCTTCCCAGCAGGCATAGGAAGTCAACATGACGTCAGATTGGCATTTTACCCCAATGTTGTGGGGACAATGCATTTTGTTTGGAAATGAAAATAGAGTTGACATCAGAACCCAATGTTAGGCCAATGTCAATGTCCAACCTAAAATCAACCAAATATCAACGTTTAATGATGATATAGCTTGAAGTTGTGTAGACGTTACCACTATGACGTCTATCAGACATTAGATTTTGGTTGCCATACCTAAAATCAACAAAATATCAACATCATTTGATGTAGTAATTTGGCGTCAAAATAACGTCCTTAGATGCTGATTAGACATTGAATTTTTGTCACCTGACGTTACAACCTAAATCTAAGTTAACATTAACGTCTTATGATGTTGTGTGCCTGGTGGGTTGCATTTTCATCAGTTTTTATTGGTTGCTTTATTGGTCAGTTTATTTTCTAGTTATTTATTTACATCCAGTGTGAATCGGTGGGTGAAGCTAAACAGGCAGTGATGTAGAAGTGGGTGTTGATCTTCTGTGGAGGCACTGTTATGTAACAAAGTGACACTCCACAAACTTCAGTCTGACAATTTGGCTTCAATATAAGATGTGTTTAAACTAACAAGAACATGCTGAGATCTGAAACGTAGGGTATGTTTTTATTGTACAACAACCTCTTCTATATCAAAGGAATTTTGACGTCTCAGTTCATGACCTCTTTAACAAATCACATTCAAAAGACATTCAGAATTCATAGCAGGTAATACATTTTTACTGGATGTTTATGTGACATCATTTCACACACATCATCACAACTTTATTGTCCTTTAGCCTTGTTCATTTGTATCCGATTAAATATATTGTCTACTCTGACCAGGGTTTATGGAATTTTAAATTGTATTGAGGCCAGACTTTAACCCGTCTGTACAGACCTTCAGCAGTACAGTGGAGAGGAAAGTAATAAAGGCAGTTTGAAGGGGCAAGGAAGGTTTTGGAGGCATGCCAGTTAAACTAATGGAGACAGGCCCTCTGTCCTGACCTCCAGCGCTGCTCAGAGGGACCCGCTCAAACACGCATGTCTCCTCTAATTTCCTGTTACAGCTCCTTTTTTCAAACATACACATTTTTATGGGGACTTTCCATAGATGTAAGGATTTTTATACTGTACAGACTATATATATATATATATATATATATATATATATATATATATATATATATATATATACACACACACACACACACATGAAAAAAATACTGCCTTACTCTGGTCTTTGTTGTAAAAAGAACAAAAATACACCATTTCAGATCAACAAAATATATGTAATAAAAATGTAAAAATGTCTCTTTTTTAAGTGTGTATGAGTGTATAATGTATATTTATTTAAATGTATAAAATACATGTTAAAAACATTTAAAAACGATACTATTCATCATTTGTAAGCTGTTTGGACAGAACTGTGTGTAGGTATAGTGTGTCCACAGTCATATTTGAGTGATATAAACACAATAAGTCTATACTTTTTTAGATTTCCTGACATTAAAATAGGATCCAGATTGTTCCCATTTTGAGGCCGATCGTAACGTGACGTAGGAGAGCGGTTTTCCCATCCACCGACTTGATTGACAGCCGCATATTAAAATGTCTCCGTAGTAACACATATAATCATATCAACAAGACAGGACGTGCGCAAAGCAACTGGGATTAAAAGATCTGTTCAGCTCGCTGTGATCACCAGTCATCAGCACATGTAATCAAGAATGAGTTTGAAACAGTGCATTTTTGTAATGAATTACCTCAATTTTATCGTCTTTATCGCCACAGCCGCATGTCCGTACAATTATAAAAGAAGACACTTCAATCCTGGTTTGTGAACATTAAATCAGGTTTATGTTGTACATTAACATAACGGATATCCATAGAGCAGTTTATATTAATATGTATCCTGACACATTTGCCATGCAAAAACAGTGCCAAGTTAAACACATGTGCTTTGTGTCTGTGTGTGCGTGAACTTGGAATTAACTCCACAAGAAATACATCAAATAATCATTGAGAAAGTTCTTACTGTAGTATTTCTCACAAACGTTATGTGAGATCTGCTTCCCTCATGTCTTTCACTGTGCTATTTATCTGGTGCAGCCGAGGGGGAGATTGAGGCACACTCTGACAGGCATGTGGGAAGTGTGCGGAGAGAACTAGCATTAAAGGCACAGGCCACAAAAACAGCTACATGTGTTCAAAGCAGAATATTCTGATATTCTGAAAGGTATAATAAATAATCTGATGGGTGTTTTGAGCTAAAACTTTACAGACACATTCTGGAGACACTAATGACTTAGCGTAAATCTTGAAACATGGGTAAAATAGGTGCCCTTTAAATAAACCATGTTAACTAAATAAACTAAAATGGTAAATGGATAAAATAATGTTGCATATATTTATGCAAAAACAAAACAACATACTCAATCTACCCTGCATATATATATATATTTATAAAGATCATAAAACAAAAATTGTATTATATTTAAATGACACAGAAGATAAAACAGTGAAATTTAAATTCTAAATATGGCAGGTATATAAACTACTCTTACACTGAATGTGGGTGTCTTCTGTAAATCATGGTATAAAATGTATATATATATATAAAAAAACATTTCTCTACAGAACACTTAAAAAAAATCATATGGAATGAGAATCCTTTTTTTTTTATAATTCATCGGTCAAACAAAAGCACATAATAAAAGGTTGTATACCAGGGTGTACATAATAAAAAGATCTGCTTAATGTTTAGGTTAAATGCATGAGGTGTAGCCTTTCATAGATTTCCATCAATGACTATACTCAAGCAGAAGTACATCTATATTTTTTACAAAAGTGTTTAAGTGCAAATAGGCCAGCTAAAAGCCTCTCCAAAGAGCAGCATTTTGAAAGCTGGTTTGAAAGGGAGACCCAGGTGGCTCATTCTTGCTGAAGAACCTTTGGGCCCTGCTAATGTTCTCACCGCTCCGGGTTCAAACTCAGGCGGTTAGTACAGAAAAAAATCCTTAGCCTCAGGTAGATAATAAAGCACCTCAGCTGCCCATGTAGATGTTCTCCAAAAATGTGCACTGTGACATGCTTTCAATTTACTTGCAATCATACATCAAAAGAAGACCTCTAAAACCTTAATCCAACACCCTCTTCAACATGGGTTCATACCTGAGCTGAATGTATTGATTTTGGATAAGCTTAGAGAGTCCAATGCATCATGGAAAATAAGTGTCTGAACCATTTAGGATTTCATTTTAAAACTCAATAAGTTGGCGACACAGTAGCGCAGTATGTAGTAGTGCTGTCGCCTCACAGCAAGAAGATCGCTGGTTCGAGCCTCGGCTGGGTCAGTTGGCGTTTCTGTGTGGAGTTTGCATGTTCTCCCTGCGTTCGAGTGGGTTTCCTCCGGGTGCTCCGGTTTCCCCCACAGTCCAAAGACATGCGGTATAGGTGAATTGGGTAAGCTAAATTGTCTGTAGTGTATGTGTGTGAATGAGTGTGTATGGATGTTTCCCAGAGATGGGTTGCAGCTGGAAGGGCATCCGCTGCGTGAAACGTGCTGGATAAGTTGGCGCTTCATTGCACTGTGGCGACCCCGGATTAACATGAATAAAACACAACTAATTTTGTCCTAATTGAGCATAAAAAGTTAGGAAAGCAATCGAATGCTATCATTATAACGTTAGATGTGTGCATTTTTAAAGTGACACCTGTTATTTAATGTAATCAAATGAAAAAAAATCTAAATAAATAGGAGATTTATTCATTGCTCTTGAATCAGAATATACAGTCAGTTATACAGTGAAAAAATGGCTAATGAGTAGGCCCACATGGAATCTGCGCGCGCAGAATTCCGCAGATTTTCCACAGAATTCTACAAATTTTTTGCTCATTATTAATTCTGTTTATTTACTTTTGTAAATGCCTGTAAATCTAAATGTATTCAGTTTTTTAAATTAATTATATATATATATATATATTATATGAGAGACTTTCTTTGTTTACCAAGTAAAGTGAATCTAATTGGATTTGCATTTTAAATATTAAATAAAAGTTAAAAAGGTATTATTTTTAATTTCACATATTAAGGTTTTAGTTATGATACTCCCAAAATAATTCAGCAGAAATCCACAGATTTTTACCAAAATCCTCCGCAGAAATGGCAAAAAACATCCGCAGATTCCGTCTGGCCCAACTAATGAGATTTGATAGCTTGATTCATTATAATAGCTATTAATTTTAATAAGCTAAACTGTTTGCTAATTTATTTGCTGCTATTGTATACTATATAATTTTTTTTTAATTATAATAATAAAACATATTACTGACCATTTAACTGTTTATTTACAATGAAACAGCTCCAAATGAACATATTTAGTATTGGGGATTTTTTTTAAAAGGGGGGGTCGGGGTAATCAATTATTATGGTGGGCATATCCCTTATTTTCAAATCCTGATGTTGACAGGTATGATAATGCCTGAAGCTTAGTCTAAAGCTGATTGGTTGGTTCTTGTCACATGTGACACATTCTGAAAAGTTGAGATGTTTTTAAAATCGCTACACTGTAGGCACATCTGGAAAAATGGCAGGATCACATTGCATATGCGTCATGATCACTAATGTGCGTCTCCATTAGAAGAACAAACTTGAGCTAGCAAAAGACACAATGTGTGAACAACCCTTAATTATGCTAAAAATCTGCTTTGAATAACAATAATAAATTACATTATAAAACATACCTCATACAGTAGAGGTCATGTTTGTGCACAGCAATAAGAAATCTAAGCGAGCCATTCTGTGTTACATTCTCCAAAATACATAATACTATGGAACTCTGTCCGGAAAACAGAAAACGTTTGCTGATGTAATTCCCTTTTAGAAAACACCAACTCCATATCCAGTGCACAAAAGCAGGACTCGTTCTGTACCTGCTCATCTTTTCCACATCTACTGGCATGGTGGCCCTCTCTGCCCCCTCACACCTATGAGAGGCAGCGAGGTCTAACTCTAAATGGCTCTTCATAGTTGAGATCCACTCCTGGGACCCTCTTATCCGGTCTCTCCCCAGCGAGGCAACACATCAGCGGGGTTCAGCGTCCCACTCTTCCACTGCTCTCCAGCACGGTGCTAAAATAACAGCCACTCTGGGTCTGAATGAGGCCACTGGAGAGGAAGGCTGTTAAGAGGCCTATCCTGTGCTCAGCACAAGGGGGAACAGATGCCTGTTTGATTAATAGAAGACCACACAGACTGGGATTTTAACTCTTTTTTTCCTGTCTTTCTTTCCCCTTTCTGCATCCAGAGCCTCGGATGGAGCGGTATTTGCGTTTTCGCATAGCTCGAAAACGATTAATGACCGTCGGAACATAAAATACGAGATCTCTGCGCAACGTCCCTCTGCGGCTTTCGACCATGTGCTGATTTCAGGGCTAATTAGCTTAACCTCACAAACCGTCTCTGAGCTGCGAGACTTCAGCTTGATGAATGCAGATGGAATAACGTGCTGGCAGAGTTACTTAAATGCACAGATGCATGTGTTTTTACTTGCCGTGACTTATATCTTGAAGAGTAAAAATGTTTTGCAAAGATAACGATCAATTAATGTGATAATGTGAATTGTATGCTGAATAGGGATGCCAATGATTAATCGACGACTGATTAATTGCAGATAATGCTTTAAATCGCTTTCAATTAATGGCTGATTAAGCTTTTGGATCATTAATGCTTCAAGTTTTGAGGCGCATGTGAATTACGCAACAATTATGTACAACAGATGCTAGGGAAACATTAAGCGAGCTTCAGTTTAACCAGCAAACAATTTTGTGTTTAATAGACGTCTAATAGACATCTAAACGTAGACAGCTTGGCTAAAACAAGGCTAAACTTAGGCTGTCAGTGAAAATCCAATAGACATCTAAGACTAGTCGTCAAATAGACAGATTAGACAGACTTTATATGTGTAGTCATTCATTTCTTTTTATTTGATGACAAGTCTAATTTTGGCCTATTAGACAACTATTAGATTTTTACATTATTTAGATTTTATTTACATATTTAGATATTTTTACAGCCCAAATTTAGCCTTGTTTTAGCCATGACGACTATGTTTAGACGTTTATTACACATCTATTAGAGATCTTTAAAAACCAAAAAAGCTTGCTGGGTATGGTCAGGGGTTGTTGTGCTGTGTTGCATTGTGCTGTGCAGCATGGATTGTGAACAACATTGTCAGATTTTTAATTATCTGAAATTGATTAACTCAACTGGTAGATTTAGCTCTTAAGCGTGCAATCTATAACTATTGAAGATTTATCCATGTGAGGTATGTAAAAACAGATGAAAGTGAGCTAATGACTAAATAAGCTTTTAACACATCATGGATGCTGATGCTGATGAGTCAATGCTGGCCTTTTGCTCACATTCTCCAAAAGAAAAACCCACACAATTTCTTTGCATATTTAAGAAAAAAAATGACACGCAATAACAAAAACTATTTGCTCACATGGATGCACACTTGTACCAGTGTGTACATTTTATATTGCACTACTGACACCTTTTATAGAAGTCTTACATTTAAACATGAAATGTTCTACTAAATTATCAACCATTGTTTTTTTTGCTATCCAATTAGCTTTTCATTTACACTACATGCAGTTTCCTTTCAGAGTGGATGCCATGTCATTTCGGTGCCACTCAAGAAGACATATCTTGCATTGTTAAGGTCATTGCACACTGAATCCGAATTTCTTGTTTTGAATTTTTGCATGTAAAAAAAATAAATTCAACCTCATCTTGTGTAAATCGCATTGAAATCATATTTTTACTGACAGACCAAATTTAGCCTTGTTTTAGCCAAGACGAATATGTTTAGATGTCTATTAGACATCTATTAGACAATTAGACATCTATTAGACACCCTTTAAAAACAACAAAAGCTTGCTGGGCACCTATGCTGGATTCAGTGACTGGCACACCTTTCCTCTGCTGTAGCTTGGTGTGTGTCCATACATTTGACATACTGCCCATAGACATTATAATAGAAAGCATGGTCCGCTTTCGGTCCGTTGCTTTGGCATGTCAATGTGGCCACCATCTATTATAATATCTATAGGCACTGCCAGTCTCTTTTAAAGACTTGTTTACGTACGTAAATGTGTGAAGTATCACAAGTAATGTATCAAAATTCCACAGATTTTCTGAAATAAACTTTGCATTTCGGGATTATCGTAGTGCAGCTCTTTGATAATGAGCTGAACTCTCCTTCCTCAATGCAGAATTGGATGAACATGATATGTAGCCTATTGCTCTTTCTTTTTCTACTTTTTCTAAGAGAGGAGAACAAAGTATCACTGCTTGAGCTGACTCCAAATTTTTTTTCGTAATGGATTCATTAATAATGCGCATCGAACTCAGTGTGCAAGGTTTGTTTACGTTATGACTTTTTCCGCATATGAACACGAAAAAAAAAAACGCATACAAAAATTTCGGACTTCAGTGTGCAAAGACCTTTATTAAGATGAACAAATCATTTATTAAATGATCAATCAAACCATGATTGATTGTGGGAATTGGTGGGAATTAACATTCCTAATCCAAACATACTGCAACCATGTAAACACGCACCTACAATCTTTGAACTCCAGCAAGCATGGAATTGCGTTCATTTATCCTCCATCCAGTGCCACAGAATTCCACTCTTTATAAGATCCTTCTGAACTGCTTCCCGAAATGTCGAATCCATTACAAGCGTGTTTGCAATATCCATCCAGTCTAGCAATTCGTCTCTGCCAGTGATTGAACATCATCCAAGCTTCATGTTTGGCCACAAGCAACAACCATCTGGCTTTGCAAGCGAGGATAACAACGTCCTCTTGCAAATAGCGTCAACTTCAAACAATGAAACAAAATGCTAAAAATCTCACCCTGGCAGTTCCCTCAAACCAGCGATAAAGAGCTAAGCGTACATATTTGATATTCACTCCCTATTCTTAACCATCCTGATGAAAAATAAATAAATGTTGCTACCCTGCAGCTAGACTGATGGTTATCCCAGCCGTAGCGGGAGTGATCACACTGGGGATAGTTAAACGAGCTCCAGCAATCAACTCTTGAAAGAAACCGGTCATTAGCTGGCCCACGAGTGCTAAAATTACCCTGCGCAAATGCAGGCAGGCTCCAGAGAAGCCCTGACCTCAACTTTACAAGCCTCACTGTAGGGCTGCTAGATCATCTCAAGAGTGCCGCTCCATCGCCGTCTGGTCCCAGGGCGACCATGGCACAGGGTAAGGATGGTTTTAACAAGGCTTAGACTGGCAGCCCTGGGAAAGCTTACTGAAAGGTGAAAGATGCTTATTTTAAGCCTGCCTGACTATGGAACAATGGCTTCTCAAACAGTGAATGAAGCATGGATGGATTTTCTTCAGCTTTCTAAAGAATATCTAAAGCATCAATGACTGAAGTAAGAAGACAGTATTGTGAAGACATGTCCAATTAAGACTTATGTTTTCCAATTCAAATTGATCTGTACTATGACATTCAGTGCTTCCCACAGGTTTGAAATTGCAGCTGTAGCCAGATTGAAAGACACATTTTACCTGCAGCTCATAAATAGTCAACTACATGTGACTAACAAAAAATAATGTGGTTTTTAACTGTTTAATTGTTATTTTATTCTCCGTCTCCCTCAAGTTCAGGTTGCTTTATTGGCATGAAATTGTGTACCGTATTGACAAAGCATTTTAGATATGTATAAAAATAGGCTATGTAATATATTAACATCATCAAATTAATAAAATATACAGCAAATCAAAAGGAGAATAAGGGAAAAAGGGAATAAAAACAAACAATATCTCAAAAGAATTAATAATTATAAGTGTAGATTAATTAAATAAAGCAAAATCCTTGATTAACCATTTCCAATGGAGTACAAATATTTTGCAGCCAGTTTAGATGTCATTTCGTCCACTCCGAGTCTAAAGTAAAGTAAAGTTTCTGAGTTGTTTATTTAAGAATTAATTATTTAATGTTTCTCTTGCTCTCACGGCCATGTATGCGCAGTCAGCTGCGAAGCCAAGTGAAAGTAGGTTTAAATAAAAAGGTGATGTTAAAACGCATACATATAACGACAACTTTCGAAAGCGAAAGCCAAATACCGAACATTAGGAGATTTAGAAACCCCGGCCGGATGCATTTTTAAGTGCCAAAAAGGTGCGTCTCTGTGGGTCTGCAGAGCATGTGAGACCGCCTGTAGGAATGTTGAATGTTCTCACACACACTAAACTAGAAGTAGCCTTCTTAACAATTTTCCACTGGTTAATCGATCGTAGATATTTATTATATTAGTTATCTTGGGTGGATATAAAAAAGGTGTAAAAGGATGATAATAATAGTAAAAAATAAATTAAAATGTTGTCAGATATACTTGGCTGGCCGTTAATATACCTGGGCAGCCTGCCCAAGTAAAGCCTATGTATGAGAAGCACTGGACATTATTTTAACTGTAATAACTGTAATAGCTTTTATTATGTATATTTTTATACTGTTCAAAGTAGGGTTGTGAAAAGAATCGACTTAGGTACCAATTAGTACTGAAATTTAAAAAATGTCAATTTCCCACTAACATTTGAGCACTGTTGTGCACAGATATGGCTTAGATTACCCGTATAGGTCATTGGTTTACCAATCTTCACCACTGTTCACCAAGTGCAAACACAGATGCACAGACTCTGGAGCATTTCAAAGTCATGTCAATCAGCTGATCTATCTATGAGCTGACATATAGGCAATTTGCCAACAGATAGAAATTTCAGTACTGATTGGTACCAAAGTATATACTAGTATAAACTGTATATTCTATCCCTTTACTCCATTGTTACTCCTAAAACCAACCCTCACAGGTAACATTCTGCATTTTTACCTTTACAAAATCTTTATTTTGATTTGATTCATAAGCTTGTTTGCCCATAAGTCCCCATAAGCTGGCATGCATTCAGTTTTAAGTCCCCACTGAGATAGTACATATGCAATAAATAAAGAAATAAATGCATAAAAAAAAACATTTAATCAATTATTATTTCATTAGCTCTCTTTTTATAACATTATAATTTTTCTCGAACAATAATAGGTTTGAGATAAGATCACAGTACAAATCAGTTTTATAATTTCAGGAGATATATGGCATGTTTTTGGCAAGCATAACGAAGCCTTTGGACACTGTTCATTTTTGCAAAGCTCTTAGCCAAGTTTGTTATATTGGCACTTAAAAAGGTTAAGTTATGTCTCATCAATTATGGTTCAACAAATCTCTGCAAATGAAAGCTACAGCTATATCAATACCCCATGCACAGTCAGCTTAAATGCACAGCAACTGATATAGCATTTCAGCAAATGGCCAGACGTCAACAAAATCAATATTCCATGTGCGGTCGTTCAACCAAATTGGAGCGAAATGAAAAGGGAAACGGACACGTTGAGATGTAATATTATTTTCTGAAACGCGTTAAGAAAAACAACTCCTGCCAGTTAAGATAATGGTTACAGCCACGGTAGTATAGCACGGCTCTCCATATAAATAGAACATGACAACAGAATCATAATTTAAAGCATCATAAATATTGAAAGGAAATTAAAATAATTTATGAAACAGGCTGGTCGACAGGGTATGTTTTTCTGTTTGCACAGAGCAAAACGACGGGCCGAGAGGAAGAGGAAGATAGCTTTAGTAATTGCTTTTTCTACCCCTGAAGCAGCTTCCTGCCTTTTATCAAAAAGGCAATCTCTGTCAGTAATGGCTCAATTAATAATTAAACACATGTTTTATCTCCTCCACGCTCCCGCTATTTATTTTCATCTTCCTGACAGGCAGAACTACACAAACAGGGTTAGCGCTATCAATAAAGTGGAACATTCATAACACTCGCTTTCCAGAAATAAAAGGAAAACACACACGCAAGCCAGCTACCACAACAAATGGTCATATGTTCCGAGATGGCGGGGAGGAATAATAAAAGTTGGAAATAATAAAGAGATATGAATGCCATTCTTCCATTCCAGCTGAAGTTGCAGTTCTTTTTTAGAGCCAAGTGGGACCCAACGACATTTATGAAACACTCTGGCTCAGAGAGAAATTTCCCTTGTCGAAAACATTCAAATTCTATATATATATGGAGTTGAAGTTATCCTATAACATATTTTACTAGTTGTTTTGCTAGACACTGGGAAGTAATTGGAAAACTGGTTTAAAAAAAATCTTAAGGGGGCTAATAGTATTCCCTTTTGACCTTACAATTTATTAACAAATTTTAAAAATTGCTCACATTCCAGTGTACTATTTTCTCTGCAATATATATATATATACATATATACATATATATATATATATATATATATATACATATATACATATATATATATATATATATATA
>CAIGQZ010000427.1:22506306-22525752 GCA_903798205.1 Danio tinwini
ATATATATATATATAGTTGAAGTCAGAATTATTAGCCCCTTTTTTATTTTTTATTTTTTTTATATTTCCCAAATGATGTTTAACAGCAAGGAAATTTTCACAGTATGTCTGATAATATTTTTCCTTCTGGAGAAAGTCTTACTTGTTTTATTTTGGCTAGAATAAAAGCAGTTTTTATTTTTTTAAAGCCATTTTAAGGTCAAAATTATTAATAATAAAGGTAAGAATTCAGGGGGGGTAATAGTTCTGACTTCAACTGTATATATTCTCATGCATCTATAACTATGCACAGATGTCTGCTGAGGCTAAAGGTCGCAGATTATCAAGTTATCTATGCATACAACATAATAAAGCAATGTTATTGTAAAGGATGCTTAATAAACCATATTAACAAAAATAACTGTAAGCAAAAGAAAGCCGGTGAAAAACATACCATGTGCGATAATGAAAGGATGATCCCGCGAACACAGTTAACGTTAGGCCCATTAATAATCTGTTCAAATGGTTAAAGTAAAAGCTGCTGCTCACAAAGAAACTCTAGCCCTTGAATGACTGTGGGTGCATGAGCATCGCTGTAGTATTGTTTCCAGGCATGATTGCTTCGCACAGGAAATGGCACAGGAGATTTTACGGGAGAACATTCGCACACATAATTTCAGCTGTGCTCGACACTAAAGCCCTCGTCAGTAGCTACGTTTCTATTTACCTATTTTAATGTGCATTTTTGATATGCGCATAAAAAAACGTTTGATACAAACACGAAAATGCGTATACATTTTGAAAATGTGCATAAAAAACATGTGCATAACTGAGTAGGATAAACTTCCTATTCGTAAAAAAGAGGAGTATAAACTATGATGGAAACACTTTTACCAAACAAATTCCAGTATGCACATAAAAAAAGTAAAGTGATTTTGTTATAAGAGATCATGTGGTGATAAAAAAATGTGTGTGAATGAACAAACCAGCAGGCTGACCACATTGTAAAACATCTGAAATGTTGTTTACGGTCATTTTAAAACGTTCAGTATTAGTGTTATTATATTATTAATGACCTCCAGAATCAAGAGCATCCGTGCACCGTGTCTCACGCCTTCAAATGACATCATGCTTTCACTGCGTGTCAGGATTGTCTTCTGAGCTGCAAGTCATTTATTAAATGAAAAAAAAAAGATTCACGCAGCTTCTCCTACCGCAGCAAATTCCATTTTTACTGTTGATATTTGGCGCTAGTTCATCAGGAAGTGACGATTTTGTTCACTTCGACTCGTTGGTTGGAAACGCTGCTTTATTCAAATGTCTTTTATGTGATAATCATGGTTTTGCTCATAAATTTAATTCACATTTTTGGATGGAAACATAACTAATGAGTGAGAAGAGCCTGTCTCACAGTGCGTGTGATCTTCTCATTCGGTATTCACCTGCTTTCTTTTGTTCGCACAAACAGTTGTTTTTGTCAGTTGTGCTGCTTCTCAAATCTAATCTATAAACAAAAATTCTAATCTTTAGTGACAAGCCAGCACTGCCATTAAAACAGATTTTCAACCAGCCAAAGTGGCTAGTGAGAGTGGCTGTCAAACCTGCCACAGCTGAAATCCACCTGCATTTGGCGGGTTATATATTATATTCAAAAAAGCTTCAAAATGTTCCTGCAAAGTAATTTGAAAGGTTTACATAAAGATCAGACAGCCAGGTCTGTTCCTCTCTAACTAGCCAGTGTAAGTTGCAATATGAACCAGACTTTGACTAAATGATAGTATCTGTGTAATCCAAGAGCCAAAGGGACGGAGGATGAAAAACAAGCACAAACAATCACCCTAACAAAGGACAACAGCATCCATTGCTGATTAATATCAAATGACAAACAGGGCTAAATGACTAGCTCCACAATAAGAGCTAAGACAAAAACAGCTGCGGAAGGCTTACGCATAATTACAGCTGAACAGGCTTTATCAAACAAACGCAAATCCAATTTTATCCATACGGGCTACAGACACCTCTGCGGTGAGTTTAATATTAGCTGCTAATCTTGAAATATAGGGTGCTTTCTCGTCGGTCCGTCCCAGACCGTGACTCTTCGATCTCGGCACTTCCACAATCCAACAGCTGCAAAGCTGATTAGCTGGTCAAGAGGTCAACTTCTATTCATTATTTAATGGGCAAGAGGCCACAAACACTGCAGCGCTAAGGTTAGCAATACATCAGCATTAACCTCAGCGGAGGAGAAGAGCAGCATACAAACACTCTCTCATTTTGCACCGCTCCCCCCCACACAATCCCTTGACCCCTGCTGGCCTCCACTCATTTTTCCCTCCCTCTATTTTTCACCCATGCAGGAGGGGAGAGGAGCGAGTGTGTTTTATATTCTGAAGGGCTGACGGGAGGGCGTGTGTGAAGGGGGGCTCCTGCACTGAGGCGGAGCAGGGAGCAGACTTTTATTGACATGCAGCAAATAGCGGGTAGGAACAAAGGCCACTCAACGGCTATTGAATCGTGGGCCTGCAGACAGAGTGCTTGATTAGCGATTCGACACGGAGACCCTGAGCCGTGTAGCATATAATGAGTGCTTAGAGAACGACCCTGCGGCTCCCTGGGGACAGTGGCGGAGGGGAGGCAGGGCGAAGGGGAGTAACATCCATCCTCGGTGGAATTGATTTGGCCAAATGCTATCAAGAAAAAAAAAAAACGTGTGACGACCAGACGTAGCTCTTAATCCGGAATTACATACAGTACGATAGCTGATATAGACTGTAAATGTTATTCATAATAAATTAGTTGGGTCAATTTGTTTTTTATGGGCTGGCTGGCACGCAGAACGGTGGATTAACAGCGAAAACTGGTGTGTTATCAATTGGATCTTACGCAGTTGTGGCAATCTCTCTTACCCCCCTCCTTTTTTGTTGCATTCTCACTCTCTTTCTTTCTTTGTTCTACAGTCCTAATCCACTATGTGTGGGCCGGTAAGTTTAATGGAAACAATTTATTAAGTCCGGCTTAAAATGCCATCTGCTGTTAAGCCTTCCAAAGCCGCTAAGCTCTCAGTTTGGCCCGAAGCTGGCGGTGCTTCTCGCGTACAGTAATACGCTGTTTAAAATGAGCACAACGGGTCAAAATTAATCAGGATTAGCAAACCAGAAATCCACTTCACAAATGGCTTTTCACCACAATCTTCCTTCGCTATCCCAGCATGCCCTGGGTTTGCCTAACAGACCTCACACACAAAATGGGTGCGTCACCGCTTCACTGATGGGTAAAATGAAGAGGAAAAACACCAAACCCTCCTCGCAACTACGCTTAGTGCGTCTAACCTTATTGTGTTGCTGGCAGATGCTGCACACTGTTCTAGGACCAACAGTCTACTTATGTAGCTTTGCATTAACCGTACTGCAAGTCTGGATATGGAGTAAAAAATGAATGTATCATATTTGATGGATTGATTGACAGAGTTAGAACAACAGAACAAGACTCTATAGATGAACTAACTTTCGTTGGTATGAAGCAAGTCTCTTCATTCAACCCTGGCACTGCTAGATGGAGAGCAACCCTTTCAAATTTGACTAAAAACACAACATCCACAGCAATTACGTACAGACAGATTACAGTAAAACTAAGCAGCTGTTTGGCTGATACCAAACTTGTATGTCACCGCAGTACTTGACTGAGGGCACAGAATCAATCAAATCAAGAACCAGCTAACACGAAATCTGTTTACAGGAACAAAGACACATGCATATTTGCGTAAGCAGCACCACATGCATGCCGAGGTATTTCCCTGTAATGCAATTCTCGAACGCAAGACGTGAGCCAAGCGAGTGATCAGCCTGCCAGAAGTTCTCCAGGGCAGACCAATTTGGGGATCAGAGCTGAGCGAGCTTTAGATTGGTCTCGGCGGACGTACTGTAATGGGACACATATGCTCCTATACCCCCAAAATCTAGAATAACAGCCTGGAGGAATGGTGCATTCCATGGAACAAAGTCTGGATAACCCACATTCAACAAACACAACATGAGAACAAGGGTAATGATACTGAAAATTCCTTGCCAAGTACTTTGGAAGCTTTTGTCAGACCACTGATTACGACAACTGCAAAAGCAACTGAATGGGCTTGTGTCTCACTGAGATACAGGAAATTTTGAAAAAAAAGGTAGATCTTTAACTAAACATTCTAGGCCTCTTAGGCTATGTTTATGGCGTTTATGACAACGATGTAGCCAACGAACATGTAGCAGACAAGTTTTTACTATGCTGTAGCTAGTGGGACGGGGCCGAGAGCCTTGAGCATGCGAGGCATGGTGGCGTGAGTGCTAACTGCTGACACCTGGATCCGCCACCTGTCTCAAATCTCAAGGAGGAGCTCTGGATTTAAAAAAGGAGGAGATACCACAGTGGAAGATGAGAGTGGACCATTTTTGGCCTGGACATTTTAAATAATTTTTTTTTTTTAACTTTAAGTTTGACAGCAGTCCAGCCAACTGAACCCCGCCTGGACCGATTTGGAGCACTTACACTTGTCAAACGAACCGGGGAACGCGCCTGGGCATGGTTTGGATAGAATAGTGTGAGTGCACCCTTACATCATTACACATGCATTTAAAAAAAAATGTTTACATGCTTTTATATTTATGAAAATGACCAAAAGCTCTGTAATATGTATACCAGACCAGTATGGTCTCTGTGCTGGTATGTATGCATAACTTTGCTCTGTGTGTATGATGCATCTCCGGGTTTGGTTTTGATGTGAAGTAAATCTACAATTTGCTGATGCTTCAACAAGGAAACTAGGACTTGAGCAACAACAACACTGCCATGTACTCACCATTGTTGTGTGTTTGTTTACGCTTGCCTTTAATCTACACTTCCCTACTTACCATGCACTTGCAACCCAGGTAGCAAAGAATTCTGGCCTAGATTTAGCATAAATCTGGCACAGCAGGCATTATTCCGGCACTGGCATACAGCATGTAGGCCAAACATGGCCCTGCTTTGGTAGAGGTGGCACTGTCATAAAGGTGGCCATGATACTTGGGCCAGATGTCAAATGTAGTATTTGGCCCAGATGTTAAAAACTGAAATGTGGACCATGTAAGTTTGGCCTATCTTGACCCACATTTAAAATACATTTTTATTATTTTCAAATAAAGAAAAAAAAGCATGCCCATCAAGAAAAATCATGCTCATAGCACACCTAAAGCGCAATGATTCATAGGTTTATCAGTTTCATTGCAGTAGTGACACATCAACATATCTGGCCCAGTTCAGGCTCAGTTATGGGTTTTTAACTTGGCTGAGATATGGTCCATGTTTGGCCCGACTTGGTCCAGTCGTGTACCGTAATTAACTGGGGCATGTGGGCCAAGCAAAAGCTAATTGTGTGGGTCAGAGCTGGGCCAGAAATATTTTGCTACTGTATGTGGGATGGTGTCTTTGTTATCGTAGGCTCTCGTTTTCAGGTGTTTACACGGACATGACAATGCAGCACTTTCAAAAATATCCACTTTGCAACCCATTTTCATATTTATGCATTTTCAGTCCCAAAGAATGCTGTTGTGTAAAAGAACAGACAATACACACGAAAACTCTCCACACCACTACCAGTGTGCAGCATCCACTTGGATGATGCGACGGCAGCCACAGGACAAGGGTGCCAGTGAGCTCACCACACACTAGCTATTGGTGGAGTGGAGAGACAGTGACAGAGCCAATCGGTGGATGTGGATGATGGATAAAGGCAGATGGAAGGAATTTGGCCAGGACACCAGGTTACACCCCTACTCTTTACGAGAAGTGCCACGGGATTTTCAATGACCACAGAGAGTCAAGATCTTGGTTTAACGTTGTGGCGAGGGGGCGTGGCCGAGAGCCGTGGGAGCGAAACGAGGCCAGCTACAGATGAGATGCACCTGTGGCGCGCACCTGCCTTCAATCCCACGGAAGGAGCTCTGGACTATAAGAGGAGGAACGATGGCAGAGGACAGAGAGAGAGGACCAGGCCCGGACATGTTTTACTTTTGCTTTCAGTTTGACGGCAGTCTCCGTGAGGAGCTGCCGTCCGTTTGTTTTGATTTTATTAATAAATATTTATTTAAACAGCGTCGGTTCTCCGCCTCCTTCTTCCCGGTGGCCAGGTGGCTGTAAACTTCATTACAAACGTCTAATCCAAAAGATCACTTTACAGGGGCATCAAAACTCACACAGACTGAGGTTGAGCGCCACCTGCCGGCCTTACTAACACCACTTCCAAAAGCAACCTAGTTTTCCCATGTGGTCTCCTATCCAGGTACTGACCAAGCTCAGCCCTGTGAAGCTTCACTGAGTAACCGGTCTTGGACTGCAGAGTGATATGGCTGTGGCACATATCAAAGACTATGACATCTGAGCTCAAAGTACTCCAACCATCCAACTTCTCAGAAAGTTAAGCAACCTAAACTGAAACTATCATGAACCATAATGAACATTAACAGTTACAAAGTCTGAATTGGAATTGGTTATCACAGATTATGTTCTAAGAAATGAAATTATCATTAAAAATAATCGATTTCAAAGGTTATGCATTCACTGCAAGATAAGTAATCTCTACAGATTGGGTGTCAGTTTGCTTGTACGATATTTATTCCCAGCAGTCCTAAATCCCTTAATCCACATATACCCACTCTTAGTTTTACAGTCTTTTCTAATCCCAATCTGGCACTTCTTTCTCGATATCATCTCTGTTATCCCTAGGGGAGCTTGTTTGTTTGACACACATTAGCAGGGTTTTAAGAAAGATTTTGTCTGTCTCGCTATCAACAGTAACACAGATTATAGTGGCAGTAACATCAACAACAACAACCTCTTATGTTTACATCAGAAGTGCTCAAGCCATGTGTTCAGATCTACTTTTATACATGCCAGATGTTGTGCAACACTTTTCCCATGGTTATGCCTGGAAGTCATACACATACTTGCATAAAAACGACTTTAATTTAGACCCCGACAGTAGTCACAAGTTCTACTCTTCCTCTGAGTTCGACTTGTCTCCTCTCGCTTCCTCTTTTCAGCATTTTCAGAGAGCGGCGGGGCAAAAGCTCTCCAAAAGACTCATGCCGGGCACCAGAAGTGTGGCATTAAACTTGACATCTCCTCCGCACTGTGCAACAAACAGAATTCGTTTCACAACTTAATTCCTCTACAAAACCTGGATGTGAACCAACTAAAAAAAACTTCTGGGTCTGACTTCCCACTGCTCTCAGCCAAAGATTTACAGCTCCTGGAAACAGTCAAAAGTAGCTCTGATCTGCATTAAAAGCAAACCTCCTGCCAGTAGCCACTTGAAGATGGGTCAAAAACATATGGAATCAAATAAGCACCATCTCACCATTTTATAAACTCACAGAACTTCAACGGGCTTTAAAGAGGATTACGGGTCATCTGAGATTTGCTGTCTGGTATATTTTGGTCTAAAGACATAAACCCACCCCTCGTAAACTTAACAAACAATTCTTATAAGTCTGACAGCCCATGATTTGCTGCTACCACATTTATCATTATGTACTTCTACATGAACATTTTTGTTTTTAAATCATCCTTATCCAGTGCCTATGCTTTTTCTCTCCAAATGTTTGAGGGATAAACATGTCTTTGTACTCATATATTTGAATCCTCTCACACTTATCAATGTAAACGTATATTGGTTTGCCATCTTTTATGGCCCGTTTCCAGTGAGTGGTACGGTACGGTACGCTTCAGTATGCTTTTTTGGCCATTTCCACTGTCAAAAGGTACCAAAAAGCGAACCATACCGTACCACTTTTTGGGTACCCTTTCTAAAGGGTACTTAGCACAACAGAAGGGTACCAAAAGACAAAGCAAGACGTGCAGCTAAGCGCTATTGGTTTAGACAGATAAGTCACTAGCTCACTAGCCAGGAGAATAAAAAAACAAAGGAAGTGCCACTTTTAAATGCACAGCTGAGACATTACACGGTAACAATATACACATATAATAACGAGCCATGGTCAACCCGAGCTCTAACAAACCTTGTCTTCATCTTGATGAGCAGTCACAAAGCAAAGGAGAACAGCAGAATCTGCCCTCCCCGAGTTCTGTTGCTGTTTAGGAGGCTGAGAGCTTGCTATATTTGAAGTAACGAATGTGAGCTGATGATAATAACGTGCACATGATTATTAAAGTGCTTCTGACATCCAATCCTTTCAGAAACAGACAAATGCGAGAGAGAAGCGCGAAAAAACAAAGGAGGAGCCCGAAAAAACAAAGGAGCGAAAGATTCTTTCAGCAACCTAAAACAACAAACAGCCATGATTAACTATTCATAACTATCATGAACTCGTAGTGATGGAGTTACTTTCTAACAAGAAGTTACATGTGCTAGTAAAGATTAAATATACAGATAAAAGGCTTGCACCGACTGTGGGCTATATGTTTTGTGTTGTTTTTTAAGCCAAATAAGGCCTAAATGTATGATGCGTGTAGTTTTTCTGTAATTGGTAACGGAGACTGTAAGGGGCTGTACCATTGGTACCCTTTTGGCAATGGAGATGCAAACCTGTTAAAGGTGACCCGTACCGCATCGTACTGTACCACTCAGTGAAAATCAGGCATTAGTAATTTGCTGTGGTTCTTGTTTCATCTCAGTTGCTTTTTGATTACTGAGACAACAATCTAGTTCAGTGTTGACATCTTGTGAAGCAGTGTGCTTTAAAAAAAAACAATAAAATCGAGATGCATGCTTTCAATACACACATTGTGCAGCTGGATGAAATTCATGTCATGAACACTACACTAACCCCAGTGCAAGTGTAAAAAACCCAAGTATACTTTGGACTTAAGATAGTAGATGGATAAAAGATGGATATCTCTTTGGCTCTGGAGGCCAAAACCCCTTCAAAGTCCAAGTAAAGAAAAAAAAGAGAAAAGCACAACTGCATCATTCCAGCAAAAGGAATGTTACTCTTGCCAATAAAGTGCAACTCTGAGCTCATAGTGGCTTTTGGAAACACCTTATCAGGCTTTCAGGAGCAAAATACAATACACATTCAAGTATCTTGAATGCTAATTGACATCTCTGAGATGTACTTAGACATGGGCCGGTACAAGTTTCGGATGGTATGAACAGTAACCATTTCAGGCTAAATAATTAAAATAAATTATTGACTTCTGATGTCTTCGTTGATTTCAAAAACAGATTTCTTTACAACACATTTAAAAAAATTTACAAAAACTTTAGGAATGGTATAACAGAAAATTTTAGTGGTTTTAAAACCTTTTCCCAAACTGTGGTAAACCTTGAAACCGGTTATCATTCCATGCCTAGATGTACTCACATTTTAAAAGGCATTTTATAAATTGAATTAAATTAAAACCTCTAGAACATCCAATGCAAGCAAAATGACACTTACAACACTTATATCGTACCCATAATAAATATTCATGCTCTTACCTTTAGGTGCAGTAGGCGAGAAAAGCTTCTCTGATCCTACATCGGATGCCTGCAAAACAGAAGTGAAACACAATTAGACCATGTTCAAGAAATGTGCCTTTTTTGAGGGTAAACACAGCACAATTTGGCCACACTACCCTAAAAACAACTACTACAAACTTCAAACAATGAACCAACAAAGCCAACATAGACAATACAGTAAAACATTGTGCAAATGTTGAGCCAGCTTGTGCAATTTTCCACATCCCTACACTTAATGATTCGACAAAAGCGCAGTGATGGATGGTGACATCACAAATCCTATCTGCAGATTAGAATAGGGGAAAAGTAATCTCCCGACAAAGTGACTTAAGTGCTATGCAGACTAAACATGAGTGCGCTTTTCCTTCCTCTCCATGTACCAGAGCGTGTAGTTTCTGGCAAGCGGTGAGAAAAAGAAAACATGCCATACTCTTACAAAAACACACAGTCATTGACAGACAGGACATGGGGCTCTTAACGAAGAGAAAGAACTCTTAAATTCCTCACACACTATACACAGGGGTAGCAAAGAACGCCAGTGCACACATTCTGGCTGTTTCTATGAAGAGAGCAGTCTATCACTACATACCACGCAGTATGGATTGAATTCAGAGAGAGTTCTTTCTTTCTTTCTTTCTTTCTTTCTTTCTTTCTTTCTTTCTTTCTTTCTTTCTTTCTTTCTTTCTTTCTTTCTTTCCATCCATCCATCCATCTATTGCTCCATGTGTATAAGTTTCTAGTAAACTTCCATCTATCCTTCCTTCTGCATAATCCATCTATCCATCTATCCATCCATCCATCCATCCACGTAACTAGTATAAATCAAATAGTAAATGATGATCTGAACTCCTATTAGTAATATTATTTTATTATTTTTCTATTTACTCTATATACTCTATACTAGGGCTTGTTAAAGTCCGAATCTGGACCATGAGGGCATTCAATCCAGACCCGACTCCATTACGTATTGCAAGACCATGCTTCAAGGATTTAAATTGTGCATTTTCTTCATTGATTAATGCATAATTCTTGTAAATTGACAGTTTAGTTGATTGTATTTTTGTAAAAATAAAAAAAGAATACAGGCCGAGATAAAATTAAAGGCAAAATATTCAAAGTTTTCCTGCGTGACTCATTGAGTGATCCTACGAGGCTTCACTTGATCGAGCGGGCGAATCACACGCGCACCTGCTTTAACGCACTGCAGCAAAATGATCATTTGAATGTATGAAGATGTCTGTATCGCAGAGAGAGAGAAAAAAAAACTTACTAAAGAATAGACAGTTCAAAGTTGAATGGGCAAATAAGTATGCATTTATTTTGCCACAAGCCAGCACAATGCCATTCTGCTTGATTTGTAATGAAACAATTGGAGTCATACAATATCCAAGATGGCGCCGAGCATGGCCGCCGTGTTGCGAGCTCCCAGCGAACTTCGTTGTGTTTTGTATGTTTTACTTGTATTTTTGTTGTTTTTCGTGCTGGATGTACACACTCTCATTGCCTACGACAGACACACACTTCGAGAAATTGGCTCCCTCGTCGCACACCGAAAACCGGACTTTGAGTTCTTCAACGACGCTCTGTTTACAAACACAACAACAGAGCCCTTTGTCTGGGCCACACAACCGAGGCGACGACGCAAACGCAGCCGGAAAAGAGGAAAGAGAGCCGGCGTCCTGGTCAGACTAAGACGCCGTGGATTTCGACCTCCACTCCCCACCATTCTGCTGGCTAACGTTCAGTCACTGGACAACAAACTTTGCGAGCTACGGGCGCGCATTTCCTACCAACGGGAAACAAGAAACTGCTGCATTATCTGTCTTACAGAAACCTGGCTATCTGCGGAGGTACCAGACACAGCTGCTGAACTTTCGGGATTCTCCTTGCACCGCGCGGATAGAACGAAAGAACTCACAGGGAAAAGCAAAGGAGGAGGTGTTTGTTTCTTTATTAACAACTTATGGTGTGATGAGAGAAACATACACCCAGTTAGATCATTTTGTTCTCCTGATCTGGAATACCTTATGCTTCGGTGTCGACCATACTGGCTACCAAGGGAATTTACATCGGTCATTATTACGGCTGTTTACATCCACCCTCAAGCCAACACAGAGCAGGCGCTCAGAGAACTGTATGGGAGCATAAACGAGCAGGAAACCGCACACCCGGAGGCAGCGTTTATTGTTACAGGGGACTTTAACAACGCCAATCTCAGGAAAATCGCTCCAAAATACTTTCAACATATCACCACAAACACGCGTGGCGATCGTATTTTGGACCATTGCTACTCTCCGTTCCGGGATGCTTACAAATCCCTCCCCCGCCCACCATTTGGCAAATCAGATCACTCTTCTGTTCTGCTCTTGCCTGCTTACAGGCAGAAACTGAAACGGGAACCACCCACCCTCAGGACGTTTCAGAGCTGGTCAGACCAATCGGATTCCATACTTCAAGACTGTTTTGATGACGTTGACTGGGAGATGTTCCGGGCAGCTTCTGATGACGACATCGAAGTGTACTCAGACACAGTTACGAGCTTTATCAGGAAGTGCATAGAAGACGTGGTCCCAACAAAAACTGTCCGTATCTACCCCAACCAAAAACCATGGATCAACGGCGAAGTTCGAACAGCCCTATCAGTGCGAACTTCCGCCTATAAATCCAGAAATGCTGAGGAACAAAAACAAGCAAACTACAACCTCAGGAAAACGATCAAAGCAGCAAAACGTCAATACAAAGACAAGATAGAGGGTCAATTTAACACCAATAACGCAAGGAGCATGTGGCAGGGACTTAATTACATCACGGACTTTAAAAGTAATAAATCCACCACTGTGAACATTGCTGCGTCTCTCCCGGACGAGCTCAACTCATTCTACGCCCGCTTTGAAACCCAGGACAGCGCGCACACACAGCGCGCTCCCGCGGCCAATACAGAAACCGCCAGCACACTCACTGTTTCTGTAGCGGATGTAACGAGATCTTTCCGTCGCGTGAACATCCGAAAAGCTACGGGCCCAGATGGCATCCCTGGACGTGTACTTAAAGCATGCGCACACCAGCTAGCGGGGGTTTTCACGGACATCTTTAACCTCTCGCTCTCTCGGTCTGTGGTTCCCACATGCTTTAAGACAGCTACTATTGTGCCAATACCGAAATCAGCTAAAACCACATGCTTGAATGACTGGCGTCCGGTTGCACTGACACCCATCTTCAGCAAGTGCTTTGAGAAGCTGATTAAAAATCACATCTGCTCTGTACTGCCCGCTAACACTGACCCTCTGCAATTTGCATACAGAAACAACCGCTCCACTGATGATGCAATTGCTTTCACCTTGCACACTGCTCTGTCTCACCTGGAAAACAAAAACACATATGTGAGAATGCTGTTTGTGGACTACAGCTCAGCATTCAACACCATAGTGCCTGCCAAGCTGGTGGTGAAGCTCCAGGCTCTGGGCCTACACAGCTCTCTGTGCAACTGGATCCTGGACTTCCTGTCAAGCAGACGCCAGGTGGTCAGAATGAACAACATCACCTCATCCACACTGATCCTCAACACTGGTGCTCCACAGGGCTGTGTTCTCAGCCCACTCCTGTACTCCCTGTACACACATGACTGTACATCCAAACACAGCTCCAACGTCATCGTTAAATTTGCTGATGACACAACGGTGGTGGGCCTAATCACAGATGATGATGAGACGGCCTACAGAGAGGAGGTGCACACTCTGACGCAGTGGTGTCAGGAAAACCACCTCTCACTCAACATCAGCAAAACCAAGGAGCTGGTGGTGGATTTCAGGAGAGAGAAGAATGAACACACTCCCATAACCATCAACGGGACACCAGTGGAGAGAGTCAGCACTTTCAAGTTTCTTGGAGTACACATCGCTGAGGATCTGGCATGGACTGCTCACACAGACGCAGTGTTAAGGAAGGCACAACAACGCCTCTTCTTCCTCAGGCGCCTCAGGAGGTTTGGAATGAGCCCCCACATCCTCCGCTCGTTCTACACCTGCACTGTGGAGAGCATCCTCACTGGCTGCATCACCACCTGGTACGGGAACAGCACCAGCAGCAATCGCAAAGGTCTACATAGGATTGTGCGAACTGCTGGACGTGTAGTAGGAGGTGAGCTTCCCTCCCTCCAGGACATCTACACCAGGAGGTGCATTAGAAAAAACAAAGGAATCATCAGCGACTCCAGCCACCCAAGCCATAGACTTTTTTTCTCTGCTACCCTCAGGCAGACGGTTCCGCAGCATTCGGTCACGCACCAGCCGACTGAAGGAAAGTTTCTTCCCTCAGACTATCAGGCTGATGAACACTTAACACACCCCACACAAACTCTCCCATACCCCACACTGCACACCATAAAGATGTAGCATGCACTGCACTTTAACCAATCTATACTTAAACAATACTGCCTACAACTATGTGTACACCTATCCATTGTACGCATCACTGTCACATTGCCAAATTTACACTGTTTTGTTTCTTTTTTGTGAGTATGATGTTGTATTTTGCACTGTCTGTATTTGCACTGTCTGTATTTTACACTGTCGCTGTATTTGCACTGTCTGTATTTTGCACTGTCTGTATTTTGCACTGTTGTTGTATTTGCACTGTCTGTTTTTTGCACTGTTGTTGTATTTGCACTATCTGTATTCTTCACTGTCTGGAGCCAGCACCTAAGCTTTTCACTCATCATAGCACACGTGCTGCTGATGATGTGACAATAAAAGTGATTTGATTTGATTTGATTTGATTTGATTTGAGTTGTAAAGAGTGGAAATGTGAAACATCACTATGAAGCGAAACAAAGACATTTTGAATGGCAGTATTCACAAAATACAGATATAAGGGCCGCAAAACTACAACTCCCAAAGTTTTTACTACACACCTTTCATATTTTTCACCTTTTTTTGGTGACAGGTCTGCAATCAGACCTGATGCAGTGATTTTTAATGCCCACACCTAACCCTATTCCTCAGAGTGATGTCACTAGCTCCACTGAGTGCATTGTAATGTAATGTAATGTAATGTATATTTATATAGTGCATTTATTGTGTATGGCCATACACCCAAAGCGCTTCACAATCGTGAGGGGAGTCTCTCCACACCACCACCAGTGTGTAGCATCCACTTGGATAATGCGACGGCAGCCACAGGACAACAGCGCCAGTGCGCTCACCACACACCAGCTACTGGTGGAGTGGAGAGACAGTGATAGAGCCACTTCGGTGGATGGGGATGATTACGAGGCCATGATGGGTAAGTGCCGATTGACACCGGGGTTACACCCCTACTCTTTACGAGAGTCTGTGTCTGACATGGCATCTCTGAGATATGCAATCTTGTACAAAAATGCACTTATGTTAGTGGTTTTCCCACATTTGCATTGTATTTAATGTGTTTTGAATGCAAGTGCCACTTTCAAGAAATACAAATACTGTTGACATGTGATGCATGTTATGGATGTTTATTAAAAACAAGTTATGTAATATCAATTATTCCAGACCTTTGACCTTAATAAAAATTCAGATCTTTTAATGTATACATTGAAAAACCCTGGTCTATACACTATATTTTTATTATATTGTATTAAAAAAAGCTGAAAACCGGTAATCATTAACTTTCACAGTACTATGGAAGTCAATATTTACAGATTTTCAGCTTTCTTAAAAAAAAAGCAGTCTGATTTGTATCCAGGTAAGGCTGAGTAAATGAATTTTCAGTTTTGGATGAACTATCCCTTTAGTGCACTAATTTCTAATGCAAACGGACAACAGTGAATCTTGCTTAGACCAATGTTTTAGCTCCATTTATAACTTGCTCTTTATAATGTGTACTCAGTCTAATATGCGAAACCTCCGGTGAGACCAGACCCACGACGTGGCATAATTTCAGAGACCTCCGCTGATGTGAATCCTGGACTCCATTAATAAAGAGCTCTATTTCAGCCCCATAATTCACCACGTCAGGGGACTAATTTTTCAGCAAGCAGGCTTTTTCGCTACACAAGCGCTCTCTGTGTCTGGAGCGCTGGAACACTTTAACTCGCACACCCGTAGGATTACATGAAAGAAAAGAGGTTCAGATGAAACTGGGCCCGTAGCATATGCAGAAAGCCTCTGGTTTGGGCGAAGACTGTCGTTAACGTTCGTTCGCCATGCGACTTTAATGTTGAAAAGACTTTCAATACAATGATCCGTCTATGAAAGGTATTCTTATGAGAGCTTAACACAAGAAAGAAACTGCTAGAGCGTAAAGAGAGACGAAAAAAAGAAATTTATGGCGGCTGTGTTCAGTGTTTGTATTTTTTGCCAGCGAGCTGTTCTTTAAACTGTGTCCCTATAGGCCGGAGGTCAAAAGTCACTCATAACAAATTCTCCGCACTCTTACGATGCAGGAGGCCCGAATGGTGATTAAAGGACAGGGTGATCAAAATGAGCAGGAAAGGAGAATAGAGAGCGAGAGAGAGAAAAACAAAGCAAAGACCCTGGCCTGCTGAAGGAAGCAGAGGGGCTATAACCATTTCAAAACGGAGGAAATTGAAGCCACATTGCTGGGAGCCAAACAGCGTTGGCGGGGCCACAGGAGGCCTGACCCGAGAGGACGTGTGATACTGGATCTGGAGGCAGAGAGGCCAGGTCTGGGACTTTGAGATACCAAAACAGCCCTCAGTTCACTTCTCCCATTGCACTCATTAATAACTACGGGCTATGATGCAGCCTGCTCTGGACCACAACCAGACTCTCATAGGAGCCACTGAGGAAAAACGCAGAGATGGACGACCAGAAGGGAGAGAGGGAGGGAGGGAGTTGGGAAAATAAAAAAAGGTCATGGTCATGTGTTGAGACCTGCTGCCTACAGCTGTAAAGTGCCACTGGAAGAAGGAACGGGAAAGGGAAGATTCATTCCAGTCAAAGGGTGCTAAGCTGTAAAAATAAACAATCGTGACAGTCGGTTGAGTGAGCGCAGACTACACTGAACAACTGAGCATTTTACTGCCTCTTCTGATGCTGGATAACAAGAATGATTTTACAAGCTGGACGAAGCTTAAAGGATGAATAAAAACAAGGAAAATTACTGTTTGTCATGATTTTTTAATGCAATTTGGTTGTTCATTTACATGGCAATGGTAACTGGGGTCCTGAAAATCTACTAAAAAATAAGCTTTAAGGGCAACATTCTAAAAATGTTACTTTGAAAATTATGCAATTTTGTAAAAATTAATACATCATGTGTATTATTTGTACAGTCTATTGCAGGGGTACCTAAACTTTTTCATATAAAGGGCCAAAAACCAAATATCATTATGAGCTGTAGGGCGAAGATAAATATACCAAACTATATTACATTATAGTTGTCATGGGTAATATCCTAATTTATTAAATAATATTTAAAAATAAATAAAAAACATAATTAATCATATTAACTAATGCAGTATAACTTTTTAAAATGATAACTTATTGCAATAAAAACATAATAGTGGAGTCCAATGCTGAATCTGTCTTTGCCTTGATTTGCTCACTTAAATCTCTGCATTGTTCTCTATCTATCAGCTATGTACATTTAAACTAAATCTGATTATTTTACAATATTTAATTGAAATTTATTTTTTTGAAAGATCTTTTAATAATAAAAGAAACACACAAAATATTACATTACATTTGAAAAGACAATCTCTTAACAGTCCCCATCATTCTTCCTCTCTTCTTGGGATGGTGGGCTAAATCAAAGGTTAATGTTGGCCAACTTTGGCCCGCGGGCCTTAGTTTGAGCATCTCTGGTCTATATGTATTCTTCATTTATTCTATATTTAGTCTTTATTTGATAGCACATTATGATTTTGCCAAGTACGATGCAATCCTGGATTAACATCTATGTTACAACCAAAATGTCATTGGCAGACCAAAGGTTGGTGCACATGGTTTTGAGCAATTTCATTTAGAGTTTTTTTGGCATTTATATAACCCCAGGTGATTTTCATTGGTTGGCCAGATTTTAATGCAGCAGGTCAAACCAAAATTGTTTTACACCTTGTGTTTTGTGTGTCAATACACACACTCACATTGGCGCCTTTTAATTAGTCACAAGGTGTTAAACTTCAGTGATAAGCAAAAATTGAGGATTAAAACACAATTTGTGAGCTGGTAATGGCAGGTAGAGTTTCGATAAAAAGTGGCATTAACAATACAGATATTTTGTCATTTTTATCAATCCATGTGAGCAGGGATTGCTTTGACAAAGATTAATAACATGGAATTAGCATAGGATATGTAGGTACACTAGGTTCAAAAGTCTGGTTTGTAAAACTCTCAACATTTTTTATTCTCAGCAAAGTTCAATTTTTAAAAATGAAATAATACAATATTGCGATTATTATTATTACCCTTTAAAATAAAAAAATGTACATTGTAAAAAAAAAATATATATATATATAAATATCCTCTATTTTTGTGATGGCAATGTTGAAATTTCTGTATCTTCTGAACCATGATAAAAACTGAAAATTATTTTGGTTTATCAGAGTTCTAAAAGTTTTTAAAAGGTCTTTCGAAGAATACAGTACAATTTTATTTTTAGAAACATCACTTCTGATAAATGTAATGTGTCCTTTCAATAGTATTATTGTTGTTCAAATGTAGTACTCTATGTGATACACAGTAAAACGCAATGAACAGATACAAAGCCCAGCAACATATACTTGAATAAACAACTGAAATCCATCACAGAAACAGCAAACTGCTTATTTTCTTCCCGCTCCTCCCTCCTCACGCCCCTCTGTTCACCTCTGACACCCACGGGTTCAGTGCCAGGAGAGGGTGGCACAGTGAAGCCTTGAGAGAGAGAGAGAGATAGAGATAGAGATAGAGATAGAGATAGAGATAGAGATAGAGATAGAGAGAGAGAGAGAGAGAGAGAGAGAGAGAGAGAGAGAGAGGTGTGGCACTGGAGCAATGTCATGCTGCCAGCGGCGGGCAGGATGGCCAGATGGCATCAATTATCAGAGAGAGAGAGTGAGAGAGAGAAAGAGGGTCAAGCTGGCCTGAAGATCTCTGCCACACAGTCCTCTGATTAACCTGACAACTATGCCATGACCTCTTCAACAAAACACTGATTTAAGCATGTGGATCAGGCCTGTTTTTTCCTCTGGCCCATCAACAATCATTCCTCACTCATCTTTTCTCTCTTTTCTAATGGCAGGATGTTGTCCAGAACCTTGCAGGCTTCTATTTTCTCTCTGTTTATGTAACATCATGTTGAAGAGGGTTCAGCAAAGGGCTGATAAACATCTCAGTCATCACCCTCTTAAAAACCCACATCAACCTCAACATTTTGCTTGTATTTTATTTCCTGAAATGAATGTGGACTGTGGATAGGATACTGTTATACAATACATTATGTGAATACTTGCATTGTGTAAGCGTTTGTGTGCTTTAACTCTTCTTATGTGTGTGTGTGTGTGTGTGTGTGTGTGTGTGGTAGACAAATATGCAGTAAAAAGCGTTTTTGTAAGACAAATTCGAAAGAAAAATATATATATTTATGTTTTTGTCTTATGTTTAAGAAGATATAAGGGTTCAGTCATATGATCTTGAAAGTGGTTCAGTGACATGTTGTTGTTCAGTGACATGTTGTTATGTTCTTAGAAATATACAGATGAAAAAAATTATTGACATTTACTAAAATAGCAACTTGTAAAACTAGACCTGATGCATTTATTAATAATTTTACAATTTTCTTTTTACTTTAAAAGCAATAATTGATCTTTATAAGTGACAGTCACATGATTTGGCTCAAAAACTAAAAAAACAAAACATAAAAACAAACAGCAGCTTTTATAAAATAAGATCCATTGAATCCATGGAACCATTTACTGCATTCTAAATGAAGAAAATTCCATTTATGTATTTATTTTTGACGTGTGACAATGAAAATGCAACATAGTGATGTCAACCACCTATATATAT
>CAIGQZ010000427.1:22544025-22559652 GCA_903798205.1 Danio tinwini
ACACACACACACACACACACACACACACACACACACACACACACACAATGTCATGCACTTGGACAGTTTATCAAGGATGTACCGCTGGATCACATCTTACTATAGTTGTTAAATGTGATATTTAATTTATCTTGTCTTTATCTAACGACTCTTCATTCTTTTAAATCTATCAGGTAACGTGTCACAGCGTCAGTACACTGCTTCAATCTTTCGCTTTCACGCTTGTACTGTCATTTTAGCAAAAACCTCAGATACTGTTGGTTGGTTCCTGTTGGTTGTGCACCTTTTTTCCAAACAGGTTTGTTGACGCAATTATAACGACACAGATCTATTCATGCCAGAGTCCTGCGGAAAGAGTGGTTGACAGGTGGTAATTTTTGTGTAACTTTATTTATTTATGATTTGGTTATGGGTAAAACAAAGACCATGCGGGGCAGGTAGTTGAAACGGTAGGCTACAAATAGTGAATTCATTATGAATTGATTAATAATTAATAAATAATTAATTCATCGCCGCCTATGACAACGATGCCATCCATCGTCCTTCGTGATGTTTCACATTAGACATTGTACAATGCCAAATTGGTCGACATCGTCCAACCCTAGTGTCAGCCAAGCACAAAATAAAATTATATATAAAGAATATCTATATATTTTCCAGAGATGGATTGCAGCTGGAAGGGCGTTCGCATAGGTTTCCTCCGAAGGCTCCGGTTTCCCCCACAATCCAAAGACATGCAGTACAGGTGAATTGGGTAGGTTAAAGTTGTCCATAATGTATGAGTGTGAATAAGTGTGTATGGATGAAACCCAGAGATGGGTTGCAGCTGGAAGGGCATCCGCTGTGTAAAACATGTGCTGGATAAGTTGGCAGTTTAATCTGCTGTAGTGACCCCCGATTAATAAAGGGACTAAGCCGAAAATAAAATGAATGATTGTATTATATATATAAATAAAATAAAAATTGAGTAAAAAAATTCTACACAAATGCACTGGCCAACCAAATCACTTAAAGGGCACCTATGGTGAAAAATCTACTTTTCAAGCTGTTTAGACAGACATATTTAGGTATAGTGTATATACCGTCATATTGAGGTGATATAAACACCCAGTCCTTTTTTTCAATTTAACATTATAAAAACGGTGGACCAATTGGATCGGTTTTGAGACTGACCGTAACTTGACGTAGAAGTGCGGTCCCCCCGCCCATCGAATTGATTGATAGCTGTGTATTAACATGTCTCCATAGTAATGTGTATAATCATATCAACAAGACAAGACATGCGCAAAGCAACCGTAAATAAAAGTCTGTTCAGTTTGCTTGGATCCTCAATCATCATCAAATGTAATCAAGAGTGAGTTTTACAAGCTTAAAATGTTTTACAAACAGTCCATGTTTGTAATAAATTACAGCGATTTACTTTAGGTTTACCTAAATCAATTGTTCTGACATCACCACAGCCGCCTGTCAGAACAATTATACAAGAAGACGCTTCAATCCCGGTTTGTGGACGTTAAATCTGGTTTATTTTGTACATTAACCTAACAGATATCTATACAGCAGTGGATATTAACCTGTATGTGTGTGTGTGTGTGTGTGTGTGTGTGTGTGTGTGTGTGTGTGTGTGTGTGTGTGTGTGCGTGAACTTTGTAACGGCATTGTGTGTGACAAATGCATCAAATACTCATTGGTAAAGTTGTTACTGTTATATTTCCCACAAGCGTTACCTGAGATCTTATTCATTCGTGCTGAGGGAGGAGATTAAGGCACGCTGACAGGCACGTGGAAATGGTGGGCATGAAGGACTAGCCTTAAAGGCGCAGTACACAAAAACCGCTACCTGATGCTAAAAGCTACTAAATAGAAACTTATGACAGGTATAGTAAAAAATCTGCCGGTTGTTTTGAGCTGAAACTTTACAGACACATTCTGGAGACACAAAAGACTTGTATTAAATCTGGAAAAAGGGGTAACCTAGGTGCCCTTTAAATCATAGAAAAACCAAAAACCACAATATCAGTTTTTCACAATACTGTGAAGTCTGTAAGCCCATCAAAGCAGACCCGACATAATTCATGTGGGCACAGCTGAAAAGTTGTAGGTGAAAGAAGGAAATGAAAAGGAGACAGAAACTGACAGCGTGCCAGAAAATAATCCCCCACAAGCCCTAGCTGCACAAACAGACATGGACTGTACTATATAAAGGCAGCTCACAGTTGAGCCGAGCTCCTGTTGGGACGGGACGCACCACATTAAGTGGAATTTACTTTTAAAGCAGACACCCCTGCTCATGTTACTGTGCCCTGTAATGCTATCCCTGTGCCACGGCCTCTCGACGGGTCAAAGAGACTCTGCTCGCGCCTTTAAAATCACCTCACAGCTCCTCTGGCCTTAAAATAGAGGGCAGAGAAGGATGAAGGAGACCAGAGAGTTTTACCAGGGACATACCTTACATGTAAAATAATAATAATAATAATAATAATAATAATAATAATAATAATAAATATCATTAAACTACAAAAAATGATATTTTAATGAATAATCTAATAATTATTGTTATTATTAACTTACTAATGAGTTAGTAGTATTAAAATACTATTAATTTAGATGAATTAATAAATTTTAATACATTTTTATTGAATTAATTTTCTTTATTTTTTATTTGAATAGCAATCACATTATATAAAAAATAATAATAGTCATTTACTTTAATAATCCATAAATAATATGAATTATTGATAATTAATAACAATTATTATTTAAATATGGATTAAATAAATAATTTAGTAATATATTTTTTTCTTTTGCATGGGCTGTTGTAAATACAAGCAACTAATATAATCCCTAACACAAAACAATATGTAATTACATTATTATTATTATTATTATTAATAATATTATTTTATTATTACCATCATTACTCTAAGCACCTTTGTTTCTACTCACAACCTTGTGAAGGACCAGGCAGCCAGTTTAGTGTCCATGTTTGCTCCTACATCATTCTAGCCCACCAACAGCGTTCATTTGGAGCTCTTTATAGCCTAACTGATGTCTTTATCCACTGCTAGGAAACTTGACTAGCGGACACAGCTAAGGCATGTCGGACTGCCACTTTACAGAGGGATGTTTAGAAAGGCTTGCAACAGCTGCTCCAGGCATGTCATATTTATCGAACGCTAACCCAGGCACATAGCACAGGCTTCTTTTATCACCCCGAACCCAGATGTGCATCGTATGACGGCTCAAAGTGTATAAATAAACACCCAAGAAACCACGCAAAGCCAGCGATTTGCGAATGCGCTTTGTGACAAAATGCTACACCCTGTCCATTTATCATCAACCCGACAACTGCGCTAACCTTGTGAGAGAGATTACAGCCCTGGCTTTCACACTTACTGTTTAAACCTCACCCGAACACATACCAGCGACTGAGTCAACCTTGTGACAAAAGGCCCCCGGTGGGGTTTTCAATTACATTCAGACTGCATTCAACCGCAAAACATGCGTCACATGAAGCAACAGGAAGCAGATCATCATACTAGATATGCAAAGTAAATAATTCTCTCAGACAGCACTTTATGACATACTAGATGCGCTTCGACTGATTGACTTGATTGACTATTAGATGATAACCATTTATGTAAGACACTGCAGGTGAAAAGGGTAAACAATTCTGGGCTGAAACCAAAAGTGCTGAATGCACTTGGCTGAAAACCAAACCAGGAAATACTTAAAAATAATAAAAATAATGAAATAATAATAAATAAATATTAAAATAAAGCAATTTATTAAAGTTTGCATAAACTGGAAGTTGCTGAGACTTTTATTTCATTGTGTTGACTTCCGACTGAAACAGAATATTAACTAGGGTGGAGGGTCTTGCCTTTTGTGGATCCTTCCCTCATAGCAAAACTAATGGTAAGAGGGGCATAATTAAGGCAGACGCTGTCAAAGTAATGCCATTAAAGAAGGACCGCTACTCCAAACGTCAAAGTAAATGGTTAGCCTTTGATTAAAGATGAACATTTTTTTTGTTTGTGTGGATTAACTTACATATATTAATTGTTTACCTATAGATATAATAAACAGCTAAATAATAGCTAAATAAACATGATACATTTTGATTTCACATGAACTTTAAAACTTACTTATTTTCCATTAAGTATTTTTTAAATTAAAGACTTTTTCAATTTAACTCAATAACCTAAATTATACTGATTTAAAAAAACATAAGTTGAGTGAGCGAGTCATCCTTTTACCAAGGTTGCCATGACAGCACAGTGACAAATATAACAAGTATAATACATAGAAATGTCCCATCTGCGTGTTATTTGGGTGTACTTTGCTTTTTTAGGTGAGCATGTGCAGCGCATGCATAGCTATGTAAACAGTCTACAATATATACATGAGCAGAATATCCAGAGTAGAATACTGAACTATTTTGAGCTATTTTGAACCGCTGTTCTTGCTGCAGCAACAAACCATCTTTGTGAGACGCAAGCCATTGAAATGAATAGGTTTCATAAAGCAGTGCAACGCTTTCTGTGTCAAATGTCTAAGCCAATTCAGACCATGTGGTGACTATGGCTGGAGAGAGACTGAAATGTGCATATATATATATATATATATATATACAGCGTTTCTTCAGCCATTATTCTGAGCCATTTATCTCTGTTTACCAAATACAGTAATTTTCTATAGTTATCACTATACTTCCACAATTTATTTCATTAAAAAAACTCCAAACAATTGTTTAACATTTCTTAAATGCTTAGTTATGAAAATGATGCATTGTTTAATTATATGATCTAATTTGTACAGTACATATTTCTAGCAAAAAATCTGAACATTTGATTTTTTATATTTATTATATTAGACAGGGAAATTACATATATGTCCCTTAATGACTGCACTGTAATTGAGATCTACAGTCACACAATGCTGAAGTGTAACAAAAAAAACACTTTTAAGGTTTTTTTTGGATGCTTTCTTTACATTACAATGAAAAAAAATACATATTTACAGTGTTTCGCTTTTTTCTTGATTTGAATGTCTTTTGGAACCAACATCACTATCTTAAGGACTGGCATGAAAACTAATTATAACTCATAAAGGGGGTAATACCAATATGAATTTCCAGCATCATTCAGGATCTCCAATAAGCTGACTGTCTAAAAGTGCTATATGATAATAATAATAATAATATTGCTATATGTTCTGAACAACGAACACACAACATAAAACTTCAGTCAATGGTTTTGGCATCACTATGCCAAAGTCAGCGCAGGCAAACTGACAGCAAATTGGGAATAACAATTATGTAGTTTGTAAAGCGCAGTGTACACATTTGTTCATGTTGTTACAGCCTTTTATTCTATGTAAATACCTGGTAATTAGAGGGCTGCACAATGAAGTTTAGTCTGCAAAGGCTAACACACACAATTTGTAAACCAGTTGAATAACACACCAGGGCATCCAACTGCAAAAAGGAGGGAGAAAAAAAGAAGATCTCATTTCAACAAACACCCTTATTAGCTTTGAGACATTTGCAAGAACTTCATTGAACAAACGCTGGTATCAGTTGGAGCGAACACTGCCAATTAGCACCTGTACACTGTAAGAATTTGTGGTAAAATGCAATGAAAGCTGCGGAAAGAGCGGGCTGGCGAGGGCATGTGTGGGCGCAGTGAAATTACAAGAGACCCGGTGGAAGAAAATTAAAAGTTCTTGCTTCCGATGCCAAGAAAGCAATGCGTAAAATTGTTCACTTCGGATTAAAATATAATGAAGCAAGTAAATGCATCTTTGTCTGACATGCTACACTTTTAATTATTCATGTGGAAGGGGGGAGAGAGAGGAAAACAACAACTGGCAAACAGATTCCCGAGGGTGTTCAAGCCATATACTAGAAGGCACATGATGGCATGGATGAATTTCTCTCTATCTCGCTGCCTGTTAATAGCTTTAACAGTCCTTGTGAGGCTCGCAACATCTTGTAGTCATCAATTTCTGCTTGATTCTATTAATAAAATGTATTCCTGAGATGAGTAGCGAGTTTTCCTGTGATCTGTATCATTATAAAGTCATATTAGAAAAATCATTTTTGTATAATCAATACAAAAATCAATAAGCATTTTCTATACTGGCAATGTGTTTGACAAGCCATTGTTGGTTTTGGGGGGGGGGGGGGGTCTTTGATGAATGGAATGCTCAAAAAAGCAGGATTTATTTGAAATAGAAATCACTCGTAACATTGAAAATATGTACCATATCTAATGCCTAATTCAATATGTCTTTGGTGAATAGCATGCACAAGACACACATATTAAATAAACATACACTCCATTTTATTAGGTACACCAGTCCAACTGCTCGCTCACTCAAATTTCTAATCAGCCAATCATATGGCAGCAACTCAATGCATTTAGGCATGTAGACACGGTCAAGACAATCTGCTGCAGTTTAAACTGAGCATCAGAATGGGGGAGAAAAGTGATTTAAGTGATTTTAAACGTGGCATAGTTGTTGGTTCCAGACAGGCTGGTCTAAGTATTTCAGAAACTTCTAATCTACTGGGATTTTCACGCACAACCATCTCTAGGGTTTACAGAGAATGGTCAGAAAAGAGAAAATATCCAGTGAGCGGCAGTTCTGTGGGCGCAAATGCCTTGTTGATGTCAGAGATCAGAGGAGAATGGCCAGACTGGTTCGAGCTGATAGAAAAGAAACAGTAACACAAATAATCACTTGTTACAACTGAGGTATGCAGAAGAGCATCTCTGAACACACAACACGTCGAACCTAGAGGTGGACGGGCTACAGCAGCTGAAGAGCAATGGTGTGGGAGATATTTTCTTGGCATATTTTGGGCCCATTAGTATCAATTGAGCATCATGTCAACACCACAGCCTACCTGAGTATTATTGCTGACCATGTCCATCCCTTTATGACCACAGTGTACCCATCTTCTGATGGCTACTTGCAGCAGGATAACGCATCATGTCATAAAGCACGAATCATCTCAGACTGGTTTCTTGAACATGACAATCAGTTCACTGTACTTAAATGGCCTCCACAGTCACTAGATCTCAATCCAATAGAGCACCTTTGGGATGTGGCGGAACGGGAGATTCGCATAATGTATGTGCAGCTGACAAATCTGCAGCAACTGTGTGATACTATTATGTCAACATGGACCAAAATCTCTGAGGAATATTTCCAGTACCTTGTTGAATCTATGCCATGAAGGATTAAGGCAGTTCTGAAGGCAAAATGTACTAGTAAGGTGTACCTAATAAAGTGTCCGATGAGTGTAACACTTTTAAAATAAGGTTGTATTAGTTAATGTCAGTTCATATATTTATTAACATAAACAAACACTTAACAATACATTACAGTATTCATTCATCTTTGTTAACATTACTTAATGAAAATACAGTTCATTATTAGTTCATGTTAACTCACATTGCATTAACTAATAATAACAAGCATGACTTTGGATTTTGATAATGCATCAGTAAATGTTGAACAATGATTATTAAGTATTGTTTATACTGTAAGTAGTGCACTTAAGCATATATTACATTAACAATACTTTAACTAGTGAACCCAATAAATTAACTGGTGAAAGTGTGACCATATACTTGATTAAAAGCAACCCTAAATTATAGATCCCTACAAATATAACATTAATTGATCATTACTCTACATCTCCTTTTGAATCCAGCCATGAGAACATCACATGGTCAATTGATTGATTTTTTTGGGGAAAAGCAAGGTTAAGCAGCTAATTACAAAGCCCCATGATCGAATAAGCACAAACCATGCCTTGTCAATAAAACAAACCAGATTGCACCATTACAATAGCGGAGGAGCATTTAAAAGCAGATAAGTGCTTGTATACAACCAGAATTTCCCTTTATCTTTAGTACTTATATTTCCACCATATAAATCACATGCTTTAAACTTCCGAGGCTTGAGAAAACCCACCTGAGCTCCAACGTGAGATTAGTGTTGTGGATGCTAACATTCCTGACAGAGAAAAACCCCTTCCTTTCATTTGCCACTGGGCTTATCCACTAAGACGCAATCGACATACACTTTCCCCCCGTGGATCTTTGAGAAATAGGATTGGAGAGTCGTTTAGACATAGTCCTGTTTGCATATCATGTCCACGGACAGAGGAATTCCACTCTACATCCTTTCGGGATTGACGGCAAATAGCAAGGAGATAAAAGACGGATAATCCTGGAATGCCAGAATCCCTTAACCCATCATCCCGGATCCAACTGCGAGGCGTCACTGGGAGAAAAACCCTTCTGCGAGCAGAGATTCAGCGGCCAAGAGCGGCTCCCCCTGACTCCAGAGTCCCCTCTCTATGCTCACACTGCTTAAAAGCTTTACAGCGAGAAAGAAGGGGATTTAACTAAGTGGTAAATGCGGTGAAAGGCGGGGAGGGAGCAGGCCGGGACGGGGGGCATGTACTGTATGTTTCCCTACTGAGCAATAAAAATGGCTTTACAATGATAAAAGCTCACCTCATGCAAAGGCTTGGCTCTATTGAAACTCTAATAAATGAAAGGGGGCGAGAGAGGTCTTGTGATTTATGTTATAAAAAGAAGCGTTAGAGAGACCAATCATTCAATTTCGAGTTTTCAAGCACATTTTTCCTTGTATTGGCCAATTTATCAATGTATATATGTTTCCTCAATACTTAATGCACGGCCTGACCGATGGAGCTTATATAGCGGTGCACTAAACAAATCTCCCAACTGCGTAAACTTACATAAGAAGCAACTAACATCGATACCCTCGCCACGACATTTTGTAAGTGTCTTAAGTTGTAAAACTGAATTCGAGACTGCAAGATATGTCAGTCATTACGAAAAACATGTTTTTGGATGTTGATTGCAGGGTTGGGCCGATAAACAATATTATAATCGAATCGCAATAAAATTTACGTCAATAACAATGACAAGCTTTGGACTATTTTACTCTTGATTGATCAAAGAGCCAATCACACAAATGTGCAACTAAACGTGACATTACAGATGTTTGGGCTACAGAATCTTCATTGGTCGAAAATATGTTATGCCATTTAATGGATCCTCTCATTTTTGTGGCTTCAGTCATTGTTGCTGTACTCTTTTAAATCGAGAAGTATTAACAACATATATCGAAATATATATCATTATTGTTAAATACAGAAAATAATTATCAAGATTGCATTTTTGCCATATCGCCCAGCCCTAGTTGATTGTGTTTAAATTAACATCATGCATACATTGTCCTCCTTTAATTTAATATTCATGTTGTTCACTGTTCAATGTACCAATAATATGCACTGCCTTTATTTGTACGTCAATGTAACTTCAAATTAGTTTACTAAAATGTTGTAATTTTAATGATGGGGAAATGCAATACCTTTCTAGTAATACAATTCTACTACAAAGTAAATTTTAATCTTGAACTAAATTACATTCAAATACAAGTGAGTTTGTTAATTATGTATTTAAAGGTAACTTAATAAATTAAAAAGACCGCAGTGACATTAGGCATAGGCAGGTATAAGATTCTAATGGTATGTTAACCTTGGATAAAAATATCACGGTTTCACGGTATTGTGATTACTGCTCTAAAATATATTCTTTTTAAATGTCTGGGTAAAAAACAACAACTTTTTTTCCACTTTGAACCCAACAGTTGCGTTCGAAATTGCATACTTACATACTATATAATACGCTAAAAACAGTATGCGAGCAGAGTAGTATGTCCGAATTTATAGAATATGAAAAACAGTATGCACCCGGATAACCTACTACTTCCGGCGAGATTCTGAAATGAGCACTAAATGGACACTACGCTATCCCATGATGCACAGCGAGAGAATTTATGAATGGGAATGAAGCAGGTGTGTCATGTCATCATGATAAAATGGCGGACGTAGTACGTCTGAGCTTTATTCATACAACTTACATTTATATTGTATAGAACGTACTTTTCTATCGGTCGAGTAGTAAATTGAAATTAAAATGCAGTACCTACCGTGTAGTAGGCAATTTTGGATGCAATCAATATATTTTATTTTGAGTAACATTTAAAATATTTTGGGACAGTAAACATGTCAGGCTAAATAATTCAAATGAATCATTGACTTCTGCTGTCTTCATTAGTTTCAAAAACACAGATTTCTTTACAATTTAAAACAGCATCTTTGGATATCTTCTGCTGGAAATACTGTTGTCCTAAAGAACAAACAAAAAAACCTAAAAAAAAAAACCCTTTCATATAGCGTAGAAGTGGTATAACAGAAAATGATGATGGTTTTAAAACCTTGACTTTTTCAAACCGTGGTATACCTTAAAAAAGGGTTATCGTCCCATGCCTAAGTGACATAGCCTTGCAGAACATCATAATGTCTTTGTTTTACACAGCAAACAGCACCCATATTTTCTTAAGAAAAATAAATAAATCACCATTTACTTACCACTGACACATCCTTAAGTTGTTCCAAACCTGTGTTAGTTTCATTTTTCTGACAAAAGAAGATATTCTAAAAAATGTGGGTAATTGACGACAGACACTGATTTTCGACACTGATTTTTTCAAGGGAAAAAATACTGTTGATGTCAATGGCTATGTCAATTGTTTGGTTATAAACATTATTCAAAACTTTTGCATTAAAACAGTAAAGAAGTGGAGGGTGAGTAAATAATGGCAGGTTTCAAAACAGGGAGGACTATCACTTTAACCAATAAATGCAGTACCAAAGAACAATGCAGTCAACTGAAGACACTTAATACACAAATACACTCCATTGAACATGTACACATAGACATCACCTATATAATATCTAGCTGCAGGTTAACTATGTTTATATATAATAACGTTAACTGTTAAAAGCTATTCACTAGTCAATTAAAGTTATAAGTAACCAATAAAGTTATGGTAACTAATAACTTTTCTGACTGATTGTAATGCAATAATGTGCACCCTTTGTAATGCTGCTTTAAAACAATAACTATTGTGAAAAAAGCTAGACAAATAAACTTGAATTGAATTGAAAGTCACAAAATGTGAAACACATCCAAAAATCCAGACCATAAAAAAAACAGCCATGCTCTTTGAATCTGTGACCAATGGCGAGTTATCATCACCTCAGTCCTGGCCGTTTCCCTTGGTCATGCTCTATTACCAGGTGGCGTGCTCCTCATGGCAGACGCACACACCTTGAACGCTTGCCAGCCACATCAAAACCAACCCAGACCCAGGCCTTGAACCCACCCACCTGGAGGCCGTATATCATCCAGCCCGAGTCGCGCTGAGGAAATCGCACTAGATCAAACAAATACCAGGAAGGGGGCAACTGACAGAAATACTCCAGGAATCACCACTCTCTCACTCTTTACTATCCCCCAGCTGACGGCGAACAGGCACCTCGTGAGTTATGACCGAAAACTCCCTGCGGGTAATCAGAGCGTAACAGAATTTCGCCCTGTGGAGTTGGACTGAACGCGGCCCAATTATATTCGGCGTACGTGGGTGTGCAGCACCTGCCAGTGCCCTTCAAACTCTCAGTGCGACGCAGCAGACAAATCAATGATGAGCCCACCGGGCCCCTTTTGCTCCTGACACCTCTCCGTCTTCGTCTGCCTTCCCATCCCATTATAGCCGGCTGTCACTTGTTGGATTATTACCGCTGCACTCTGCACCCAGAGTACGGAGAGGGGGTGGACAGAAATGTCTGCCACCGCTCTTAAAGTCAGCACTCCCTCGCTGAAATTTAACAAGATAACCCTGCGGAGAGCAGCACAGGAAGAATGACAAACATGCATGTGTGTGCGCACAACTGAAAGTCCAGGTTTTCATTAGTAATCCATCTCCAATTCATCATCGCCAGTGTTTGGCTTATCTAATGGAGCAATCAAACAGCGCTCAAGTCATTTAATTCAATAAAGCTTTTGTTTCTGCTTAAGTATGAAACTGTAAACGTCTTGCGTGTGGCTTTGGAATTCGTGGATATCACGTTGAAGGAACACGAGGGGAAGCGTGAACCAAATTTTGACAGATTTGACAATGTTTCACAGCTCAGCGAAACATTTGTTTACAGTAAAAACAGCATAACAAGCGCCCATGCAGAAGTGGTTTAATGGACTAATAACTGTTGTGCGTGTTTTTAGGAAACTTTTCTTGGCGCACACGCTTTATGGCACAACCCAGCTCCAGATGTCGGGCACTGGTGCCCGTGGCGGATAAACATAGGGAGTTGGAAAATGAAAACAGTACACATTAAATATAATCAAGACGAAACAGCAACACGAACAGGCCACTTGAGTTCTCACATATAATTTATTTTTTTGCAGAAGGGAGACCAGGCTTTGCCAAGAAGAGCAAGATGAGAGGGCACTGAAATTATATGAAGCGAGTCCAAAGCCTCGCCGACAGTCCACCCTTCGACATACGTACTGCTAAACTCTTCAGATGGCATGGGAGCTGGGGATTTCCAGAAATCTACCTTCTCAGCCCTTAAAGGCATAATACAATGAAATGCTATATATAGCTAACAAAATACATATGTTCTTCAATGGCAAACCTATGTTGACGTTATATAAACGGCACAAGGTTTCAATTTGTTGAATTGGTTTTACATTGCACTCTCGAAAAAAGATTCAATCAGTTAAAAGCTAAAAAGATCTTTTTCTTCTTTGGTCCACTCAAAAAGCAAGATAACAGACCAACGTTTGTCTGAACAATCTAATCTAACATCAAAAAGTCTAAAGATTCATATAATAGACTCAAAAAATATGAGCATAATAAAGGCTTAGGCCAATCCGAATTCTTTTTTTTTTTTACCCCTATCCCTTCCTCTTGGCCCTTGAAACAAAGTGTAAAGAGGAAGGGCTTTAAATTTTACCACTAAGAAATGGGACAGCACTACAGCACCTGCACATGACATCATATGTCAACGCAATGTTTTACTTTATATGATATCGACCATGGTGTAGTTATTTTCAGTTTTTTTTTCGGTATTTATCCTAAGGAAATGACTGAAGGCAACAATATAATGTTATCATAATAATATAATGTAGCAATAAGCTCGTAACTGTGCATTTACACAGTGGCCATATTCATCTAAACACACGAAAACAACATTAACCTTATACCAGACACTGTAAAAAGCTAATTCCCAGCCACTAGACTTTTCTGACAGGGTATTCCAGTGTCATCCAGTGACAGATGTGAAAGTATGGGACTGCTAAACAACAGTTATTATTATGGATTACAGATAGTGAAATTTAGTGTTTTATAATCTTTTTTTTTTAAAGCATGACTGTAAAACACGAACGCAGTTATGAATGTATTAAATAATGTGCTTGTTTGTTGTAAAAATTTATAATAACGACAAACAAAATACTAATTTGTGCATCTCCTTATTTACTCCTTACTCACATGTGCAGCCATGCTATTGTAGATGGTGTAATTTTCTTACACCTTGGTTTCGAGTGTGGTCCTAAAAAATCTCCATTTTAAGGGCTATCTAGGTTAAAGGGTAGAATTGGGATTGGGCCGTAATTTGCTAGAAATCAATTAATACATAAGACAGTATTAACGCTGATTATTTCTGTACTGGAAAGCTGGTGCAGAACCAAGATTTAATAGTTACATTTCACATAATTGCCTCAAGTCAATACAGTATAATAAATTGACCACTAAACTCTGAATATGATGCTATTGAAAAATGCTAGTTTTAAACTAGAATAACAAGGCCACGGATTATTTACTTTAAAAGATTACAAGTAAACTCTTACACACTGAAGGTATAACGAGGGGGATTTTTTAGCAAAGGCACAGAAGAACCTTTTGGTTTCTTTATGGCACCTTTCATAAAACAGTTCTTAAAAGAACCACTGTAAAGATCCAAACAACCTTTATTCTCTAGAATGAACCTGACATTGAAAGTTTCTTCATGGGCCAATGAAGAACCTTTACATTTAAGTGTAACTTTACCTGTAAACCAAGGCTATGTCAGGTGTTATTTTTAAAGATTTACCAGATGGCGCCATTTATCAGTCAATTCAACACACAGTAAAAACAGATCAAATAGATGAATATCAACAAAAAAAATCTGTGGTTAAAATTCCTTACTCTGAAAAGCATTAAAGAACCTTTTTTATACACTAGTTTACACTAGTTGGCCACCAAACTGCATGAAGTAAAATTTATAGGCAGAAACACCTACTACACCAATAAATAGCTAGTGGTTTTCTGAGCCAAGCTGTACCGCACACAGAGCCTGGCAGACGTCACACGCTACGGAGTGCGGTCGGAGCACCTATCTAAATAGCGGTAGTCTAACTAGCCCAGCACAGGCCACTGTTTGCACAGGCTCTCTCTCAGCTCTCTGATGTTGCCACAGTGCTAAACTGCACAGCTGTTGTGCAATCTGTGGCGGTGTTAATTACCCTAATGTGAACGGCAGCTTGTCAGCCCCACACTAACAAAGAGGCCTTATGGTTTTAATGTTGGCCATCTTTCGCTAGCCCTCCCCTTCTGCGTTTTTGCTTTCTCTTTGCCCTTTCACCATCTTTCACCTTCTCTTCTTTCCCTATCATCCATTTCTTACCACCCGCCATATATTTGACACATCCCTAGAAGAGGAGAAAGAAGAAAAAACACATCTAATGAAACCTCCCTGTGCAAATCTGCTTAGTAAGGAGAGAAAGCGGCTAAGGGACCAGATTAAACAAGGATTTAATCCAGTGCCAGTGAAAGGGCTTAAAAGGGAAATATGAGAGCAGTGAATGGTAGAACGCAGATGCCCAGAAAGGAAGAGAAGGCGGTAAATCTGAAACAATCGCTGCACATCTGACTTAGTATCTGTAAAAGCCTCGGAGACCTCAAGCTAAGAGAGTGCCATTTTTCACAAAACTTCCCAGAACACTTACATATGAAGGACTTTGCTTCAGTCCACTTTAGGAGCCATATCAAACTGCTTTATAGACAAATCAGATTTATGTGCAGCTATTTCTTAACAGCGTAAAAAGTGTTGCAACTGGTACCTTAAAGAGCTGCTTCCACCTGATTTAACCCATACAATTATCTTTGTTAGTGTAAGTTAGGACTGCACAATATATCGTTTCAATATTGCGATGTGATCATTTGCAATAGTCACATCGTATGATTTGCAGAGTTAAGTTTGTATTATAGATTATCATTTGCATGCGTTTTTTAATGCCTGTAATTGTGTAATGATTTTAAAAGCATTCAGGTATAAGAAATTGTACCATTTGTTACCCTAATTGGATTGAATCTTTTTATTTTCATCACTCAGTTACTGTTCTTGAATACTGTTAGACTCGGGAACCGATAAAACACTTTATTCAATAGAACACATGCAAATGTAGAAATGTGCAATGCTAGATTTGTTTTTAATATCGTGCAGCCCTAGTGTAAATTAATGTATTTAAATTGACAGGGTGATGTTAAACAATATTTTTGATATGAATAAACCTAGCCAGCAGATATAAAATGCACACACACACGCACAGACACATATACATACATATACATACATATACATATATATATATATATATATATATATACATACATATACATATATACATA
>CAIGQZ010000427.1:22568619-22580168 GCA_903798205.1 Danio tinwini
AAAGAAAGAAAGAAAGAAAGAAAGAAAGAAAGAAAGAAAGAAAGAAATATGTCGGATGCGCATTCATCGTTTGATATTATTGAGTAAAAGAACAACAAAGCTGCAAACACAAAGCGCACGTACATAATAATGGCATTAAAGCCGAATGAAACTCAGTGACTTCAGTCTTGGGATATCAACGCGTGAAGGAAAACACATTCAGTCTCTAGTCTAGAACAAAACCTGAAGCAAAGGCTTATTCATAGCTACTTTATACACACGCGCCGTGGTTTTCATTCGTCCTTTCCCCGCTTTTCTTTTTAACACCGACTGCGTCGTGCTTAAATTATACCCCACACCAAATTTTCAGAAGCATTCAATAACACATTCATTATTCTCATACTTTACGAAAAACACATTCTTACCGAATTCTACACCAGACTCGCGTCCATCGGAGAAAAACACCGATTTTGCCAAAGGTGACAAATAAAAATGCAATTCCGTTACATCCAGTATATGCCTTATGAAAGCAACGGCAGTTTTTCCTCTCTCCTTTTTACCTCGCCGTGCTCGCTACCGACTGAAGGCGGACAAGAAATACGAACCTGTCCCAACAATAAATCTTGAGAGGAGCGTTTTTTAACGACTGCGGTGGCGAAAGCTGTCAGAAGCGGAGGATATTTTCAACGCCAGATCAGACAGACTGATTTCTGTTCAGCAATGAGTCATACATTCCCCGTGCAGGTGAATAGAATCAGGTTTTTAGTCAAGGTAAGGTGAAGGCGATAGATATGATTCCCAAGTCGTGGAAGCTCTCCTATGACAGATCATTAACAATAGATTCCCAGCAGAAGTACCGCTCGGTTTCTCAGCCAAAACACCGCAGAACAACATTCCATGGGTTTGAGCGCTTGGTAATCTCGTTTATCTCGAGCAAGTGAGCGAATCCAGTCGTTTTCGACGTATCTGGAAGGTTTTAAAAGTCCCCACACGAATTGAGCGCGTCCGGCGCCTCCGCTGCGCGAGGCTCTCCAGGCACATACGGGAGCGAGTGTTCCGTGAGCGCGCGCTGAAGTGCGCTTCAAGCGGCCACTCCGCTGGGTGTGTTAAAAAATGCACAGGACAAGACCAAAGCAATCGATGTATGAGAGGCGGAGTTTAATTCATACCAGCTCTTTTTTTATCTCACTCCAGCAGACATTTATATATGTCTTATGGACGACTTTTAATGTAAAAAGTAGCATTTTATTGTGCAATTCCAGTAGGCTGTTCCCAAGTAGGAATAATGCAACTTGAGCATTTTTAGAAACAAAAATCCTCAATATGCTATATTAAGCATATTATAAAATATATATTATTTTTGCTATATTATTGTTATATTACTTAAAATAGCAACAGTATATTTAAAATAAGAACAAACTAATATTTACAGCAAAAAAACACATGTAAATAAAATAAAAACGATAATAATAAAGTCATTATATAATAATAATTATACAGTACTACTACTACTACTATTACTACTACTATTAATAATAATAATAATAATAATAATAATAATAATAATAATGGCAACAAAAACACCAATATTAAAAACACTTATGAAAATATTCATTCATTCATTCATTCATATTCTTTTCAGCTTAGTCCCTTTATTAATCTGGGGTCGCCACAGCGGAATGAACCACCAACTTATCCAGCATATGTTTTTGGCAGCGGATGCCCTTCCAGTTGCAACCCATCACTGGGAAACACCCATACACTCACATACACTACGGACAATGTAGCCTACCCAATTCACCTGTACCACATGTCTTTGGACTGTGGGGGAAACCGGAGCATGCGGAGGAAACCCACACGGACACGGGGAGAACATGCAAACTCCACACAGATATGCCAACTGACCCAGCCAAGGTTCGAACCAGTGACCTTCTTGCTGTGAGGCAATCGTGCTACCCACTGCACCACCGTGACACCATTATTATTATTATTATTATTATTAGTAGTAGTAGTAGTAGTAGTAGTAGTAGTAGTAGTAGTAGTAGTAGTAGTAGTAGTAGTAGTAATAGTAGAAGTACTATATTATCTTAGTAAAGGTATTATAAAAGTAGAAACTATTAAAAGCGGATTGGTTAAACTAATATTTAATAAATTCTATAAAAATTAGAGCAAAACATTGATCATTGCCTTATGATATGTGGTTGAATTCATTTAGATCACTTCAATGCTACATACTGCTATAATTTAGGAGAAATCAAGAATCTGTGCAATTGAAATTTTCACTCGAGGCTTGAATTACTGAGGTGTCACCAAGTTGGTGAATTCATATAGATCACATTTTCTCGGCAGTCAAATCAAATTAATGGGTAAAAAATGTGAAAGACCGCAAGTCAAGAGCACAAATTCCAAAGAGAAACCGTTCTTAACTGCTTTCAGAAAGAAGCATTGCACATCGTGAGCTTTATTGAGGGCTTGACCTATAAACTGTGCAGACAATGTAATACAGCTTGACTGAATCAAAGCAATTCTCTCACCAAGGGACTTTAGCTGTGTCTGGCTTTAATGAGAACCAATTGAATGGCATATTTCAAACACTTAAAACCATGTTAAAAACTAAGCAAGAAATGTTCTGTTTTTGTTTTGGCCACTGGCTAAATAGTGTAGCCTGCTACATTAAGCAATTCGATGTCTATGGTGCTTCTAGGAAGATTTTGCATGGAATGCGAAGCTTGTAATTATTCACCAGCTGATTGTAATTATAGGTCATCCCCTTTCCTACACACTTCCTATTAAAACCATCAGGCGTTCAGGGAAGAACAGAACATGTAATAAAGACATGTGCACGTACACTTACAACCTGTAGATATACAGTAGACAACTGAAGGCCCCAAAATACTCGCAGCATTCTTTTTCTTTACTCATATAAAATACCCTCAAAATACCTGAGCAGCAATATACTTTAATTAATATATACCTTTGGACACATTGATGTCAAAACTACATCAAAATGACATCAAGCATGATGTCAAAGAACATGTCAAAGATGCAAATCAATTTGCTGTCAAAACCTTGATGTCCATTTGACATCCACACATTGATGCCCCGTTTGACCACCAAAAAAGCCACAAAGTATTATTAAACATGAGAGATTTTATTTATCTAAAAGCTCCAATTCCAAACTTACACTGTATTTTGTATCACTACAATGCATGTAAACTAGATTGACATCTAACACTGGCATCAAAAACACGTCAAAAATGTTTTTGATTTGCATCTTAGATATGTTTTGAAGTCATTACCCTAAAAATAAGATCCTATTTTGTAATATAGCCTACATTGTGTATTAGTTACAAGACTGCCCATGAAGGCTGACAAATTTTTGTCCGGCAAGCAGGAAAGCAAAGTTTTTGCACCGCAGCAAAAATGTTGTTTTTGAAAGTTTAAAAGACACCATTCATACATTTTCCTTCGGCCTAGTCCCTGATTTATCAAGCATATGTTTTATGCAGCAGAAGCCCTTCCAGCCACATCCCAGTACTGGGAAACACCTATACACTCCCGCATTCCCACAAGCACTCATACATTACGGCCACTTTAGTACTGTACATCCAATTCACTGATACCACATGACTAGGGACAGACGGAATCTGCGGAAGTTTTTTTGCAATTTCTGCAGAGAATTTTGGAAAAATCTGTGGATTTCTGCGAAATTATTTTGGGAGTCTCATAACTAAAACCTTAATATGTGAAATATGTGTAATTTAAAAACTGAATAAATTCAGATTTACACACATTTACTCAAGTAAATAAACAGAATTAATGATGGGCTAAAAATCTGCGGAATTCTGCAGAAAATCTGTGTGCCTACACATGACTTTGGACTGTGAGGGAAACCGGGGCACCTGGAGGAAACCCGGGGAGAACATGCAAACTCCACACAGAAATGCCAACTGGCCTAGCTGGGACTTGAACCAGCAACCTTCTTGCTGTGAGGTGACAGTGCTAACTCCACTGAGCCACTGTGCCTCCGAATTTTAAAAACATGTCTGAAGTTATGTTTATGCTATCAGAATGTTGTTTTTGTTAGCAGAAAGTTATGCTTTTGTTAAAGAAAGTAGCAGACGCTGAAATGCATTATGCATTTTGGCCACTTAATGTAGCAATACTTATTTGTGTTTTGTAATTTTAATAAAATAGCAATGTAAAAATGAAATATATACACATTTAGGAAAAGTTAGGGTACTATGGAAATTTGGGTTTTATTTGAACAATGTAAGTAAACTATTACAAAAGGGTAAAAAAATGACTGCCTCTGTAGTTCTACGTAGTATTAAAGGGGAAGTGAAGTCAAATTTACATTATTTTGTAATTTGGCTTCCACTTTGATGAAAATATATATAACAAACTTGATTAATGTAACCGTTTTAAAGAAAATAGCATGTTTTACTATAGCTTAAATAGTAAATAGTAAAAAAAAAAAATAGTAAACCTTTCCTTATAGGAATATTGCTGTGTCTGACGTCACAGGGTTGGTTCCGTTCCTTCAGCTGAACAGATAGAGTGAAAGTAAAGGACTGAACATGGAGACTGCAAAGCCTAATTTAACCCAATGCGGGAAATTGTGGGTGTGAAGCCGCTATACAAGCAGCAGATGTGTGTCTAATATATATAAAAAAAATTATTCTATTTGTCTTTTTTTCTCTTTTAAATTACTGATTATTTGATGCGCTTTGGTCCACTCCGGTGCTGACTTAATGGGGGCGGGTACTTTTAATGTTTACTACTACAGCCCCCCACCTCTTTTCATGTTCAAACCAAACTAAAATTAGCACAGTTTTTCACATGGCAGGTTTTTACGTCCTTCATACATGTTGAGAGATCGAGTTGATTGACTTGAAAAGGGAATATGTCTTGACAATCCACAAAGACATGACTTAGTAAAATGTGAAGTCATGTATCATTTTAATCGTTGCATTAGTCTGAATGGAAATCCCCTCGTCAGGCAGCACTGGAGCAGTGTGAGAGAGTGGACTAAAGTGCATCAAACTTTAGGTAATAAAAAAGAAAGATAGAAAACCTATAAATAATTTTATATAGACTTAATAATAATTCCTTACATTTATTTAGCGCTTTTCTAGACAGTCAAAGCGTTTTACACAATCTCCTCATCCACCACCAGTGTGCAGCATTTACCTGGATGATGCGACGACAGCCATATTGCACCAGACCGCACACCACACACCAGCTGATTGGTGGAGAGGAAACAGAGTGATGAAGCCAATTACGATATGGGGAGGGTTAGGAGGCCATGATGGACAAAGGCCAGTGGGTAAATTTTGGCCAGGTTAAACCCCTAATCTTAATCCTAAAAGGGGACAACCTCTTCAACAACCTCAGTTTAACATCTCACTGAGCAGTATAGAGTCCCCATCAATATACTGAGGCATTAGGACCACTGTTGGACTAACACCGCTTATGGCAGCAACCTAGCTTTCCCATGTGGTCTCCCATCCAGGTACTGACCAGGCGCAGCCCTGCTTAGCTTCAGTGGGCAACCATGTGAGAGTTGCAGAGAGCTAGCTGCTTCATTTGCATCAGCTCTACGATCCACACCCACAACTTCACGCATTGAGTTAAATTAGGCTTTCCAGTCTCCGTGTTCAGTCCTTTACTTCTACTGTGTCTGTTCAGGTCAGGGAACGGAACCTGTAACGTCAGACACAGCGACATTCTAAGATGGCAGTGCCATTGCGCTAAAAGCTATAGTAAAACATGTGGTTATATTATTCAAGTTTGTTTAATATATTTTTAAAGTGGTAACCAATGTACTAAATAATGTAAACTTGACTGCTGGAGTGCTTCACTTCCCCTTTAAGCTTGAAAAGAGTGTCAATGTTGCTTTTGGTTGAAGTTATCCTTCAATTTCCACAAAAAAGCAGCTCTACAATGTTAATGTTTTTACTTTTAGTGGTGGAAATCTGACCTTAACAGACTGAAGTTTTCCATTTGAAAATAGACAGAGCCCCAGAGCCACGCCTGCGTATTACATCACAATCATGAGCCAAGTCAGTTCAGAGATGTTTACCAGCCTAGCTGTTTCAAACAAACTCCAAATTAATTTTGGCCTAGAAAAACACCACACCAGTGCTACATTTACACTTTAAGTAAATCAAATCCTTAAGAGATTACAAATAAGGTAATTAACATTGTAACTCTTTAAGTGAAAGATTATAGATTAGATTATACATTCTGTAAATGGCAGAATAATAGTGACAGCTCATAAAATAATGCAAGGGTAAACACAACATTCATAAACTTATAAAATCTTCTCCAAAAAAATAATCATCACTCTGAAACACCAAAGACATTTTCTGAAGGGCCCTCTATGGAATTTGCTCGTCAAAATACAACATTTTATCATGGCACTAACCTTAGCACTGGCACAAACAGAATTGTAGATTAGCACCACAGATGTTCTACAAGTTGACAGTAATAGGTTTTCACTTTGCCAAGGGAACTCTTGGAAAATCTGTTTATAGATCTGTTTTTTTTTTTTTTGCTACTAGGCACATCTGATGACAGCAGAGTGAGTTTAACTTTCCTCTGGCTAGCTATTATCATGGGTAGAGAAGATGTAGAGAATAAAGGACAGAACTGAAAATTCAAAGTCATGTAAAGCTTGAAAGAATGATCCAACGATCCAACAAAGAGCTCCGTCAGATGCACATTTGATGTAAAAGCGAAAACAGAAAAGAGAAACCAAGCTAGAGAAAGAAATAAAAAGGCAAAAGGAGAGAAAGACGCTCCAGTTGCCTCAGGTTGCCTTTCAGCTATCTTTCCCTGTAGATTCATCTGTCAGAGCTCAACCGAGAGAGACAGAAAGAGAGAGTGCAGGCCTCATTGGGCATCTCATCCTCAGGCTTAACAATCCAATATTGGTTGTTGCCGAAGATAATTATGCCCCTCTGATGATGGAACACCTTGGGCAAGTTGCAACAATTTGCATCACCAAACATGGCAAATCAGCATACAGGGAGGGAGGTTTAAAGGGAGAGTTCACCGATAAATAAATTCCGTCATTATTTACTCACCCTCATGTCATACAGAATTACATGACCTTCCTTTGTTTGTGGAACAGCAGTAAAAACATTGTATTGTTCCATAGTGACCACATCTGTTTTGCTTTAGGATAGAATAAAAAAAAGGACAAATCCCAATTCCAAGTATCTTAAAGACATACATGTGCTTTGTGTGAAGAAACAACCTGTTCTCACGAGAAAACGTAACTATTTTACGTTTTGTCAGTTCAGTGGCTAATTCGTACGATTTCAGTCGTATGAAAATGTACGATTTTAAAAAGGAGGCGTGGCCCCTAACCCCACCACTAAACCAAACCATCATTGGGTGATGAGCAAATCGTACTAAATTGTATGAATCAGATTGTGCGACTTCATACGAATAAGCATCTAAATCAAAGAGTTACGAATTACTGTGAGATTGCGTTGGAAGAAAAGACCACAATTTAAAGGGATAGTTTATCTAAAAATGAAAATACACTCACTATTTATTCAACTTCAAGTGGTTCCATACCTTAATGAGATTATTTGTTTTGTTCAACACCTAAGAAGATATTCTGAAAAAACCTGAAAACCTGCAACTGTTGTTTTCCATAGTGGAAGAACAACAAGAACAAATATTATTGACCTTATTCTTCAATGTGGAAGTGCGCTCGTTTTTGCGATTGTTTTAGAACTTCAGATGCAGTTGCCTATAGGAGAAATGACTAGGAATAATAAACGGCTGAAAATGGTCAAACTACTCTCTCTACAAACAAGTGTTTGCATGACTATACAGACAAAATAGAATAATATAGTAAGAAAACCTCAGTTTGCAACATCAAGCAGCAGAACGAGCTGTTTTTAACGTCTAAAAATTAATGGAAGTGAATGAGACCGGAAGCCTTGAGCCAAAACGATTCAAATAGCTGCGCCCGCTCGTACGCAGAGAATAAGGTGAATAGAGGCCAATGGTTACAGATTTCCGGCTTTCTTCAAAATTGCTTCTTTTGTATTCAACAGAAGAAAGAAACTCCAACAGGTTTGTAACAAGTGAAGGGTAAATGATGACAGAATTTTCAGATTTGGGTGAACTATCCCTTTAAGTCTTTATTTGATATTACTTCTTAGCATCCAGTTTACTAGCTTGAATTAGTGAGACTTGTGAATTGAATCAACTTGTTTACTAGAATGAACCGACTCAATAGAGTGATTTGTTTATGAATCAGTCTGATTTGATTTACAAGTTCAAATCCAGCAACACTGTATGGTTATATACTGTATCAGTGTAATTTACTTATTGTTAAAATTCATTCATCACGTTTTGTATTAATTACTATTTATTTTAAAACATTTTTGGTAGTGAACACAATAACTATGTCACTCTATCATGTTATAAAAGGAAGAGCATGACATTTCTCCTTGGTGTTCTAAACTAAACAAAATAACAAAGGTGTAAATATAGCCTTATGGTTATACAATTATGGTCAAGATAAACTAAAATGATGATTGCAAAAGCATGGCCATAATTTGACATAACCTAAACTAATTGTTATTTATTGATTGAATAAATGAGGACAATATGATGACAATTTAACACAGACACACAAAGAACAAGGAAATAAGTGATTACAATGTGGCCATGATTTAACTAACCAAGCCAGGCTCTTTGTGGATAGGTACCCCTGTATACATTTCTGGAGAGTGCAAAACATGTGCCAGGAGCTAGGTTTTTTGTGGTTTTTATTTTCGCAAGTCCACCAGAGGTCGCTGTGTATGCTTTTTGAGATCTAAAACTTGTCTTGCGAGTCCCATTCACGCCTGCTGGTCTAGTGTAAATCCACCAGAGGCTGCTGTCAACTGACTGACTGACTGACTGATCAACTGATAAACCCACACACCCCCTTCCCTAAAACCGATAGTGTTTTCAAAAGCAATCCAAAAAAAGAAAAGCTACATTATGTTTACGCATTTTCAGATCTTACCATATCCTCACGCTGTTATTTATTTATTTATTTATTTTTTATTTTTTTTGCCTTTTGTTTTACCTGCTTTCTGGAACCGTTCTTCGCTGGACTCGAATCTAGTCGTTAAGGTCACTCCTTTCTGCGTCTCAAGTCCGGCGACATATGTGGTGAGCCACTGGGCAAACTAGTAACAGCGGAAAAGAAACAGAAGCCATCTGCGGCGTCATACTGCCCTGTATCACTCATTTTAAAGACGAAATGAAGCCAGACGTACCTCTAGCTGTATGTAATTCGTGCTCTCCAGAAATGTATGAGGGTACATAATGAGCCTGGTGTTGCAACCAACGTGGCCACAGTTTAAAGCATATACAGTGTGATTGTAATTTAAGTAAAACAAAATAATAATAAAATAATAATAAAAATTATGAGCGTCACGGTGGTGCAGTGGGTAGCACAATAAAGGTAGCTGATTCAAGCCCCGGCTGGGTCAGTTTGCATTTCTTTGTGGAGTTTGCATGTTCTCCCCGTGTTGGCGTGGGTTACCTCCAAGGGCTCCGGTTTCCCCATAGTCCAAAGACATGCGCTATAGGTGAATTGAATAAGCTAAATTGGTAATAGTGTATGTGTCAAAAAGTGTGTATGGGTGTTTCCCAGTGTTGGGTTGCTGCTGGAAGGGCATCCGCTGCATAAAACATATGCTGGATAAGTTGGTGGTTCATTCTGCTGTGGCGACCCCTGATTAATAAAGGACTAAGCCGAAAAGAAAATGAATGAATGAATAAAAATGATTATATAAACAATGACATGCTCATGTGCTTAACTGTAACTTTCATTCATTTTTTACTCTTATGAATGCAAAAAAATGCTGACAGATGAGGACAACATGGCCTTTTGTGTTTGCATCTACTTTACATAGTTTCTATTTGTGACAGAGTTATTTAAAAGAGGCAAATTTGTGAATTTGATGTAAGTTTGAAAATACTTACTGGAAATGTGTTGTTATATACCCTTGTACAAATAAATATATAATGGAACAGCATTATTAATAATAAATACAGTCCTCAGAATCTAAAAAACTAGTACAACCAAATTTATATGTTATAGAAAATCTTAAATACAAATTTAAAAGCGAGGAAAAATCAAGAGAAGCTAAATTTTGTAGGTTGTAATTAATTTTTCTATATATTGTAATTATATCTTTCAATTTTTAAACATGTTTGGTGACTAAAACACTACTTTAATGAATATTACTTCAATAAATCTGTTTTGTTTAAATGCACCTAAATACATTGCTTATATTCACTGAGAAATGGATACAAATAATCATTTTCAAAATGGGGTGTACTCAATTATGCTGAGCACTGTACCTGCCCCCACAACAAGCACGCTTTAAAATTGTGGCTATAAATCACTCAAACCAGCATCTTAAACTCCATGATAGAAGCCATTCCAGATTTCTGTTCTGCAAATGCAGGAAGCGATTTATCAAAGCACTTACACAAATTTTCTTTAATCATCGGTTAGTGTTTGACCACATGGCTGCAAAATGATGCCTTTTGAAGTCGTTCAGCCGGCCGACCAAAGAATGCGTGCGATTATGCAGCTCATTCCACCAATGGTGTTTCGTAATAAATGCACAATCGACAAGTACAGCATTCGGAAACATAAACATTTCAGTCTTTCAGAACTTTGTGACTAACCCGAGAACCAACGAGATGAGAGATTTCTGTGGTGGGGACAGACTTTCACAACAGAAGAACTCCGAAAAGCAGCCTAACATAGTTATCCTTTGCATGAATATTTATAACTACTCATGAGCGATTTCTCATTTCAGCCTATTTTTCTGCACCATTACTGCAACCATTTAAAATGGATCAGAGAGAGAGAGAGAGAGAAACTGGGAGAGAAAAGAGAGAGTCTTGGGAGGAAGAAAAAAACAGTGGCATTATTTTTCCATAATAAAATTTCCCTGCCTTAACAAGATAAAAGTAAATTGCGCACTGACTCAGAAAGTGTGAAAGGCATTCTAGAATGAATTTTTCATGTGCATTGATAATTTAATATGTTGTGGCGCCAATTTATCAGATTTCTGTGTCGTTGCAGCTCTTTCTGTTTTTTCCTAAGGAGAATAACAAGAATATGATCTCGCTTTCTGAGAGCTTTCAGAACAATGTCACAGGAAAAAGAGGTGTTCGCACTGATTGGGTGGAAAAAAAAACTCCACAGAGAGACTTAATATAACTTGCTCTCATTTCCTACTAACAAGACGACGAGGCGGACTCAATTAAACAACATGTGTTCTAAATTGCCAACATTATTCATGCTATCATTGCATATGGAGAACATCCAAATTGAATGCCCAGGTAAAACACTCATGGGATTCGCCGAACATGTACAGTCAATGCAACATGAAACCATCCATCCATCCATCCATCCATCCATCCATCCATCCATCCATCTGTCCATCCATCAATCCATCCATCCGTCCGTTCATCCATCCATCCATCCATCCATCCATCCATCCATCCATCCATCCATCCATCCATCC
>CAIGQZ010000427.1:22601700-22620804 GCA_903798205.1 Danio tinwini
GATGGATGGATGGATGGATGGATGGATGGATGGATGGATGGATGGATAGATCTCATATATGGAAATGCAAAGTATAACACTCAAGTGTCTCCACATTCCCTATTCTGACATGTTGATGGATGGCCAGGATGCAGAGCCTCTCCCAGTAAGACCATTAGTGGAGTGAAGTGATGTCCAAAGCACCAGTGCGTGACTGGGCCAGCCAGTGGAGTGCCTTTATAAATGAGTCTCTGCTGAGAGCGCTGGCTGGACACCTCAGAGGCAGAGACCAATACTCGCGCTTTGGCTTTGCACAGCCACTAGGAAATGCCAAACACTCAGCGAAGAGAGTGATGCATCAGATTAGTTCCTGTTTTAAAAATGAATCGCTGCCCTTCATCTGTAGAATCTGAACCTGAAATTCAAGTCAAATGATTGCATAAAAAGTCAACTATTATTTTACTTTTGTAAAACCAACGGCTGGCCTTGATAAAAAGCCAATAGTAAAATTCCACTGGCTTTTGGATTATTGCAAAACATAAGAACTGTGATCAGTAAATGTTTACATTACTTTGACATGTTGTTCACTAGCATTTTCACATATTAACACAATTAGAATTTTAGAGTAATATATTGTATTGATATATGAAAACAATTTCACCAGATGACTTGAATAGAATTTGGGCAGAAATCATAATTTTAGAATGATTAGGGTGCTTTTGTAAGGATTAGAATCTGCATCATATATACTGAACATATTAATATAACATATAAGTGTTGAGAATAGAATAGAACAGGGGTGCCCAAACTCAGTCCTGGAGAGCCGGTGTCCTGCATAGTTTAGCTCCAACGTCCTTCAACACACCTGCCTGGAAGTTTCTAGTATACCTAGAAAGAGCTTGATTAGCTGGTTAAGGTGTGTTTAATTGGGGTTGAAACTAAAATATGCAGGACACCGGCCCTCCAGGACTGAGTGTTATACACCAACACAACCAGTTTGAAATGAAACGAACAAGATGTGCTTTAACTGCAGACTGTCAGCTTTAATTTGAGGGTATTCACATCTTAATCAGGTGAACGCTGAAGGAATTGCAACAGTTCACATTTGTGCCTCCCATTTGTTAAGGGACCAAACATAATTGGACAATTGGCTTCTAAGCTGTTCCATGACCCTGTGTATGTTATTCCCTCATTATCCTAATTACAATGATCAGATAAAAGGTCCAGAGTTTATTTCTAGTGTGCTATTTGCATTTGGAATCGGTTAAGGTCAACTCTCAAGATGAGATTCAAATAGCTGTCACTATCAATCAAGCAAGCCATCATTAGGCTAAAAAAACTAAACAAACCCATCAGAGAGATAGCAAAAACATTAGGCATGGCCAAAACAACTGTTTGGAACATTCTTAAAAAGAAAGAACGCAACAGTGAGCTCAGAAAAACCAAAAGATCCAGAAGAACATGAAAACAACTGTGGTGGACGACCAAACAATTATTTCTCTGGTGAAGAAAAAACCCATCACAACAGTTGGTCAGATCAAAAACACTCTCCAGGAGGTAGGTGTATGTGTGTCAGAGTCAACAATCAAGGAAAGACTACACCAGAGTGAATAAAGAGGGTTCAGCACAAGATGTAAACCATTGGTAAGCCTCAAAAACAGGTAGGTCAGCTGTAAAAAAAAAAGCCTTCACAGTGCTGGATCAACATCCTATGGACAAATAAGATCAAGATCAGCTAGTACCAGAGTGATAAGAAGAGAAGAGTATGGAGAAGGAAAGGAACTGCTCTTGATCCTAAGCAGTGAAGCATGGTGGTAGTAGTGACATGGTGTGGGCATGTATGGCTGTCAATGAAACTGGTTCTCTTGTATTTATTGATGATGTGACTGCTGACAAAAGCAGCAGGATGAATTCTGCAGTGTTTAAGGCAACATTTTATGCTCATATTAAGCCAAATATTTCAGAACTGATCAGATGGTGCTTCACAGTGCAGATGGAGAATGACCCCAAGCATACTGCAAAAACGACCAAAGAGTTTTTAAAGGGAAACTTATGCAATGGCCAAATCAATCACCTGACCTGAATCCGATTGAGCATGCATTTCACTTACTGAAGATAAAACTGAAGGGAAAATGCCCGAAGAACAAACAGGAACTAAAAACAGTTGCTGTGGAGACCTGGTAGAGCACCACCAGGAATGAAAGACAGTTGCTGTAGAGGCCTGGCAGAGCACCACCAGGAATGAAACACAGTGTCTGTTGATGTCTATGTGTTCCAGAATTCAGGCTGTAACTGACTGCAAAGGATTTGCAACCAAGCATTAAAAAGTGAAAGTTTGATTTATAATTATTATTCTGTCCAATTACTTTTGGACCATTAACAAGTGGGAGGCACATATGCAAACTGTTGTAATTTCTACTGTGTTCACCTGCTTTAGATGTAAATACCCTCTAATTAAAGCTGACAGTCTACAATTAAAGCACATCTTGTTCGTTTCATTTCAAACCGGTTGTGTTGGTGTATAGAGCGACACAAATGTTAGAATTGTGTCGATGTCCTTAACTGTGACCATAACTGTACATGCATTAAACCATGTTTTCTGGTAACACTGCTTAGTCTTTATTGTATAAATGAAATACAACTAGTCTTTGTTAAAGTTACAAACGGTATTGTTTCTCACTGTTACTTTAAAATGTATGTAAACTAGGGGTTTAACAGTACATGTATTCATCCCAAACCAACATGGCATAGGCGTCACAGTTCGGTTCATGTTCTTTGACAATGAATACAGTCAGTCCAGATGTGCCAGTCACTGGAGTTAGAGAGAAAAAGACTACACCAGTGCATCAACTTAATAGCCATTCACACAGAATGTGTCTTTGTGTCAAACAATTTGAGATGCAGAGCTCCTTGTCCATGTTGCCATCAAATAAAACAGTTATCATGCCAACTACTGTAAACAAAAGCTTGAAATGCTTGCTCTGCCCAGGAGTTCTTCAGATTGGTCCACTGCTTTGGTACTGATATTGATGAGTTGAAATTCTCGTATCTTGACACAGAACATAGAAATATACACAAGACATCACATAAGGACCTTGAGCATGCATCAATACGGTCGCCATATTTGTACAGTGCTCCCAGGACAAGTCATTCAACCGCACTTAGTCAAGACTAAAGCCAATCTGAAGATGATGGGCTTTTGCACTGTGTACGGGTTTAGTAATGAGCAAACAAAGCATAAAGGCACACTATTCCTTAGGTAAGATTAGATTTTTTACGATTTTGTATGTTACAAACTTTTGTGCTCAACAAGTAATGTTATTGATGATAATATAGTCCCTTACTGGACTGACCATAAAGCAAAGTAGCACCAACTTTCACTAATTTCTAGGCTTATGCTAGTTTTGTTGAATAAAATCAGCAAACTAATGTAAATGAAATATGACGCTGCGGTGCCAGAAACTTGTATTATTGTCGGCTAAGTAAAGTAACGGCTAGTTTTTGAAGTAACTTATAAGGGTGCCTGATAAGATAACAGTGCCTGCGCTTCAATGTGCATACTAGTACCTAAATTATTGAATATTACAAATGTTATATACCATTTAGATCAGAAAGGTGGATGTGCACATTGAGATGGAGAGATATCGACGGTTCAAATGAATCGTTCATAACGGAGATTCATTCACAAATGAATCACTCCCTCCATTAGAATTTGAAGTGAAAGTGGGAGAAGGATGTGCTTCAGGACAAAAATTAGATCAAATTTAACAGGGAGGGTGAATAATACATTGTCACCTTAGAATTATAAGGTTCTATCTAACAATTTTGTCAAAATTGAGTTATTGACATATTAAATGTCAACTTTATTAAATGTCAACTTTATTAAATGACATCCTATTCACATTATGGGATGTTTTTTATAAGTTGTTTACATTTTAAGACGCTTTATAAAAAAAAATTTAAATGTTACACACATACTGTTTGCTATGGAATACCGGTAAATACTGACATCGTTAACCAGAAATGAGCTCTAAACAGCCGTGCTTGGATTTGTAAAAATAGAAGGGGTCTGGCTTTTGTCGATGGTTTCACTTTTGTTTAAAGCTTTAGCATTCATGCAGCTGCTTTGTCCCAGAGGCATCCAAAGGCAGGAGCGCTAACCGCAGCTCAATGTATACACATTTGACTACATTACAAAATCTGTGGATGGGTAAGTATTGTGAACAAGTTCAATGTAAACATATGGAGAAACACTTTCACATGTCGAGATGTACATAATATGTGTGTGTGCTGGCGCTCACCGGCTGCTTCACGTTGTTTGAAGGTAAACAAACAGCGTTTTATCATAAGCCTTTTATCAATAAAGTTTTACACAGTTGGCAATAAGAAGGAACACAGAAACATTATGTGACGACATCATCTGAATGTTCTGATTGGCTGAAGTAGATGTCTCACTTCAGCGCGTTCTAATCGTGAACTCGCTTTTTCCAGCAATTTTCCGTTCCGTTCACACAGAGCAGCATTCCGGCAAACTACCAGTAGTCTTACAACTTCTCTTTCCAAAAAATTGCTGGAACAAATTTCTTGGTATTTTTAAAGAGGGCCTATTCACACACGATCCATTTCCGAAAAAAGTCTGTATGTGTAAAAGGGGCTACTGTCCTATTTTGTGCACACATAAGGCAATCTGTGATCCTGTCTTTATACTCATGCACAAGAGCAGTGATTAAACATATAAGTTGTCCACTGGACACTCTCTTGAATTAACAGCAGGACCTCCCATGCTAGCATTTTCATTAAAAGAAATGTATGTTTTGAAACATATAGAATATTCAGTTAATGCACAATTAATGTTTTTCTGTTGTTTTACTGTAGGTGTGGGTTGAGCTTAACCTTTGGCAGTTTAATACACAGTCCTTATTCTAAAGTCATTTCTTTTTTTATTATTTTATGTTTTTGTAGTTTTGTATTCCAAGAAGCTTTCCAGTTCTGTAGCTAATTGTGACAAAACACTTCTGCCTGCTCAAAATTTCACAATTAATACACAAATCACGTGTGTTCCCAACTATCCCTATACTTGACATCACACAGTATATCCTGTAATGTGAGTATTGGTAATGTAAAGATTGTTTAGTCATCCTTAACAGCTTTTTAAGGCTGAACATACTCTTTAGAAAGTCAATCCACTTTTAGCCACGTCTGCACACTAAACATAGCAGCACATTTTAGCATAGACAAAGAAATGACATTCACATTTTTGAGCTTACCACAACGATGAAAGGATAATACAGTCACCACCTATGTGCTCAAGTACAACATGTTCTTTACAAGACAACAAACCCTGTCAAGATATATTTAGAATTATTTCACCATATTAGGCGCTCAAAACGAAACAAAAGACAGTTTTACAGAAGTAATAAACTTGATCTAGTTTTTACTATAAACTAAAACTATGTTACACCATTGCTCCAAACTGACATGGTGCATAATTCTAGTCTCCACAAGGTTTATATTACCTTTATGCTTCTTACAATCCAGATACTAAGATTCAGTGATTCTGCCCTGGACTTAGACATGGAGCTTGCCGGCAGGGGTTGGAAGTGACGTGGCCTTTTGGAAGGCTCCGCTGGGGCGCTTTGACAAATGGACTGTCTGACGAGTGCAGCGTTCAGGGAGCAGGACCCTGTGCTCACGCCTCGTTTACCTGCCGCTACGCTCACTCGCTCATCCTGGATCTTACACACACACACACACACAAGCGCACACTTTCTCTAGCAGCGACCCAGTTGTTGCCAAGATGTGAAAGTCAGGGAAGTCAGCATGTACTGCAATAGATCAAAATGTGGCAACAGTGACTTTGTCGCCCCTGCATTATAGTTTGTTTTGGCACAGTGTTGCTTCCAGATTTTTGACTAGAATGTCCATCTGGTACAGAACCTGGCTTCCCTGGGGGTATACTGTATGTTTATCAAATATTTTGAATTGTTACTGATTGGTTGGAACATTTGGCCTACCTAATAAAAGCTGAGTAGACAATTGATAGTATTTAGTCATGTGACCTATGTGGTGCTCTAAGGAGCAAAACAATTGGAAGTGATGGCAGCTTATACTAAAATCTCAAATGCTGGGCAGTTGTAATTAATAATAATAATAATAATAATAATAATAATAATAATACAAAAAATAATAATAACAACTACAACAACAACAACAATAACAACAACAACAATAATAATAATAATAATAATAATAGGCGGTTCATTCCGCTGTGGCGACCCCGAATTAATAAAGGGACTAAGCCGAAAAGAAAATTAATGCATGAATGATAATAATGATAATAATGATAATAATAATAATAATAATAATAATAATAATAATAATAATAATAATAATAATAATTCCTTACATTTATGTAGCACTTTTTTGGACACTCAAAACGCTTTACACATTTTTGGGGGGAATTTCCTCATTCACCACAGTGTGCAGCATCCACCTGGATGAGGCGACGGCAGCCATGTTGCGCCAGACTGCCCACCACACACCAGAGTGGCGGCAGACTGGTAAAGCCAATTATGATATGGGGATGGTTAGGAGGCCATGATAGACAGAAGCCAGTGGGCAAATTTGGCCAGGATACCGGGTTAAACCCCTACTCTTTTTCACAGGACATCCTGGGATTTTTAACGGCCACAGAGAGTCAGGACCTTAGTTTAACATCTCATCCGAAAGCTGGCACTCACTGAGCAGTATAGAGTCCCTATCAATATACTGGGCGTTAGGAACCACACAGACAACAGGTTGAGTGTCCCCTGCTGGCCTCACTAACACCACTACCGGCAGCAACCTAGCTTTCCCAGTAAATAAAAACCATTAGGTATCCGCCACAGCTCTAAATTGTCATTGTTTACATAATAATTCAATCATTGGTGATGGCGATATAGAACATGAGAGTCTGCTTTTATATTTGCTGTCTGTTTCTTTTCCTTAAATTAATATTTGCTGGTAGGGAAAACTTATTCATTCCCTTTTGCTGTTTATACTTTCCCTTTGGCTTTTAATTTAACTGCATATTAAATTAAAATAAAAAAAAAAAGCATACAAAAGTACCAACAGTTGTACTGTAGGTATTTCAGATCGAGACTGCCGTTTGGCACAAATCCATACATTTCGCCTTTCGGATTTTATTTTCTTTGCAGAAATTCTATAGATGTACTTCTCCTTGTTGATTAGTAAATCCGATTGCAGAACAACTATCCTGCATTTAGGCTAAAGAAATAAATAATTTAGCAAATGGGACATTCCCAGAATGGTGTGAATCACATGGAAGCTATCAATATGTGGTGTGCATTTATAGCTTGGTTCTCTTATGCTGGGTTCACACCAAATGTGGAAAAAAATATTCGCATTAGTGAATTGCATACAAAGTCAATGCAAATGTGCAAATAGAGGCAAGTTATTAGCAAATAGATTTTACAAGAGAACTAGAACAAGCGCCACGGTGCTTAGTTATTAGTCTGAATTTCAGCAGTAAATTGTGTAAAAAACAAAAAATGAGTCAAAACAATGCCAAAAAATTAGTAAATTGAGTTAAAACAAAGCCAGGAATTCCTCTGTCACAAGATCTACTGATAGCAAATACATTTCAGATGCTTGTACTATGACGAAAAAATCAGACATGTTAGAGGATTCATTCATTCATTCATTTTGACTTTCATCCAATTTTGGCTTAGTCCCTAATTTATCAGGGGTCGCCACAGCGGAATGAATCGCCAACTATAATGCAGTCCATGATGCATACATTTTTCATTTAGACCTCATTAGTCCCATCTTCTCAGTGGCCTTGGTCAGTTGTTTGGTGTCCCTGAATGCTGTATTTAAGGTTGCATGTGTCACATTATATGTATGTTTGGTCCATGTTGTGTTTATTTATAACTAAATCCACATCAAAGCACTCATAAGCAGATGGAGACACAGCGTATAGATGGATTCTCAGGGAGTTTGTTTGGTGCGCATCAAGATTTGAATGGCAACATTCACACTTCTTCAAATGAACAACTTGCCTTTAATTGAACCAAACCTGCCAAGCACGAACACACCCTTAAAGTACCTAAAAAACACCTCCCCTGAATAAATGCCAAAGGTGGCCTACATTTGCACCTCCCACCCACCCGCTCCTCGTTATTTCACTGTCGAGATTTATCCCCTCACATCTTTTCAATCCAATCGCGGTCTCATTTCGACGGCACTCCTCAACCTCACTGCCACGCACGTTGACAACTGCAACAGTCATCTCGACAGATCCATAGGTGTGTAAACAACCTCGCTGCGCATGTGTGTTTGGGATTGTGACAAATTCCAAAACATGTCTCTGGCGACTTCCCGCTGCTTTGGTGTCAGCCAGACACGTCAGACACAGACGCAGGGCCCCGTGGGACGGGCGCAGAACAAGATGTCGGCTGTCAAGCGGGGAACATTTGAAAATAAATAACATCAGTGATGATTTGGGTTTACTTGTCACCGACGAGCTGGTGTTTTTGAGGAGTGATGCCGCCGCAGATCCTCTGGGAGAAGCAATCGCTCTTTTCCAGACCGGCATCTCCAAACAGATGTGCCTGATTTCCATTGCAGATCTCGCCGCATAAATCCACATGAGGATTTCAATATTGGTCTTAACAAGCAGATGACAGCAAGCAAGGGGGTGATCATTCATAATTGGAGATTGGATGCAAAAAAAAAAAAAAGAAATTGTGCAACAAAAAAAATGATGCCACAGGATTAAGTAGCTCTGAATGTAAGAGGAATGCTAAATCTAGTTAAGAGCTTAGTAGATGCACAATGGCGTGTTTTTTTTCACCAGGTCTGTTGATGGACCTCATGAATATTAATAAGCAATTCCCCAGGAAACAAAAGGTTTGTGATTTTGTATGCAAGCTTATTGAGAGCTAATTGTTCTTGGTTTACCAACAGTTAGAGCTTAAATTGTGGCGCAGTAAAGAGGTTTTAGATAATGACTACTACAGTGGATTACCAATTAGAAAGCAGCTGGGGCAAAAAAAAGAGAAAAAAAAAAGATTGAACTAATTAATCAAGTGCCAAGCCTGCCAGGCAATATTTTTATACACAACCGCTGCTCGAGAGTTGTTTATTTTTATGCAACTCCTTTTATAGCAGCATTTACAGGTATAAGCCATGCATCCAATAATTAAGAGTAACCCAATCATACACTGTAAAACTCAACAGTCAACTTTATCAAATGAAATGAGTGTAGTTAACTCAAAATTTACTGAAAGTTAATTGTACTCATTTGAAAAGAGTTTTGAACTCAGTGTTGAAGGTAACGAGTTAATTAAATAACTCACTACGTCAACTTACATGGAGTAAGTTTACAGTACTCATAGATTAGTTTTTTTTTAACTCAAATGGTTTGTAGCAATCAGTTTCCTCAAACGGGTTGAGTTGCTTTAACTTATTGGGTTTTACAGTACTCAATTGGTTTGATTTCTTTTTCTTTATTAGGTTTTACTGTGCTTAAATTGCTTCGTTTACTCAAATGGATTAAGTTCACAATACTCGTTAGGATTAGTTTTTGAACTTAAATGTTTTGTTGCAGTTGGTTACCTCAAATGGTTTTGATCAATTTTAATTAAATCCCAACAGATTAATAAATCTTTAAGTCACTGGTTAACACATCAAAGAACAACAAAGAACAAAGGATATTTAAAGAGAAGGAAAAAATGTTTTAGGGTCACAAGTCTGTATCCAGACCGGCCCGTAGTGAAGAGCTCTCAAGCTCAACACTATACTGTAAAACCTAATAAGTTAAGGCAACTCAAACCATTTGAGGAAACCGATTGCTACAAACCATTTAAGTTAAAAAACGAACCTATATGAGTACTGTGAACTTACTCCATTTACGTTGAAGTAGTGAGGTATTTAATTAACTCCGAGTTCAAAACTCCTTTTCAAATGAGTAGTTACTACACTAGGGAAGCGCAGGGCACAAAGCAGGGTTAAATGTAAAGAGTAAAGAGTTTTAAGGTATTTGCTCAGGGTAAACTATGGCATGCTTCAGAGGCTTTCACCAAGGTGTCGGCAGACATCTTCCTACCAATTATTGAAAAATGTTGGCAAAATTTGGATAAGAAACCATTTTAAGTATTTTTTATTACAGTCAATATTTTTTTTTATATATATATAAAAAAATAATAATCGGTGAAAGTATGTACGTAAATTCTTATATTGTTGTGATCAACATCTTCTAGGCTAAAAGATGAAACCATTTTAAAAGATGTATAAAACACAGTGACTGCTAGCTGTTTTGAGGAAAACATGACACAGCGGGGTTAGTTGTAACAGGGTGTTGCAATTAAGCCACACACTGTTGGACATAAATTAAACTAACAAAATATTTTTTCAAATTTTGAGTGTAATGTTGAGAACTTTTTAAATAAAAAAGTTTTTTAATAGAAAATATAGTTTTAATCGATTTTTTTTTGCTAATAATGCAAATATATGCATTGTATAATAATAGATAAATGGATAAAATGGATTTGTTTATTCTATAAACAAAAAAATTAATAAATAAACATACTGTGCTATGTAGAATAAAAAAAAATGAGCCAATTACTGGGGAAATATAGCTACTATTTAAAGTAAACTGAATTTAAATTAATGGTGTAAAATCTGCCTTTATAAGTATGTGTTACAACTAACCCCCTGTCTGTTACAACTTGCCCTGCAGGTGGGGTAAATAGTAACATTTTTACTTCTGGCACTTTTGGCAGTGCTGCACAGAAACCACAGGTCCGGCGATCATAATTCCATTGCTCATTTGTAGGTGAGGCTTGTGTGTTGTTTGTAAAAAAATACGGTTTGCCTAACCCAATTACTTTGTTCATTATTTGACCAAAACAAAAAAGTGTTACTTTGTGCCTCGCTCACCCCTAGTTAACTACACTAATTTAATTTGATAAAGTTGACTGTTGGGTTTTACAGTGTAAGTATAATGTGGACTTCCATCTAAACTCCTAGATTTATCTTTGAGTAATTGATGTTGCGCATTCATTTCTGAATTAGCTTTAATTGTTTGATTGTGTAATTGGCATAATACACTTTTTAACTGGAAAATAAAGTGTTAAGTTTTGATATATTGTGAATTCTCCTGAAATCTTTTGTGATTATGTGGAGGCTGGTGCTACCTTAATCTGTGTACATGATATCCAAACGAATTGCACGCGACTGGAGCAGTCGGCACTTCAGTTTGGAGACAATTTGATTTCTAGTTATTGCTGATTTAGCAAGTTGTATGGAAATGACTAAATTAACTACACTTTTAGTACGAGTAAGCTGGAGACAACCGGGCTTATTGGGTATTAGTTAACCCTGCATCCTCTGACTAACTTCTGAATGTCGAGATCCCGTTTATTAAAATACATCACTACTTCAACTTAAATGGAGTAAATTCACAGTACTCATATAGATTAGTTTTTGAACTCAAATGGTTTGTAGCAATCGGTTTCCTCAAATGGTTTGATTTGCCATAACTTATTGGGTATTACAGTAGTCAGTTGGTTTGAGTTTTCTTCATTTATTGGGTTTTACTGTGCTCAAATTGCTCCGTTTACTCAAATGGATTAAGTTCACAGTACTCATTAGGATTAGTTTTTGAACTTAAATGGTTTGTTGCAATCGGTTTCCTCAAATAGTGTGAGTTACCTTAACTTTTTGGGTTTTAATAACCTTTTCAGAAGCGCTAAAAAGGCTTACACGCATTTAACCTTCAACCATTTAACAAATTTTGTTGTTGGGCTGATAGAATGGAATCTTACAATACCCTAGTCAAAAATAGATGTTTTCCACCAAATGCATCAATGTAAATGTAAATTCCATGTTATGTCCCACAGACTGCTTCTCTTAGACTAATCCAGAGACATTATATAACCGTATACCTTTGTGTCTGGCTACGACTGCAGTATTTCAAAGCGCGGAGGTGAAACGCAAGGTCTGCTTGTAACAATAGCAATCATCTCCAGGACCTTAAGGAGAACCAGCTGCTGAGAGCAGTCGATTAGAGGTTAGGAGCTGGAGAAATGCACATGAGTAATACACATGAATCTCCCTGCCTCGGCTCTATCAAGAGATTACATATCATAAAGCTCTTCTGGCAGCAATGCAAAGCCAACCTGCTTCAAATATGCAGCAGAGATTTCACTTCCTCTGGGAGACTGCATAAGTCATACACACAATGGCTGCTTCTTGGAAGTGGAAACACACCTTGTACAGGGAATAACAGTGAACATGGATGGGGGGTGGGGTTTTATGAAGAAGTGCTAGAGCGGTTTAGTTCTCTATATGGTCAAGGCTGAGGTGTGGCAAAATGATTATCTGTCTGTGCTTCCTGTCTCTACAGAGGATACAGGGTTATTAATGTTCTCATGAAGGAGCATAAAGAAAAGAAAAGGCTGAAGATAGAGGAGACCTTCTTTTTCATTAAAAGTTAATCTCTTTAAAACAACACCAGAAGAGCTCTACCAATATTGTTTTAATTTACACTATCAACACAAGGGTCTGGACAATTGGATACAACCTTTCTGCACCACTTACACACTACAATCTAAACTCTGATTTGCCCACGTTTTTATAAAGGCTTTATTTAAACACCAATCACTACAGTTTAAAGACTCAAGTATTGAACAGAATTGTGTAAAGTAGCTAACTGGCTTATGCATAGATGGATGGTTGAACATGAATGGATAATAAAAAGAAATGAATGGGTGGGTGGACGGTCGGACAGAATGATGAACAGAAACGATGACTGACACAATGACAGAATAAATAATGAGTGAATAGATGGATTATAAAATGACAGATGATAGACAGACAGACAGATGGATGGATAGATGGATGGATGGACAAACGGACAGATCGATAGATAGAATAATAGAATGATGGATGGATTATATGATGACAATCATAAGACAGAGAATTCAATATATTTTGAATGTTGAATTGAAGGAGAAATAGGTAGATGGATGGATGGACGGATAGATGGATGGATAGAAAAACAGATGTAACACCAGAATAATATGGGTCTAACAAATAGAAGGATAAATGACATGATAGAACAATGGATGGATGGAACGATTGACAGAATAATAGAATGATCAACCATTGAAATGAATAACAGAGAAACAGACGGATGGACGAATGGATGGATAGATGAATAGATAGACAGAAATACAAATAGATATATGGATGGATGGATGGATACAGACAGACAGACAGACAGACAGACAGACACAGAGAAACAGACAGACAGACAGACAGACAGACAGACAGACAGACAGACAGACAGATAGATAGATAGATAGATAGATAGATAGATAGATAGATAGATAGATAGATAGATCTGAATACAAAAAGTCTGAATAAAGATATTGAACAGTCTGTACCTTCAGGGTTTAAGTAAAAGCGAAGGTTGTTGAGATCAAAGTGAAACATGGTTAAATGGGCCCTTGAAGCGGGGCCAGGACAAAACGAGATCAGATCATTTTTGATTAGTCTCTCAGGTCTTGGGGTTTGAGCCTGGTTCGGAATAATGATTTTAGCTTGGGGTTAATGAAGCTCACTCACAGCTACCGTTGTGACAGCTTACCACAGCCTTAATAAAATAATCATCTCCTTCACCTAATTAAACCAAAATAATCTCACCCACCCGCTGACCCTGACAACCCCCTAACCTCTCATTTGGGGACTTGGGGAAATGGCGAGATCGTTCACACCATCCCCTCATCCTTCACTCTCTGATGGATGCAATAATAATAAGACAGTGAAATCCTGGTAATCTGTAGCAGTCCTGCCGGCTATGAAACCCAGTACTTTAAAATGGCAGGAGCATCCCAAGCCATTTTCTCAAGCATGCAAGACACACACACACACACTCTATCTGAGAGTAATTGACTCTGGTTTGGTATCACACGCTCATTGCTAATTTGGAGGCCTGTCTTATCGCGTTACTAGCGAGAATAAGGGGCCTTCCAGCATCCACCCCCTCTTTTTCCTTTAAGGTTACATTGCAACAAAATAGCTACAGCAGTCATTATTAATGAAGGTGCGGAAGAATTCATTTCTTATTTATGAGAAGCTAACCAACTGGCAAGGCTTCTGACGGCCCTATTAATGATCTTTTAGTGGGCCTCGGGCGGATTCTGCTCGCCCGAATCCTCTGTTTTTTCCCCCCTCCTTCTCTTCCTCTCTGTCCACCACCGATCAGCCCCCTCGCCAGCACACGGACGGAGGTGGTAATTTGGATGGGGGATTTAGACGTAACAGAGGAGGAGGAGGAGGGAAGGAACTCAAGGGAAGGGACCGTTGATCAGGCTCAGCACCGGTGGAGAGAGCCAGACAAATAACAAATGACAGGTCTGTGATTAAATCAAAGCTGCAGCCGTAAGTGTTGAAGTATCAGCCTGTCACTAGCAATCTAGAGCTGGTTACGCCGCTTTCCTCATCTCTGCAGCCTTGTGCACTCTGTCTTTTCCCATAATGCATCACTATCTCACGCACACACATGCATATAGCAATTTATTCCTGGTCAGTAGTTCTGAAATCTAAAGGTTAGTATATAACCTGAGGCCAAACACCAAACATTAACCGTTATGCTATGTTCACGCTAAACGCGGAGCATAAATTGCTGTAGTTTATCATGGGATGTTTTTCACCTCATTGTACGCTCAAGTTGAAATATTTGAACTTGCACGATTAAAGGAGATTCCATGTGCTGGAATTTCATTGCACATTCCATGCCATTTGTGACATCCGGAAGAAATATTATGCTTGTATTGTCTTTGTATGTAATGTACAATGTAAAAAATACTGGGTTTCATGGGGATTTTCAAAGAAAAAATATTCATTATAGTCCTGCAGCCAAACCTATACTATCTATACTTTATTGTTTACCATACCAGTTGACATGATGTTAGCGGATTACAGAACTTGTGAAAGCATAAAATCAGATGCTTTCTTCATTGCTGTTTTCTAATTGGCTTTAAAATGGGATTCTGAATTCCACCTATAGTCCCGTTCTACTTTAAAATAGTTTGAGTTTTTTTTATGTGATCCTTAATTAGAATACATCGCTTTAAAGTTTCTATGGCAGTGGAGAAATTAGAGCTGCTACAACATCATCTAGAGTAAATATTTTAGTAATCTAAACAGTGTGAATCTGATTTAAATGAAGCACATTATCCAATTATGTGTAAGAATTGTAATTATTGCCATCCCATAGACATCAGCATGTATTTTACAAACTATACATGACATGTTTTAATAGTACTTATGTGTATTTAAATGTCTTAAATAAATCCAAAAAAAGACCATGTAGGTTGAAACGTTGTCCTATTAAATTTGTCTTTTGACAGCTGAAGTGCCATTTTATTTTATTTTTTTTTACTTTTTCTATTGTGTTTGGCTTGATCGAGCACCTTCCGAGCATCTTTTTATTTAGATATGAGCACACTGATTTTCCTTTCTTCACTTTTTTTTCACTTTTATTTTCTTTAAACTTAAAATAAACTTTGTTTGATTGTCTTTCATTATTTATTTGTGTGTCTTTCTCTACCATGGGAAAGCAGATTTGAATTTAGCAGCTCATTATGTAACACTGAACATTCTAATCACACCGGTGTGATCGTACGCTCTAGGGACCAGCCAAGACTGATCACACCAATGTGATCATACACATCAAAGGGTTAAACATTTTTGCTAAAATAGATATAGGAAAAAGAAGAGAGCGCTTCAACATTGCAATTAAAGGGATACAAAGTTAGCGTTAGCTCTACTATAAAAGATCTGGGTGTCATATTAGACAGCAATTTAACTTTTGAAAATCATATATCCCATGTCACAAAAACTGCCTTCTTTCATCTGAGAAATATTGCTAAATTACGAAGTATGCTATCCATCTCAGATGCAAAAAAGCAATTCCATGCTTTTATGACTTCTAGGCTGGATTACTGTAATGCTCTGTTCGCTGATTGCCCAGCATCCTCTATTAACAAACTTCAGCTAGTACAAATTGCAGCTGCCAGAGTTCTTACCAGGTCTAGAAAATATGATCATATCACCCCAATTTTATCCTCCTTACACTGGCTGCAATATAAAATATTGCTTCTGACCTATAAAGCTTTAATTAATCTAGCTCCTGTTTATCTAACCAACCTCCTGTCTCGCTACAATCCAACCCGCTCTTTAAGATCTCAAAACTCAGGGCTTCTGGTAGTACCTAGAATAGCAAAGTCGAGTAAAGGAGGTCGAGCCTTCTAATTTATGGCCCCTAAACTCTGGAATAGCCTTCCTGATAATGTCCGAGGCTCAGACACACTCTCACAGTTCAAAACTAGATTAAAATCTTTTTAGCAAAGCATACACTCAGTGCATCACTTAGCAGTATGATGCATGACTGTGCCCCACGCAGGTTTTTACATCTCGTTTATAAACACTATGAAAAGCAGCTATGCTAATTATTCTCTTATTCTCTATTTCCACCTGGGGGTACTCATCCCGAGGCCCTCAGACTATGCAGCGCCACTGATGCGATCCAAGACCAGCGACGAGATGATCCCGAGGTTTTCACAATCCTGGACCAGGCTGCATCCTGAGCAGCTGCTGTGGTGGTCATGTAGGAGTGGAGAGCATGAGACTGATTCCTTTGACTCTCCAAGGACAGATGAGTCTTCGCTGAGGTCCAGCATTCTCCAGCTTCCGGCGCCTAGACTGCAGCTCTGCACAAGACGTTTGGCCATAGGAGAAATGGTCGTGCCCAACTGAGCCTGGTTTCTCTCGAGGTTTTTTAAATTCTTCACTTTCGCCAATTGGTGAAGTTTTTTCCTCGCCGCTGTCGCCACTGGCTTGCATGGTTTGGAATCTGTAGAGCTGCGCATCGATGGAATTGCTCTTCAGTGTTTGGACTCTCAGTAGTGATAACTAACCCACACTGACCTGAGCTAAACTGAACTGAACTCCGAAAATCGAACTGACACTGTTTCAATTTACTACATTCTTGAATGTGAAGCTGCTTTGACACAATCTACATTGTATAAGCACTATACAAATAAAGGTGAATTGAATTGAATTAAACATGATTTGAATCAGAAAATGAACAAAAAATGAGTGCTGGATTATGCATGTTTTCCTCAAAAAACTGAAAATCTAGTTGTAGTAGTGTAATTGCACAGCTTGTTGTTCCTAGAGCAATTACTTTATCCACTGCTGAAAAAAAATCTGTGTGATATGGCTGGTGCAACTTGCAATATCCATTATGAGACATTTTACAGTAATTGTATACATTAAAATGCTCAAAAATACTAATAAAATGACAATTATAACATAATACCTAAAGTGCAGGAATGGAACGTTTTTAGATTCCAGTACAGGAAACAGTAGCGTGATCACATTGATGGGATGAATTGTCCACAGGAATTTACAAAATGAAATGGAATGAAACCACGTGTTTTGCTGGCGGAAAAAAAGTAGTTGCATCAGCCAAATGTCTCAATATCCAAGTTGCCATTTCATAAAAGGCCACTGAGTGAATTTAGAATAAAACATTTTCTCCATGCGCATAGTCCAGGGCTTCTCATGCGACCATAATACCCTGAGGGCCCAGAGGCTTATATGTCCACTGGAAGCTGGGACTGCCACACAACAGGGAGATTGTCTGGAGCTACAGATATACATCAATAGCAGTGGCCCACAGCCAGGCTGAACATATCTCAAAGAATCTGAGATGGCGCCCTGGGTAAACGGCAATGCGTTCAGTGTGGCAGACAATAAAGGGCATTATGTTAGCACTTGCTGTGCCATTATGGCGCATTCATTATGAAGTCAGTTTCATTCAAATACCTAAACATCTAATACCCAAGTACTGTTAAGACAATACCATAAGCCCTGCTTTCCTCTGAACAACAGCACCCAGCTTAAAAGCATTGGTTTTTACTTTTCCAGAAATCCTTTAAAAAACAGCCACAACTATTTTTATAATTGGATTGTAGCAAGAACCTTGCAAAATTGGCCAATTACACCCCCAAAATGTCGTAGCACTGTTAAACACTTGTCAGGGACTGTAATTCCAGACTACTCTAGTTTTAAAGTTAAAACACTTTTGCAATAGTACATTATGCCACAGATAAAAGGCTAAAAGTCTTTTATACCATCTAAAAAGAGTGGCTGCAATTTCTAAATTCAAAACTAATGATTAGCAAGGTCACTCAATTCTTCTAAAATGTCAGAGAATTTGAACGCTCAGAACTTTTTCTTCAGCATATGTATGTATTTATATAACACGAAAAAGGTTTCGTTAATTAGTCTAAATATACTTCATATACTGTAGCAATTTTGAGGTAAGCTGGTTTCATTATGTCTTTTTTATTTATAATATCACAGAAACAACCTGACCACAAGGGTCAGATTTGGTGGAAAGATATTTTAAGGTAATAGCCAGCCCACATTGACCTTTTACAGTGCATTAAACACTTAGTTAAACAGCTTTTAAAACACTTGCATTTGTTTGGTAAGTATTTATTTGATAAGTAAAATAATCTTATTTCAAACAAAAAACACGACGGTGGATATTAATGGATTTTTTAGCTTTTTATTTCTTAAAATAACATATTTTATTTTTCTAGAAAATGTTTCTTAATTTAAATATTTTTAGATAATTGGACTAGAAACCAGACAAAAACTCTATGAAAAAAAATATATTTTTGATGTGGCACTAGTGAAATTATTTACACCAACAGTTTTACATTAACGAAAGAATGTAAAATGTATGTACCTAAAAGAAAAATAAATTTTACTTAGAGTTTTTGTCTGGTTTCTAGTCCAAATATCAAGAAGCATTTTCCAGACAAGCAACAAATATTGCCTTGCTTTCAGAAATGAGACCAAATTTAAGTGAGTTTTTCCTTAAAACAAGCTAAATAATCTGCAAATGGGGTGTTTTCACTTTGAGATACAATTATATTGCTTATTATTTTAATTATATAGCTTTTTTTTTTTAAGGAAAAACACTAAATTTTTTAGATTATTTCTGAAAACAAGACAATATATGTTACTTGTGCATGAAAT
>CAIGQZ010000427.1:22624990-22641972 GCA_903798205.1 Danio tinwini
ACACACACACACACACACACACACACACACACACACACACACACACACACACACACACGAGTCAGGTGTGGGGCTGTGTTGAACTCCAATAAGTAGGGTATTTTATTTACTGTAAATAAAGTGATTCTGTTTAATGTAGTTAATGCAGACTCATTCCTAAATTAGTTGCGGCAAAATTGCTGATTACCAATGTAATTTTCCATGAATCTGCTATATTAACGATTAAATACTACTTATTTAGTTAATGTTGACATAGACTATCCATGTTCCGTACACTTTTCGTTATTCAGCGCATTGAAACGTCCACTCTTCCGTCATTGAAAGCCAGCCAACAGTCAACTTCATCAAATGAAATGAGTGTAGTTTACTCAAAATTTACTGAAAGTTAATTGTACTCATTTGAAAAGAGTTTTGAACTCAGTGTTAAAGGTAACGAGTTAATTAAATACCTCATTACTTCAACTTAAATGGAGTAAGTTCACAGTACTTTTAGAGATTCGTTTTTTTAAAAATCAAATGGTTTGTGGCAATTAGTTTCCTCAAACGGTTTAAGTTGCCTTAACTTATTAGGTTTTACAGTATCAGTTGATTTGAGTTCTCTTCTTTACTTGGGTTTTACTGTGCTCAAATTGCTTCATTTACTCAAATGGATTAAGTTCAAAGTACTCATTAGGATTAGTTTTTGAACTTAAATGGTTTGAGTTGCCTTAACCTTTTGGGTTTTACAGTGCATGATCATTCCCTGGGTGAATACCTATTGCACAATCCAAAATTTGATTGATGTCTTTTGCACCAGTAGTTTTTGAGAAAAGAGGGGAAAAGTACCGCCTCCGCATGTGTACGTAAGATGATAGGTGTTAACGGTGTCCGTACAGAGTTAAAATAGTGTTCCGTAGAGGGTGCATACAACTGCAAAAATAGACATTGTTTTAAGTCTTATTAAAAAGGTCAGAATATACTATTATTGTGTTTAACTTATAGATTATGTTACATTTAATACGTTTTATGAAAGTCTGAAATGAAAAAACTTTACAATCATTTAATTTTTGTACCATGTTTATTTTATTACAGTATGACAATTTAAAATATTAAAACATTAAATTCATGCAAATTAACGCTAACTTAACTGACCTTTTATGAATATAAACATCTTCACTGCACAAAGATTATCCAAACAGCGTTTAAAGGCTGCCTCTAAGGCTTGCTCTCTGCTGAAGAGTTGCGCCATGCGGTCATCACTCACAACTGATGTTTAAATATCTCCATTTCAAAGCATTTATTCAACAAAAGATAATTTATTTAACATTTATTCATTTCATAGAAACTGTAATACTATGTGATGCATTAATTAAATGCAAATGCATATTGTTGTTGCTCAAAATATCTCCCCTCCCAAGCGACACTCTTTAGCACCTTTAGCTTGCCCACTGTCCATTTTCAAGCACATTACTGTATGTGGACGTAGCAAATTTACTGAATTTTCTCTGAAATATATGGTAGGAGGGTTTCTGTTGTGCTTGGGGGTGAAAGAGTGGAAAACAAAGATTACACAGATATATAGCTTGTCTACAACCTGTAAGTATTTATTCAGAGATTGGGGTTAAAAGGTAATCTGTATGGAACATTGTTGTGTACGGAACATGCTTAGTCTATGTTAGCTTGTTTACAATAGCATATTGCATAGTGCACTGCAACTGACATGTCGACTAAAAGCCGTTTCCAATGCATTGTTTTATTTGTGACGACTTGCGGTAATGTTAAGTTAAGTTCTTTAGTCTTGAATAATGTGGACATATATAAGTACATTTATATATGTATAATTGAACTGTTTTATTTATGTCTCCTTAAAAATTGCTCATGAGAAAATTTTATATTTATTCCCCCCCCCCCCCTAATTAAGAGTAATTATCTCTTAAATAACAGCAAACATTATTTTGTGATTTATGCATTTCTGTTTTGGAACAGAATATTTTCTATTCTGTCAGCTTATGGTGTTGAACGATTAACTCTGCAGCTTAACAAAGTGACATTTATTGTCATTTTTAGTAGTTCGAAATAATGTATTGTATAAAAACTTTGTTAATTACAATGAGAAATAAACTAGAATGATCATTCAGTTTTATTTTAATATCTGGCTGCCGTGTGACTCTTTTGTGTGAAAAAAAGCTTTATTAACAATATAAGTGAACTTCAAGGACCATGTTCAAATATTAATTAAAATGAACGCCATGACCTATTTAGAACAGATAGATGGAAAGTAAATGAATAAAACAGTTATTCTATAGGCCTCTTCAAGCATGTAATTTTCAAAATTTTTCAAGTTTCGCCTGTTCATCTTTTTATGTGCAAATCCTTTTAAAGCTGGAATTGAAAGCATGGAACCTAACCTTACTCGCTTTAGTTACTTAGTTTGTGACCAAAGCAATCATAAAATGTTAACAAATTCTGTACTTTTTCTTTTGGTAGAGACAAATATGTGTCCTTGTTTTAAAACTTTCAGCGTTAAATACATAAAAACATGAATGGTCATGAAAATACAAGTTATTTCTGCCTTTGTCTGAGCCACATTTGATTAATTCAGCTTCAGCATTGACAGAACACAAAAACACTCGGTGAGAATTTTAGCATTAACTCAAGAACCATATAACTACTATTTGTAGAGCCACTCTGCTGTTCATAAAAAAAAAAACACTCTACTTTTTTGAAAATAGGCTTATTTTATTACTCCCCAAGAGTTAAACAGATGAATTTGACCAATTTTGAATCCATTCAGCTGATCTCCAGGTCTGGTTGGAGCATTTTAGCTTAGCCTAGCTTAGCATAAATCATTGAATCAGATTAGACCCTTAGCGTCAAAATTGCTAATTCAAACATTTAGAAATGAAACTAAAGAGACAGTTGTAGTTTAATTTTATTGATAATTCCTAATATGAAATTGAATCATAAGCTTGGCAAGCAAATTTGGAGAATTTTATGCTTCACCATTCAAACAGAATGCCTGAGCATACTGCCAGAGAGGCGTTTCAAAGATGGTCGCCAAGTGAAATGACTTACTTTAAAGGGCACCTAGGTTACCACTTTTTCCAGATTTAATATAAGTCTTTTGTGTCTCCAGAATGTGTCTGTAAAGTTTCATCTCAAAACACCCATCAGATTTTTTTATTATACCTGTCATAAGTTTCTACTTTGTAGCATTTAGCATCAGCTAGCGGTTTTTGTGTACTGCGCCTTTAAGGCTAGTCCTTCACATGCCCACCGTTTCCATGTGCCTGGCAGCGGCTCCCTCGGCTGCGTCAGACAACAGACAAACACGAAGGAATAATATCTCACGTAATGTTTGTGAGGAAAAACTACAGTAAGAATCTTACCAATAAGTATTTGATGCATGTTGTGGAGTTGCAAGGATGAGTCACACACAATGTCGTTACAAAGTTCACGCACTCACACAAATACACACACACACAGCGCTGACAGGCACACAGACAGACAGCGAGCGTTTAGCTTTGCACTGTTTTTGCACGCAAATGTGACAGGATACAGGCTTATCTCCACTGCTGTATGGATATCTGTTATGTTAATGTACAAAATTAACCTGATTTAACGTCCACAAACCGGAGTTTAAGCATCTTTTATAATTGTTCTGACATGCGGCTGTTGATGAAGTAAAGCTGAAGTAAATCGCTGTAATTTATTACACACATGCACTGTTTTAAAACATTTTAAACTTGTAAAACTCACTCTTGATCACATTTGATAATGATTGATGATCCTAGCAAACTGAACAGACTTTTATTTACGGTTGCTTAGTGTGCGCACGTCCTGGTCCTGTGTCTGGTTGATATAATTATACACTTCACTGCGGAGACATGTTAATACGCAGCTGTCAATCAATTCGGTGGGCAAGGGGACCGCACTCCTACGTCAAGTTGCGGTCGGTCTCAAAACCGCTCCAATTGGTCCACCGTTTTTATGTTGTTAAATTGAAAAAAAAAGACTGGGTGTGTTTATATCACCCCAATATGACGGCCTATACACTATACCTACACATATGTCTGTCCAAACAGCTTGAAAAGGAGATTTTTTTACCATAGGTGCCCTTTAAAGGGACTTTGCATATAAGCATATAAACAAATATATTTGACATGCTATGCTGAGTTCTGTTAGGCAATGAAGTCAAAATTAATTTACAATGTAATAATTAACTCAAGAACCATATAACTACAATTTGTACAGAGCCACTCTTCTGTTTATTAAAGAAACACTTTAATTTCTTAAAAATAGGCCCATTTTTTGACTCCCCAAGAGTTAAACAAATACATTTGACCATTTATGAATCCATTCAGCTGATCTCCAGTTCTGGTCGGAGCACTTTAGCTTATAGCTTAGCATAGATCATTGAATCAGAGTAGACCATTAGCATACCACTCAAAATGAACCCTATACTTTCAATAATTTTCCTATCTAAAGCTTGCCTCTTCTGTGGTTACATCATGTACCATGACTTAATAAGGCATAATAATCAAGAAACTTTGCTGCCATACCATGGCAGGTGCAATGATATTACGCAACATCTGAAACTCGATGTATTCCCAGTTCAAATATATATATAGTTCAGGATCTGCAAGTAAATATGTTTTGAATTGTCTCTCACAAATGTCTCAATAAATGACAGGCATCCCTGTGCAAGCAGGTGGTCACGTTGGTTATGCAAACAGAAGTTTTAGGCCAATTTTAGGTGCTGCATAATATTCAATTCAATTCATGTAATTTATATAGCAGATTATGTAGATTGTGTCAAAGCAGCTTACATAGAAGTTCTAGTAAATTGAAACTGTGTCAGTCCAGTTTTCAGAGTTGAAATTCAGTTTAGTTCAGTTCAGTGTGGTTTAAATTTCACTGCTGAAAGTCCAAACACTGTAGAGCAAACCCATTAATGTGCAGCTCCACAATTCCCAACCAAGCAAGCCATTGGTGTCAGTGGCGAGGAACAAACTTCACCAATTGACGAGAGCGAGGGAAAAAAAACCTTGAGAGAAACCAGGCTCTGTTGGGAGAAACCAGTCTCTGTTTGCTAATACTACTGTCCCTGTTGCAGCCATGGTTCAGCAGCAAAATTCCTTGATTTTTATGCCAGAATGAAAGAATTAGCTACCAGCCATATTGGACTACAAATAGCAACATTTAATTTTCCATTGGTCTTACTGCACAATGTTACTTCAGTAGAGTCAAGCTTTAAATAGCAAAACTAAACTAAACTCTTTCAAAACTCAGTTTTTTTTTTGCCAAAGTTAATAAGCATTTCTGTGGCAAAAAACAAATAAATGCTCATTAACTTTGGCAAAAAAACACCTGCTCTCCAAAGGGTGGTCATAAATGACACACAGGTCGAGGTTGTTGAGGAATATAGGTACCTAAGAACAATTATTGACAACAGATTGAAATTTGAATAAAACAGACACACAATTATTAATAAATCTCATCATTTTATTGTGAAAACCCAACTTTTTTAATGAAGAGAAAGTTATTTTCAAGACCTTTTACAATTAATTTAAAGTATTCAGTCCTTTTTCTTTATTTGCTGGTTTTCCTCACTGTCTATAATGAAAAACAAGAATTATCCTTAATGAATTGTCAATTTGTGCTCAAAAAGTTTAGGAGTTCCCCTGCAAAGTTTTGCATTCTATTATGTACAGCAGGTGTTGAGAATGGCACATAAAAATACTAGGAGACAGCACACACCCCTTAAACAAATGTTCTGAGTGGATGCCTAAGGACAATAAGATGTTACACAAATCGTTATATTTCCATTTGTGCCTGAAGCAATTCGGTTACGCAATAAATTTATTTAAATGATGGATTGTTATTTATTATTATTAGTTATTATTATTTCAGTTTTTTAATAAATTATTATTCTTATTGATTTTTTTTCTTTGTGTACTTGATGTTAATTGTTGGTGTTTATTGTGTTAAGCGTGTCATTCTTGTTATAAGTGAAGCACCACATGTCAGAATAAATTGCCCCAAAGGAATTAATAAACTTTTAAACTATTAAACTATCTTTGGTCATTTTTGAGTGAGATGCTAATGGTCTAATCTGATTCAGTGAACTATGCTAAGCTGGGGCTGGACAATAATTTGATATCAATATATATCGCGATAGATTTTTTTTCAATAAAGGTGATATGATTTTTGAACTCATTTCCAGTATTTCGATATAAATTTGCATATATATATTTTATTATATACATAAGATCTTATACATGTATCACTTGTCACTGAATGGCTTTCAGTGCTCAGCCGTCAGAAAGAGCGTGATGTCACCTGCGTGATGACGTACATCACAGACACGTCTTTTACAGTCTATGGCAGCACAGCAGTTGGTTAAGCTCCGGGACCGTTCGCAGAAAGTTAGCTACAAAATGAGTGCCCTTACTGCAGATGTGAATGAACGAGCTTCCACAGGTAAGAATGCAGACGAAACAGTTGATATAAGAGAAGAAAGTCTAATGCAATGGGGTGTGGAAGTGGTTCGGCTTTTTAAATTCTGATAAACTTATAGTTTCGGTGCTCTGCAAATTGTGCCAGAGAGTGGTGCCGACTAGCAGCGGGGAACACATCAAATCTGTTTCACCAATTGAAGCAGTTACTCCTCCTGATAAAACATACTGAGAGTCAGAAGATGAGGCATCGTAAAAGTTTAAGCCAACCAGTCACCTCACCATCACCACCAGCCACCTCCCCAACACCGAAACCAGCTGTTTCAGAAGAGAAGTCAATGAAGCAAACACAGACGGCTATGAGGTGCTGTGTAGGATTTAAATTAGTGGTGGGCAGTTATCGGCGTTAATGTGCTGCGTTAATGCGAGACTCTTATAGCGCTATAAAAAATATCGCCATTAATCTATTCTCAAAGTTGGGTTGGGAGCTGGGTCTATACTATGCAAGCTATGATGACTTTCACCTTGATATTTGAGCGCAGATATATGCCTGACCGGTGAGCCGTATGACAAAAAAGTGCCCTTCTGAATTAAATCAGCAGGATGCCTGACTTTAACTGCAGTTCGACAGTTTCAGTTTAACTCACGAACATTTCATTAATGCGCCGTGACAAACTCGGGTATTAGACGCAAATAATGAGTAAGAACTGGTGAGAGTGTTATGGAACTTATAACGCACACCAAATAAGAAGAAAAAAAAAATTTCCACATTTTGCGGTGTGTGTGTGTGCGTCTGTGTGTGTGTGCGCGGTCCTTTACTGACAGCCGCCTGTGTGGATCTTGTCGGAAAATGTGGCGAAAAGTTCTACATGATGGTAATAGTTTGTCAGTAATGCAACTATGCATCTGCATACTCCTTAATTCGTCTTAATTCCATTTCTATTTAGTTCAGTTATAACTTTAGTCGCATTAAGGTAATCAAAAATCGCTGTTTACATGGTAGACTCTTAATCAGAGTATTGTTTTAATTATATTAAAATTATATTAAAGTACTGTTGCCCATGTAAACATACTCAATGCTTGACACACCGTCAGGGCTCTGTGAACTTGCCTTTGCGAAGCAGCATTTTCTGTACATCAAAAGCAAGTATGAAATGGCTGTTTGGAGCATATGTAGGCCATTGATGTTTAACTGAATAAACAGTTAGTAAACACAAGTACATCTTATTGAACATAATTTATTTTCATCACCAATTATCACAGTAGAACAGTTTCTCAAGCGGTTTGTGATGCATTTTGAAAACAGGAGATGAGCCCCTGGTCTAATGCGCCACCTGGCTTGAGAAACCCATTCTCAAAGACGTATTATTTGGGTAGCACACATATTCTGAATGCCATCAGCAGAATTCAAATGAGCCATTTTAATCTAGATTAATTTCGAGAATAATCTAGATTAATCTAGATTAAAAAAATTTATCTGCCCAATCTATTTATATATAAATAAGCTAAGTCTGAGAGTTTTATTTATTTGATAGTTCATTTCACATTTCTTGTTTGTAAAGGCTAAATACAAATAAAAAGTGAACATTAATTAGATTTTTTGTACTGTTTTTTTTTTTTTTTAAGTTATGAGCCTGGAGGTATTATAGACTTTACAAATTCAGATGTAGTCATTTGTAGGTACAGACATCCATTGTGTGCGTTCTTGGCAGTTTTTTCCTGTCTTTTTAATATTGTCCATATCAATATCGCATTTATATCATATCGACCGAAATTAAGAAATATATCATGATATAGATTTTTGCCATATCCATGCCCTAGGCTAAGCTAAAAGTGCTCCTGCCAGACCTAAAGGTTGGCTGAATGGATTTAAAAAGGGTAAATCTCATCTGTTTAACTCTTGGGGACTTGTAAAATGAGCCTATATTTTTTTTTTTTACTTGAGTGTTCCTTTAAGTGTAAAAGTTATAGCCTAACCATTTCAACGCTACTCCTGTAATCTAATCATGAACAAAGAGGACATTCACACCTAGTCAAAATGCATACAGTCCCTCCTATCTCTCTCTCTCTCTCTCTCTCTCTCTCTCTCTCTCTCTCTCTGCCCAAGCCATGTGTCTATTTTAGTCTCTGATTATTCCTGCCAGTAGCTGAGACAGAGTTCTGCATGTATCTGATTAATCACCCCAGTTCCTTGCTTCACTTCAGGAAGGGTCTGACAACTAATGAAATCATGAAGGAATTAAGCTGTTGAGGAGCTAAACATTGCTGCTTGGCTCATCATAACAAGCCTGAAAAGCAGGACTCTCCTCAACACAACCTCCTCTGCTCCATTCTCTGTCTCTTCCATATTCCATCTCCGAAGCTGAGCCAACAACAGCTTTCATCCGAGACATTGAAAAAGCCCAAGTGAAAAGCCTAAAATGGATAAAAAAACAGAGTTGGATGCTTGGATTGAGGATTCAAGGCCTGAGGGAAGGAAAAGAAGGAGACTGGAGGGAGGTGGACAGGAGTGTGGGTTGGGCTTAACAAGCAGAGATCGCGCAGATTTAAAGGCGCTGCTAAAAATTTATGGAAGCGTGTTTGGACAGAGGCCATAGCGAACAGCTTGGCCAGCTGAGCGGCAGTGCAGCGGGACGCCTAATAAGCCCCGCGCAATTTTTCACCCCATATTTTATCAATAAAAAAGCAGTTAAAAAAACCCACCGCGGACGCAGCTCTGCGCCGTCCACCATCTGGAGCCGCCTTTCATTCTCTAATCCTGCCGTCATTAAAACGTTTCTTGGCAGTTTGTGGATCGTTCCCCGTGTGCAGATGTGGAGCGAATCTTCAGATGCTCTCCTGATCAAAGAGCTCTCGCATCTACGCCCGACAGAGAAAACTAACCGCCTTCTGGCTACCGCGGGTCCAAGCTGGAGTTACCGCTAGCATTATTTATTTATTTGCTAGGTTATTTATTTATCCCCGCACTCCCACATGAGCACAGGTCAGTGCAGAACGGCCAGCCTCCTCATCTCGGCTTCTGTAGGCCATAAGAGTGCTCTTTCATTACGTCTTCTGTGATTCAGTGACACTGTTCCAAATAGCGAGGCCTCTGGACCTGTGCTTGGCATAACAGCACTCATTTATATGTCAGCCTTTGACAGAAAGGCCTCAAACTGCGGTTTCGCAATTCAGAATAAGCACTCATAACACTGACATCAAAGTGACTCCAATACATGCCAAGAATCAGCTCTACACAATATCGGCAATTCAGTAAACACACTCATGTCCTGCATTAATGCTTTTGTTGGTTTTTTTACTATCGAGATTTTGTAAAAAGTCTATTACACTGAAGCTAGTTTCTGTTTATAAGCCAAAAATATGCGGAAAACGGTAATATTATTTTTATTATAATCTAAATGTATGGGACTTGCAGCTGATTTTTTTCTTCAGTAGAAAGTTAAAGATTTTCAGCTGAAAGTAAATAGAAACTGGCTCTTTGTGAGGTGAAAATATACATCACTAGACATATACACTCTCCGGCCACTTTATTAGGTACACCTGTCCAACTTGTTAATCGTAAATTACTACTCAGCCAATGCCTTGGCAGCAACTTAACGCATTTAGGCAGGTCTGAGTATTTCAGAAACTGCTGATATAATAGGATTTGTATGCACAACCATCTCTAGGGTTTACAGAGAAGAAAAAAATGAGACAATAGAAGATTGGAAAAACGTTGCCTGGTCTGATGAGTCTTAATATCTGCTGCGACATTCAGATGATAGGGTCAGAATTTGGTGGCAACAACATGAAAGCATGGATCCATCCTGCCTTGTATCAACGGTTCAGACTGGTGGTGGTGGTGTAATGGTGTGGGGGATATTTTCTTGGCACACTTTGGGCTCATTAGTACCAATTTAGCATTGTGTCAATGCCACAGCCTACCTGAGTATTGTTGCTGACCATGTCCATCCCTTTATGACCACAGTGTACCCATCTTCTAAAGGCTACTTCCAGCAGGATAACGTGCCATGTCATAAAGCATGAATCATCTCAGACTGGTTTCTTGAACATGACAATGAATTCACTGTACTCAAATGACCTCCACAGTCACCAGAACTCAATCCAATAGTGCACCTTTGGGATGTGGTGAAACAGAAGATTCGCATCATGAATGTGCAGCCGACAAATCTGCAGCAATTGCGTGATGCTATCATGGTAAATATGGACCAAAATATCTGAGGAATATTTCCATGAATCTATGCCACTAAGGATTAAGGCAGTTCTGAAAACTGGGGTCCAACCTGGTACTAGTAAGGTGTACCTAATAAAGTGGCCAGTGAGTGTATAAATTATAAATCATACCCATGAGTGCTGATGATACATGGAGTTCTTATGAAGTGAAATGATCAGTCTGAAAACTAAGTATAAAGACAATCTCAACTTGTGCTCCAGACTCATGAACACTGATGGCTGGACTGTTCACTTTAGCATACTTAAAAATGCCATTTAGGTAGCTGAATTTTCTATAAGGATTACTTGAGTCTTATCATCAACTGGTTTTGTTTAGTTTTTTTTTCTATGTAAAAGATTCAATGTGTAGATTTTAGTACTTCAAATGAATGAATGGCACTTTACAGTATATTCAAAATCTATTTGACTGTTTCTACTGTATTTGTATTGGTCAAATTCTGGCAACTACATCCCTACATCCCTATAAATTTTACAGATTTTTTTAGTGTAATATAACATTTTTTGCAACAAACACAGGTCTACTGTAACAACAGGGCATTTCTATGCCAGTAGGTACTAACCAAAAGTGCTAGCACTGTATTTCTACTTAGCATCGTAGCCTTCTGGGGCATCGAGGTTGAGGGTAGGCGTTGATGGAGCTCCCCTAAAGCTACTGACGCACATCACACTCATTTGGCAGCCATCCCTCCATCCATGGGCTTGCATATTCCGGCTGTCAAGGCCATGTGTTAGCTTTCCTCCGATCCTCTGCCAGGCGTCTCCCAATGCCCCTCCACAGCAACACCACGGGTGCTCTGACTGTAGCAGGTTTGTGCTAATGAAGTCAAATTAATTTAATCGAGGCCCCATCTAACCTATCTGCGCTGCCAGCAGGGAGGTGGGGTTAATGCCAGTCTGCTGCTGATTTCGCTCCAGAACAACCCTGTCAGAACTCATAAGAGTTAGCGCTCGCTGCTAACTGTGCTAAAAACGCGCGCTAGTGAGCATATGAAAGTAAATTACACAAATGAAGTTGCAGTATGTTAGGGCTCCACTGAAGTCTAATAAAAGCACAGTAAGACGCAGGCTGCTTTAAGTTATAAAACAGCCCAGACTATAACCGCGCCATTAAAAGCTGCTAAAAAAAGGGAAAATCTGGCAAACGAGCGCTAGTGACTACCATCGTTAGGACTCGCTTCCCTTTAACCCCCCGTGCCTCAAAAGCCTCTATAAAGTTTTATGTGGGCCTCCTTGATACAATAATTATTTTTTTCCTGTAATCTTTCAAGGCCTCCAACCTTTTCCCCTCAGTGGAACGGATCAAAGCGGGCTCTATTATTTTCATGAGGGACTCAATCGCTGTATCCAAACTATAATTGAAAGCAGTCAGGCTTGTGTGTTTTGGTCGTCGTCTCCGAACGCTCGCTCTCTAGAGTGTTTCCTCTTTCTGCATACATCATCAGCATACCTGCAGTACAGAATAAAACTAGCACATTCTGGAAACAGTTTACTCTTGGGCGTTGATCCTAGAAATCTTAGGGAGATTGAAATTATAGATTATTAAAGGGATATTTCACACAAAAATGAAAATGTTGCAGTCATTTACTCCCCCTACTTATTCCGACCAGTTTTTTTTTTTTTTTTGTTCTGTTGAACACAAAAGAAGATATTTGGAAGAATGTTGAAAATCTGTAACCATTAGCACCCTTAGTAGGAAAAACCAAGGCTGTGTCTGAAATTGCCTACTACTCGAGTACTACATTTGAATTTACTACACGATCATTAGAAAAGGATGTTCTACATCAGAGATGCCCAAACTACTTGGTCCATGGTAACCTTTGAATTGGCCTGCCACCCCATCTGAGAATGGAGGGAGAATGATGGGCAAATGCCTTCAACAAAGATTGTCAATTCTAATTTAACATAACCTTTTGTTTGTTTAATTGTTGAGCTACAAAAAAGCAAACTGAAATAATAAAAAAACAGAAACATTTTATGTTAAAATGTAAATACTGTCACTTGACGGAGATAGGACAATGCACAAGACATTAGCATTGAACTCCATTGTGTTCTAAATGGGATTATGTTTTTATTGTAAGAAGTTCACTGTAAAATGTAGAAAATATATATTATTAATAATATAATTATACTTTTAATCTAAATAAATTAGGAATTTACCATGACAACTTTAATGTAATACAGTTTGGTATATTAACCTTTGGCCAACCACCCTCAATCAAGTTTGGCTTTTGGCTCTTCATAAGAAAAAGTTCAGGTACCCCTGTTCTACACGGTATGAATTTGAGCAGTATGAATGGAACTTAGGAGTACTACATCTGCCATTTGTCATTATTATGTGACCTACCAGCATCAGTTGCGTTGCTTTACTCCCATTCATGAATTCTCTCATAGTGCGTTATGGGATAGCATAGCGTCCATTGAATGCGCAATTAAGAATCTCGGCGGAGGTAGTAGGTCATCCAAACCCTTGTCGCATACTGTTTTTAACATGCTATTAAGTATGGAAGTATGCAATTTCAGACACAGCCCAATACTATGGAAGTCAATGGTTACAGGTTTCCAACATTCTTTAAAACATTTTCTTTTTTTGTGTATGTGTATGGGTGAGTGCATAACGGCAGAATTGTACATTTTAGGTGAACTTGTTCATTCATTAATTTTCCTTCGGCTTAGTCTCTATTTCAGTGATCGCCACAGTGGAATGAACCGCTAACTATTTGAGTATATGTTTTACGCAGCGAACGCCCTTCCAACCGCAACCCAGAATTAGGAAACACCCATACACATTCGTTCACTATGGACAATTTAGCTTACCCAATTCACCTATTGAAGTTCCACACAGAAATGCCAACTGGTCCAGCCGGGGCTCGAGCCAGCGACCTTCTTGCTGTGAGGTGACAGTGCTAACCACTGAGCCACCATGCTGCCCCATTGTAGTTGAACCATTCCTTTAAACAGAAATTATTCATATTTATTGGTACCTTGCCAGTACCAAATTAGACTCTCTTTTACCTTTGGGATTTTTTGACGTAAAGGTGTTCTATTGGATTGAGATCTGCTGACTGTTAAGGTCATTTGAATACAGTGAACTCATCGTCATGTTTAGAAAAACAGCTTGCCATTACTTGATCTTGATTTTGTGACATGGCAATTTATCCTGCTGAAAATGGCCATTACAAGATTGGCACATGGTGGTTATAAAGTGATGGATATTGTCAACAACAATAGTCGGGTATAGGCTGTGTCATTTAAACAACGCTCATTTGATACTGCATATTTAGTTAAACTGTCCCCTTACTATTAATTTACCAGCTTTTCACTGAACACCTGATCTATGGCTGGGTAAATTTATGAAATCCATTATATTTGATCTTTTTCAGATCATTCTTTATTAACCCTAGATATGATTGTGCATGACAATTCCAGTAAATCAGCAGTTTCTCAAATACAGCGACTAGACCATTTGGCACCAACAATCATACCGCTTTCAAAATCAGTTAACTCACTATTTTTCCTCCGTCCTGATGCTCGATTTGTACTTTAGCAGAATGACTTGGTCACATGCTGCCATCTGATATAAGTATAGAATTTATTTATTCATTTCATTGCATTATTTAGTTTGCCAAACGTGTCCTATGACAAGAATAGGTTTTTGATTAAAGGTTTTGAACCACTTCAAATACATATACACTCACAGGCCACTTTATTAGGTACACCAGTCCAACTGCTTATTAACGCAAATTTCTAATCAGCCAATCACATGGCAGCAACTCAATGCATGTAGACATGGTCAAGACAATCTGCTGCAGTTTAAACTGAGCATCAGAATGGCGAAGAAAGAGGATGTAAGTGACTTTGAACGTGGCATGGTTGTTGGTACCAGATTGGCTAGTCTGACTATTTCAGAAACTGTTGATCTGCTAGGATTTTCACACACAACCATCTCTAGGGTTTACAGAGAATGGTCCGAAAAAGAGAAAATATCCAGTGAGCGGCAGTTCTGTGGACTCAAATGCCTTGTTGATGCCAGAGGTCAGAGGAGAATGGCCAAACTGGTTTGAGCTGATAGAAAAGCAACAGTAACTCAAATAACCACTTGTTACAAGCGAGGGATGCAGAAGAGCATCTCTGAACCCACAACACATCGAACCTGCAACAGCAGCAGAAGACCACACCGGGTGTCACTCCTGTCAGAACAGGAAACTGAGGGTACAATTTGCACAGGCTCACCAAAATTGGACAATAGAAGATTGGAAAAGCGTTGCCTGGTCTGGTGAGTCCTGATTTCTGCTGTGACATTCGGATGGTACACTCTCAGAAATAAAAGGTACAAATTTGTACCTAAAATGTCCATATTAATACCTCAAGGGTACATATTAGTACATAAAAAGTACAAAAGTGGTTCTCTTAAATTTTTAGGTACTAATATATACTTTTAAGGGGCCAATGGGAACCCTTTAAGTACAAATGTGTACCTTTTGAAAAGGTACCACCCCAGTGACAGCTAGCGTATCTTTATTTCTGAGAGTGTACCATCCGAATGTCACAGCAGAAATCAAGACTCATCAGACCAGACAACGCTTTTCCAATGCTTTCTCTAATCAGCTCGTGTACCTTTATTTCTGAGAGTGTAGGGTCAGAATTTGCTATCAACAACATGAAAGCATGGATCCATCCTGCCTTGTATCAATGGTTAAGGCTGGTGGTGGCACACTTTGGGCCCATTAGTAGCAATTGAGCATTGTGTCATTGCCACAGCCCACCTGGGTATTGTTGCTGACCATGTCCATCCTTTTATGACTACAGTGTGCCCATCTTCTGATGTCAATACGGACCAAAATCTCTGAGGAATATTTCCAGTACCTTGTTGAATCTATGCCACAAAGGATTAAGGCAGTTCTACAGGCAAAAAGGGGTCCAGCCCGGTACTAGTAAGGTGTACCTAATAAAGTGGCTGGTGAGTGTAAGTGTTATAGTAATAAAAGTTATTATTTGGTTCAAACATCCTTAAAGAATATGATTTTGTCCTTTACAGTTTAGGGTAAAAGATAAAATGTACTTCTTTTCGGTTACAGTTTTAATGAGAAACATCAGTGCAAACAAGCGCCCCTTGTGAAGACCACAAACATCCCATAAGGCACAATCTTCTATATCTAATTGAAATATCAATGTGAGTCTTTGATGCTTTCCATAGAAAGGATCATCTCTCGTGGGGTGCATTACAATCAATGACATGGGCTAATAGTCACAGCGAGCCCTTCCGCGAGCTGCCTCTGATTGCTTGTGTCATTTCTTGGAAGAGAAGTGAAACCTCAGCTCATGTAAAACTTCTCCAGACAAGCCCTGGCTGGGACACATCTTGGTTTTCAAGCTCCAGTTGGAAACACAAAGCACAGGCTACAAGCTGCGAGCAGTTAACGTCCGCCAATGTTTATTGAATAAGAGGCACTTAAGCATCATGTTTATGCACGATCAGAAATACTCCAGTCTGACACATGTGCACACACACATGCTCCAAATGTTTTCTCAGCAGACAACATCTGCATCCAATATGGACTCAATTTGAGTTTTATTACTGATGTGGAAAAATGTTTATAGCGCTTGGCTTGTTATTCACACACTGTTCCTACCAAATGTACTGAGTAGACTGCCACACCAATCCACCTTTTGAAGCACACGTTAACATGCTCAGATTGTGGGAAACACCTAAATTTTATCCCTGCTTTTGTACTAGGAGGACAAACACCTAGAATTGGGACAGAAAACCCACAGTATCTCAGAAACCATTGCAGTGTTGGTTCTGTAAGCATTTGAATATAGGGATTTTTTTAAAGTCTTTCTAAAACTACATAAGTCATTAACCAAACTAACCAACTAGGAGAATCACAGTTACAGATTTTGATTACAAACTATTAATTTAAAGTTGTGTGTTGAGTGCATCAACACAATATGGTTTGACCATCATGGATATTGGAGTTTTTGGTAACACTTTATTTTAATGGTCCATTTAAGTATTGGTAGACTATCTGCTTAATATCTGTTGATACTGCTGCTAAACAGACATTAAACTGACTATAAGAAACTTTGCAAGTACATGTCAACTTACATTAACCCTAACCCCAACCCTAACAGTCTACTTATAACCTATTGCGAATTAGTTGGCATTTAGATGCAATGTAACTTCAATTCAACAAACGGACCATCAAAGTAGTTTTTCTGTACAAATCCAGTTTTAAAAAGTAAGTTAAGTTAAATTAATGCAATCACATGGATCCAACAAAAAAGCATACACACACACACACACACACACAC
>CAIGQZ010000427.1:22648232-22658500 GCA_903798205.1 Danio tinwini
CAACCAACCAACCAACCAACCAACCAACCAACCAACCAACCAACCAATCGACCAACCAACCAACCAACCAACCATCCAACTCTGACCAAGCAACCATCCGACGAATCAACCATTCGACCATCCGACCAACCATCCGACCAACCATACGACCAACCATCCGACCAACCAACCAACCAACCCACCCTAACCAACCAACCCTAACCAACCAACTCTCCGACCAACCATCTGACCGACCAACCAACCAACCAACCAACCAACCAACCAACCAACCAACCAACCAACCATTCAACCAACTATTCAACCAACCAACCAACCAACCAACCAACCATCCAACCATCCAACCAACCAACTGACAAAGCGACCATTCGACCAAGCAAGCAAGCAAGCGACCGACCGACCGACCGACCGACCAACCAACCATCCAACTGACCAAGCGACCAACCAACCAACCAACTGATCATCCAACCATCTGACCAATCAACCAACCAACCAACCATCTTACCAATTGACCAATTGACCAACCAACCAACAGACCAACAGACCAATAGACTGACCGACCGACCAGTCAGTCAGTCAGTCAGTCAGTCATCCAACTGACCAACAAAATCAAGTTAATTAAGTATATTTGTAATTGGTAGCATGAAAAAACACATAACAATTAAATAGTCCAGTACCATGTACTTTTAATTTTTTTTTTATTCATTATTTTGTTTGTGCATAAAAACAGATGATATCACTATGTTTTGTTTCTTTAAACAACACAAAAATTCACAGATTTTGCAGGTTAACATGACCAATACTTTGTAAATTTAGTGAAATTCAGGTGGATGCTAAATGATTTATCACTGTTGGTTTGCCTTCATTAAATGAAATGTAAATAAAATGTCAATCAGTTTCACCACATTGAGATAAGACCTGAAGAAATTAATATGCCAATCAACCGCTGAGAAAACTAATAGATAAGAAACAAACGCTACTCCACAAAATATGGACACTTCTACATGTATGAAAGCATAAAAAAATTGTAGAATATGGTATAAATGACAAATATTGATTGCTGTTTACTCAAAATGCTAAAGCTCTACATGCTAACGTACTTATCCCATCTACAGCCATTTGTCTCTAGTATTCATATTTTATAAGTCAAATCATAAAGAAATTACATTTTCCTTGATCAGCTTGATGCACTACAAAAAATCATCGTAATCTTTAGATCTCTAAAACCTCCTAGCATGACGTTTCCATGTAAGACTGTAGGTAACAGACTTAATAAAAACCGGCCAGGCTTTAAACAGCAGTGGCCCTTCAAATTGGGGGCGACACAAAGATAAAAGCCAAGCGTGTGGCGCTAATGCTTTCAGTGTCACACCGAACAACATGATATTTGACAGAACAAATAGCTTAAATTGAGAGAGGGAGAAGGGTTAGGTGTCAAAAAAGACAGCAACGCTCGTCAGCTCTAAAGCCCTTCAGTTAAGGGGAAAAAATGTCTGTGTTTACCTGAAGTGGCTGAAATGGCTGGGTGTGTTATGTGACATGCTGTCACACTGATGTAACGGACAGAGATACAAGAGGAATGAAATAACACAAATCTCTTTAAGCTGCCCCACAAAATAGACAGTTTTCAGTGTTGGCCTGTCAGATGAGAAAGAAAAAAAAAAAATCACACCTGACAGCTGTCCCTGAGTCACGCCACTGTGGAAATCTGTGACAAGACCGAATGGATCATGTTTAGGCTACAATAACAATTCAGAACACTTCTTTTTGGCCTACAATTTAAAGATCCATGTGACTTATTTTCGTATATGAGGCCAGACTTACTTATTACATTAGCAGGAGTGAAATTATAGCATTTAATAAAAAAAAAAACCACCATGGGCATAATTAATAATGCAAATGTTCTACTAAAATTGTGACAAATAAAAACTTGTAGGACCCTATCATACACCCGGCGCAAGGCGCGACACAATTGTTGTTTGCTAGTTACAGCTCGAAGCAAGTGTCATTTTGACGTTTTGCATCACGCTGTTTAAATAGCAAATGCATTTGCGCTCATATGTGCGCCCATAGGCGTTCTGGTCTAAAAAAGGAGGGGTGTTAGAGCGCATTGTTGGTGCGTTGCTATTTTGAGGAACAAAAATAGACTGCACAATAGACCAGCTGAAAGAAGGTCTAATATCCAGCGCAGAGTCTGTTAGTTGTGCTCCTCGCTTAAACATTGCTTAATACACACAGGATGTACAGCAATATGCAAATATCTTTACAAATGAAAAAGATAAAAATATTACAAAAAATATTATTTTCTACATAAATACAAAAACCACTGCTTTTATGCCTTCATCTCGGGAGGTTTTTAGTTTATTCATGACAATTTGCTTTTGTATAACGTTATTATTAGTATTAGTATTATTTATTATATGCATATTTATATCTGTTTTATTAAAAACAAGCTTAGATTTGCCCACCTGTCAGGTTTTAGACCATATGGGGCATAGCATGTGTATTTGGAAATCAGTTTTTTGACCACACTTCGTTATTACTTTTTTGTAATAAAAATTGTTGTAAATTATCTACTGTATCCTCGTTTATGACATTTGCATTGTCTCTGTTTAACATCTTGGGGTGTTCATTAGTGTAAACGTCTAATTTAAGTGGTAAAATAGTGAGTAAAGTTAAATTTACCACTCATTTGTTTGAGTTTAGACGTAAAACACCTTAAGACCTTACAGTATAAACAGATCCACACTATAACAATACAATGTCATCACCTCCTGAGAATACAGACAACTTTGCAGGTGCCCCACAGGTCAGGTCGAGCTCACGCAAACATACTTTTACAGAAAAGGGTCAAGGATTACATAATTGAATGACAATCATTGACAATGACAATTGAATGACAATTGAATTACATGAAATTATGAGCCCATTCGACGCAATCATACTACTACTCCAAATATTGTAAAGAAAATGGATGCATGTGACACTCTTACAGCTGAGATTTGTGACCTTGTTAGTAAATGCATGGAAAACATAGACGAGGCTTTCAATGACCAACTAGAGAAAGAAAGAGTGGGAATGGTGCTAAATAAGGAAGAGTATGGGTCAGTGTTTGGAAATACAAAAACAGAAACAGTAATTTCAGAGTTATCACAAGGATCTGACCACAACTCAAGCACTACCTCAAGTTCCTCTAGCAAACGGGCAGATGCAGAAGCAGATTTGGCTGCCAAAGTAGAACAGGCAAAATCTATGCAAGAAATACGCATTTAACAAGCAAGACTCGACAAACTAGAGAGTGAATGGAAACTCAAAGAAACCCAGATGTTAGCTGAAATCAAGAAAAAGGAGGCTGAAATTAAAGTTAATTTGGAAGTGGAAAAATCAAGGGTTGCTACAGTCATTTATTAGTTTGCTGGAAATTAGAGTTGAATTTAGAAATAGATTTGAAACAAATCTTTGTGCTTAAGAAATAAAATTAAGTATGTAGGCTAGTGAATGTCTGTGCGTACAACACGTTTTCTTATCCACAGATCAGAGTGAAAGTAAAGAAATGAGGAGGCTCATTCTCTCATTCTCACGCTGCAGATGCTCTGTTTAACTGTTTTCTCGCTAGTGAAGCGCTTAGTTATTCCACTTACAAAGTCCGCCATGTAAATAGCAAATGTGCTATGGTGCGACGCAACTGACTCTTAAAGGGAATGGGAAATGAGACTCTGATTGGTTTATTCTCAAAACACACATATACATCATTAAGAGAATAAGCTCAACCCTGTTAGACCATGCGACATGACACAAAGCAGATTTTTCGTCCTCAAAATAGCAAAAGTGTATTCTGACACGCCCTTAATGCTTTTCAACTATGTAGCTAAAATTGGAAAATTTTAAATCATAACGTTTTCAAAAAGATCTGCGATTACATATCCATGAAAACGACCAAAAACACTGTATTGCGTACAGAGATGGCAAATGTACACACATCCTTTACTCAAGTACAAGTGCAAATACTAATGTTTAAAAAGACTAGGTGCGTCCTAAGTCGAATACTTATGCACTATTCTACGCCATTTTGTAGTATAAATTGTGTGTGTTCACACTGAAAACTCTAAAAATAATAAGTGCACTTTAATTACGCGGATGATGCACTCGTTCAACCAGTAAAATGAAGTGTGTTATGATGGACACTTCACGCACTCAATGACCACAGCTTTGCTCACATAGCGGAAGAGGCGGGGTGCTATCGGGCACACATGTTGGATAACTTTATCTATTTTGGATGGTGAAAGCAAAATTCTCCTACAAGTGTGATTATAGCGCCTCATGGCAGGTATTATTTGGTACTTTGGTCATTTATTTCACTAATTTGGCAACCGTTAAACGTCATCAGGGAAAGGGTTTGAATTTCCGCTTAGTAAAAAAACATTAGTGTTTGATTAGGGATGACACTACATTCAAATACTATGCTGTTGAGTGTGTAAGTGCATAAATACATAGTGTATACTGTAGTGTGCCATTTGGGATGCAGCTTCTGGTCAAATTTGAAGTGCTGACTACACTTTTGTGATCAAGTAAAAGTGAAGATGTATGGCCTCAAAATGTTCTAAAAAAGTATCCAGTACTACTACCTGTTTTAGTTTCACACTGGTAACTAAACCTCACATAATATGGAACCCTTTATTTCAGCGCTGATGTGCATGTCGAATTTGCCGTGTGTGCAAGACCCGTCTTCCATGTTGGTTGTAATGTGAAGTAAATCCACACTTTGCTGATGAAGCGTTAGCAAACACTTGAGAAACAACAACATTACCCCCTACTCAGCCATTGTTGTGTGTTTATTTGTTTGTACTTGCCTTCTACACCTCCCTCAACACTTACTAAGCACAGGCATTATGTCATTGCTTTCAAAGACTCTTGTTTTCAGGTGTTTACACAGCCATGACAATCAGAAAAGACACACTTGCAACAAATACAAGTAAAATAACTAGCACAGCAGTGGACCTACATATCTTGTTGCCTGCTTCATTTAAATACTATATACACTTTATTAGGTACACCTTCTTAGTACTGGGTTGGACCCCATTTTGCCTTCAGAACTGCCTTAACCCTTCCTGACATAGGGTCAACAAGGTACTGGAAATATTCCTCAGAGATTATTGTCCATATTTGACATGATATCAGTTGCTGCAGATTTGTCGGCTGCACAATCATGATGCGAATCTCCTGTTCCACCGCATCATAAAGGTGCTCTATTGGATTGAGTTCTGGTGACTGTGGAGGCCATTTGAGTACAGTGAACTCATTGTCATGTTCAAGAAACCAGTCTGATATGATTCACGCTTTATGACATGGCGCGTTATCCTGCTGGAAGTAGCCATCAGAAGATGGGTACACTGTGGTCATAAAGGGATGGACATGGTCAGCAACAATACTCAGGTAGGCTGTGGCGTTGACACGATGCTCAATTGGTACTACTAGGCCCAAAGTGGGCCAAGAAAATATCCCTCACACCATTACACCACCACTGCAAGCCTGAATTGTTGATACAAGGCAGGATGGATCTATGCTTTCATGTTGTTGCCGCCAAATTCTGACAGTACCATCTGAATGTCTCAGCAGAAATCAAGACTCATCAGACTAGGCAACGTCTTTCCAATCTTCTATTGTCCAATTTTGCTGAGCCTGTGCGAATTGTAGTCTTAGTTTCCTGTTCTTACTGTAGCTGACAGGAGTGTGTGGTCTCTGCTGCTGTAGCCCATCCGCTTCAAGGTTTGATGTGTTGTGTGTTTAGAGATGCTCTTCTGCATACCTCAGTTTTAACAAGTTATTTCAGTTACTGTTGCCTTTCTATAAACTCAAACCAGTCTGGCCATTCTCCTCTGACCTCTGGCATTAACAAGGCTTTTGCGCCCACATAACTGCTGCTCACTGGATATTCTCTCTTTTTGACCATTCTCTGTAAACTCTAGAGATGGTTGTGCGTGAAAATCCCAGTAGATCAGCAGTTCTGATGCTCGGTTTGAACTGCAGCAGATTGTCTTGACCATGTCTACATGCCTAAATGCATTGAGTTGCTTCCATGTGATTGGCTGATTAGAAATTTGCATTAACAAGCAGTTGGTCAATTTAGTTTATTCAATTCCAGCATGTTGGAATTGAATAAACTAAATTCATGAGTGGGCTTGACAAACACCTGTAAAAACAATCTATTCTCTCTAAAAAACACCCCTCCTCCTTACTCTAGCACTTAATTCTCTGAGAATTAACTGTTCCTTTGTATAATTAGCACTTCTTGTGTGCATTGCCTCTTCTTGTTGAAATGTTGAATGCCTCCTCAATTGAAAGTTCCTTTGTACAAAGGCGTCTGCTAAATGACTAAATGTAAATGTAAAAGAGGAGGTTTAAGGGCAATCAGAAGATGATCAACGGCTCTCATGATGTTTCCATCTACAGTAGGTGTGCAGGCGAATTCCTCATAGGTGTTTTTTTATGCACTTTTTCCATTTTAACCACCGATCACAAGCAAGATGACGTTTGCCATTTCAAAACTGCTTTGCATAAAGAAAGGATAAACACAGCTTTTTTTGTAATTATATACATTTACCTTTTAATCTAAAGTATTAATCATTCTCTCCAGTTGAATAGTAACAGGTGTCTTTCCCTGAACAATAGCTCTTTTGAACAGTTACAGGAAGAATGGGAACATTCTCTCTCAGTGCGTTTTTACACATTACTACATTATAAAACCGCCTGCAGGTGTGCTGGACGGGCGTAATCAGTTGGGCTGATTTGAATAAAATTGCTTCATGTGTAGATCGAGTCCACGTATTAACAAAGACATCACGACTTGTTCAAAGAAACAGCTTATGTGGTGCATGACAGATGATACCACCTGAGGCTTAGAACCGTCCCTGAAATTGCATAGACAGCTGTGGCCAAAAGTTTTAGAACTGGGTGGTAAATAATGCATTTCTTATTTCTATTCATATGTAGTATTGTATGCTGTTTTTTTTATGTGTGTTCGTTGTTCTGTCTTTTTTTGGAACAATCATTTCCTGTTCTGAAATGGCTGACAGCTGCTTTTTGTATGTATTTCCAAAAGGAAATGATTTCTTTTAAAGGTGTCTGTAAAGAAAGATTGGACAATTTTTAGATTAGATTCAACTTTATTGTCATCACACATGTACAAGTACAAGGAAACGAAATGCAGTGATAAAGAAACCTTCAGCTCTTTATCTGGATTCTTTTTTTGGTGCACCAGTACAGTATTTCTCCATAATTTAATAGGTACCTATTATATATTAGGAACATAAAGGAATAATTAGCCCAAAAATGAAAATTGCTCATTATTCAGGCTCTCTTAAGTGGTTTTATGAGTTCTGTTGAAAATAACAGAAGATACCCAGCAAACAATTTTGTGTTCAATAGACATCTAATAGACATCTAAACGTAGACAGCTTGGCTAAAACAAGGCTAAACTTGAGCTGTCAGTGAAAATCTAATAGACGTCTAAGAATAGCCCAACACTAGACTAGTCGTCAAATAGACAGATTAGACAGACATATTATATGTGGTCATTCAATTCTGTTTATTTGATGACTACTCTAGTTTTGGCCTATTCTTAGACGTTTATTAGATTACCACTGACAACCCAAATTTAGCCTTGTTTTAGCCAAGACGACTATGTTTAGACATCTATTAGACATCTATTAAAAACCAAAAATGCTTGCTGGGTATGTTGTGAAGAAAGCAATAGGCGTTGATATCTACAGTAAACAGATAAATACTATAGAAGTGCTACTGGCTTCCAACATTCTTCAGAATATCTTCTCTTGTGTTCAAAGAAAGAAACTGGTTTGGAGCAAGTTGAAGTTGAGTAAATGATGAAACGATTGTCCTTTTTGGGTGTATTAATCTCATTATTATTATTGGGTGTCTATTCTATAACATAGTGTCTTCGAGTCCGTGTTTTTTCTAATGTATGGTCCTTATTGTGAATTTTATCTGTAGATTATTTCAAAGTAAGTATTCGTAATTATTTTAATCAGAAGTATTGAGTCATAGGTGGCACAGTGACTCTGTGGTTAGCACTGTCACTGTCACTGTCACTAGCACTGGTTGCTAGTTCAAGTCCCGATTAGTTTACATGTTCTCCCCGTATTCACGTGGGTTTCCCAAACCATATAACCAAATTATATTAATTAAAATTTGCAATTAACGGTTTTACATGACTTATAGACGTTGCATACGCAGCGCACGTGATATATTTATGTGTCTTTCGAAAAATGACATCCCAACTGCGCCCTTACAATCATTACATTACAAGAGGTGGGGGCATTTTATGCATTTGACGTGCTTCAGACTTCAAAAGTATGAGCAAACATCTAACAAATGAAGCAATGGAACACACAGAAAAGCAAGCAGCTTAAAATGATGGAGGTTTATTCAAGGATGATGGCCACTGGACATGATTGAATTGAAGAACATTATTTGTGCTTTACATGTATGGGTGGTATTATGATGTGTGTCAATAAATGATTTTGTTTAACTCTTTTCCTGCAGTTAATGAAAGAAAATGCTTCCTGCCATTCACGAGTATTATGGTAGGGGACATGTATTACTCATGTACTACAGTATGTGATGTACATCTCCGTCAGATGCTCCGGGGAGTGAAATCTGAGAAAAAAGTAAGATCATGGATAAAAATAAGAGTTATACAACCTTCCTTTGACTTAATCCCTATCGTTTTAGATCTGTTTTAGACAAGAGAGCAACATAAATAAGCTTTATTTTTATGATTTGTGTCATTGCCATTGTGTCAGATTGAACACCTAACATAGTAGGTAATTATATATATATTATTTTTTATATTCATATATATTTTTAATCGCAAAATTATACCACAACAAAATCTGTAATTTTTGTCGCAAAACAAATCGGGAAAAATCTAAACCAAAAGCTACACTACATTACATTAAAACGAACTAAAACACTATCACAAGATGATATTTTGTACTTTTCTTGCATCATAATTTGCAACCTTTGCAATTTCATGCTATTTTACCTCCATTTTCTTTGCCCTTCATCTTTTACGATCAGTTTAAAATGCTTAGGATCACATAAACATAAATAACTTGTGACCATTTGCAAAATCCTCTACATTTGAAAATGATGAACCTGTGCTGCTAGAATGAGACCCAGAGAGAAACAAAGAAAGTAAATGGCCCCAAAATAAGTGTGGAATACCCCATTTCTCTTTCCTCTGAAGCCTACTAGTGTTAAAAGAATAGCAGGCTCTAAAAGTCCCTCTCTTCATCGTGTCAAATCCAAAGAGGTTTTCTCTTACCATCTGCCTCAATGAGGAGAGAGATAAAAGCCTATTGACTAGCGTGAGCTGCGGTTAATGCAAATTGCTGCTCGCTATCAATGTATTATTTATAGAGCGCGCCGGAGACGTTTTCCACTGAACTGGGAGCTTGGCTTACAGGAGATTAGTTATGCTATCACATTCATTTAGCAGGGAGTAATTGCTTAACTGCAGGGGAATTAACACGTGTTACACTTCCACTGGAGCTACATGCTGTTTATATGGGTGACAGACATATTAGGGTTATCAATATTAAAAGATAAACAAACGCTAAAGGTGCCGGGAAAAAAACATTTCACCGGAAAAGATCTGGCAACCTACAAACCGCTAACCAAATCTCAAAAGCATTCGTGACCAGAGCCCATTTGAATAACAAATTAGACATAATAGTATAATCAGAGGCCTATCTATCCATCACTATAAGGCTGGAGCTGTTGTTTATTTTGCAAAAATATGCAAATGTAACACCTCGCGAGTAGCTTGTGAAGAGTTTGCGTGGATGTTACCGGAATTAAACAACCTGTGTCAGCAGAGAGCAGTTTTTAAAGGTTTTAAAGATTTTTTTAATTTACACTAACACGACCCCAAAAAGTCAAATTATAAGATAGAGATTCTTTATTCTCTGTTTCAGCAAAACTTTGCAACTTTGCAACTTTGTCAAATGTTTTATTTTTTGTTTTAAATTAAAAGTATATGACATTTTTTTACTTTATGTGTGTCCCATCATTCTGAGTAAAATACATTCAAGAAAAAAAAATATTTTATACTTCAAATTATTAAAATAAAAACAAATATATAGTTAATAAGAACAACTAATAATAAAATGATAAATTAATTTATTTGTTTATGTTTATTTATAGTGTTATAATTATTTTATTATGTTTTGTGAGAACAATTTGCCATCATT
>CAIGQZ010000427.1:22662591-22672703 GCA_903798205.1 Danio tinwini
ATAATAATAATAATAATAATAATAATAATAATAATAATAATAATAATTTACAGACATGCACACAGATTCAATATAATAATAAATAAAATAAAATAAAATAGTCACTCATTTAATCAAAGATTATTATTTTTATTTCAAAAGTTAGTAAAGGTGGGTCATTTTTGACTGGAAAGACAAAAGCTCTGTACAGAATTCAACACAAACACATTCCTGCTGCTTAAATTTTTTTTATTGAATCAATTAAACTTTTCTAGTCATCTCAACTTAAGTCAATCAAACTGACTAAAAAATCATTTATTTATTCATTCAAATTCCTTCGGCTTAGTTCCTTATTTATCAGGGGTCAACAGAGCGGAATGAACACTATTCCGGCACATGTTTTGTGCAGTGGATGCTCTTCCAGCCACAACCCAGTACTGGGAAACACCTATACACTCTCACATTCACACACGCACTTAAACACTACTGCCAATTTAGTTTACTCAATTCACCTGTAGCACATGTCTTTGGACTGTGGGGAAACCCACGCCAACACAGGAAGCACATGCAAACTTCACACAGAAATGCCAACTGACTCAGCTGGGACATGAACCAGTGATCTTTTTGCTGTGAGGTGACAGTGCTAACCACTGAGCCACCGTGCCATCCCTGACTAAAAATATTAAGCTAAACTTTGTACAACTTTAAAAAATTATATTTCATTATTTTATTCTTTGGAAGTTTCCAATGTACTGAAGCTTCCAAAGAACAAAAAAATTAATAACAAAATACAATGTTTGTGTCAAAATCCACCAGACTTTGAAATCAAAATACAGTAGGTGAAATACATTGGATCCCACTGGCATCTGTGTCACTTCATGTGAGAAATGCTCATATAAAAGAATCACTTAAAAACACAGTAAAAAAGGAGCCTTTATGAGGGACTGCAACTCATTTACAAGGGACAGTGGCACACATAAAATGGCCACCAGCATAAACTTTAAAACATGAAAAAATAATCTAATTAGAATGCACTGTCTCCCTCTCTATGTTACAAAATACCCTGTACAACACTTAGCAGGCGCTGGAGTGCCGTATTCCTCCATAAATTTTTCATGCCAGGCCATTATTGCAAACTCTTGCGCTTCTAGCCTTTCATTTGAACAAGTGGTGGAGGACATTTCGGGTCTTGCAGCATAAATGGACTGCAATTATGCATATGCAAATGAGCAATTACAAGCCATTTGCACGTAAAGGCCTAATCACAACCACTCACTTTTTTTTTTCTTAATGAGGATCTGTAGGTCGCTTTTTTTCCCTGTTCTGCTAAAACAAGAATTTTTTCATTCAGCCTCCGTTAGACTACATTTAGAAGGTGATTGTTTGTTTGTATTTGCATTGGCATGTTTTTATTAATAAGAGATATTCAAGTTGTCTAGATGAAGATGATTTCTAGCAGGTCGACTCGATTTTGCTAATTACATTTTTAAGGTTATGGTGATGGAAGTATGGTGGTTTTATTATGTAATTATTCAAAGATCCATATTTCACAATTTTCTTGTGAAATTTCCAATGCAATTTTCTTGTTGCAATTCGTAACTTTTTGATTTAGTGGCTAATTTGTATCTCATTCACTCATCCCATCCTCCAATGAGGGGTATAGGGGTAGGGTTAGGAGTGGGATTCAGAGGCATGTCTCCTATTAAAAATCATATCAGGGTTCATGCACATTTTTACTAATAAAATTCCAGGATTTATAAAAAAACTTTCAGGAAAATATCCATGACCCAATGTTTCATGTAATGTCTACGCACACATGGTAAATAATTTGAACACAACATATCAAAAAATATGTGACATTCTATGGAGTTTGTTTATTTTTGTATGTGTAAAATAGTTTTTAGAAAATGCCTTGCTGCACACAAAAAATGACAGTTGCTGCTTGTTCAATCTACTTATTTAAAATAAGTTGAAACAACACAATTCTTAAGGTTTTTTGGGACAACTTAATTGCTTTATGTTCAAGCCACTTAATTTAGTAAAAACTATTATGTTAACTTAATTTGCATTGGGACAACATGAAGGAACTGTGTGGAACCCAGCATTTTTTATACAGTGTGTCTGTATGAAAATATTTTACAAACGCTGGCTTGTGTTTTCATAAGATTTAAATTTCCATGACATTTCCCGAAACACTTTGGGTTTATTTGTTTTTCCAAATATTTTCCAAGCCTAGAAAATGACATGACAAAATTCCATGACTTTTCCAGGTTTTCCAGGACCGTATAAACCCTATCATATGTTTTCATACAAATTTTATTGTATAAATTGGTATGAATTATCTAAGTTTTTGACAATATATGTAAACTATTTACATTTCCTTGTGTGATTGGAGTTGATATTTCACAAACTAAAGGTACTGCAAAGGTACTTGGACTTCAAACAAACAAACAAACAAACAAACAAACAAACAAACAAACAAACAAAAAGTCTTTACTCTAGAGTACTTACAATGTGACAATCTTTACACTGATATACATAACAAACAAACAAAAAATGAACAAATAAATACCCTCTTTAAAATAATAAAATCAAACAAAATAAATTGTAGTGTCTTTCCCATGACTGATTCTGTTATAACTAAAAAGAGAAATATACAAAATTGTCTTCAATTTTAAAACTCAGATTATCATAAGCGAGATTCCAATTTTTTTTGAGGTTTTTGATCACTAATCAATCTATCCGTCTGTCTGTCTATTTGTCTATCTATCTCTCTATCTCTCTTTCTCTCTCTCAGTGGACAAAATGAAATAAAATAAATGTAAAGTCTGCGTGCAATCTAAATGTATAATGTATATTTTGCTAGCGCACATTGTTATTCTCTAGGTAAACAATTAATCTTTGCAAATTTATTCACTCAAATGAATAAAATAAAGTTTGTTTTGATAATCTTCAAAAGTGCAGTTTGACAGCTCCTACTGTCAGTTTGCTATGAGGGAAAGATGCACAATCAGAAAGTCCCGCCCCTACTCAATTGTCTGTTTCAGTTAGAAATATATCAACACACTGAAATAAAAGTCTGAGCAACTTTCAGTTCATGCTGACTTAAAAAATAATAACTAATGCATAAATAAACATTGAGTACATGACATTTACATGGAGACCAATAATATGAGTTTACGATTAAGGCAATACTCTGATTAAGATTTTTGATTAACTTAATCTGTTAATCAGATTTTTTGATTAACTTAATCTGATTAAGGTCATAATCGAACTAAACAGAAATCGAATTAAGACATGTAGAGTATGCGATTTTAGTCGCATTACTGAAGTGCAGTACAGACATGTAAACACCGCAATCAAACTATTACCGCCGTGTAGGATTTTCGCAGCATTTTGTGACAGGAAAGTCAATACACACATGGCTGTTTGACACTATTCTCTGCACCTACAGAGTCAGTGAAGGACCACAGACACCTTCATCGTTATATGCAGAGGGAAATGCAGTATCAAATTCTTTTAAAACAATACTTGTTCATACTCGCATCCAATATCTCGTTTGTCACTGGGGGGCATGCATGAAATGTTCCTGAAGAAGGTGAAAGTGCCAAACTGAAGTTAAAGTCGACAAATAAAAAATGAAACACCCAAAATAACATGAAACTCTGGAGAACATGTTGGATATCGTGGTAACGCAATGATGTTAATCGAATTATGTGCTGTAACATGTAAAACAGGATCATGAAAGGAGCATTCAAAAAGCAACTCATATAAACATCTTAATCATATTATTGAATTATTCATTCATTCATTCATTCATTCATTCATTCATTTTCTACCACTTTTCTGGGGCACCCCAGAGAACCCCAGACTTCCCTCTCCCCAGACACTTCCTCCAGGTCCTCCGGGGGGATCCCGAGTCGTTACCAGGCCAGCCGAGAGACTTATTCTTAGCCTGGAACATCTCCTTAGGTAGGTGTCCAGGAGGCATTCGAAACAGATGCCGGAGCAACCTCAGCTAACTTCTCTCGATGTGGAGGAGCAGTGGCTCTACTCCGAGCTCCTCCCGGGTGTCAGAGCTCCTCACTCTATCTATAAGGGTGCGCCCTGCCACCCTGTGAAGGAAACTCTTTTCGGCTGCTTGTATCCGAGATCTTGTCCTTTCGGTCATGATCCAAAGCTCATGACCATAGGTGAGAGTAGGAACGTAGATTGATCTGTAAATCGAAAGCTTTGCCTTTCGGCTCAGCTCCTTCTTTACCACAACGGACGGGTACTTCGATCGCATTACTGATGCCGCTGCACTGATCCGCCTGTCAATCTCACGTTTTATCCTTCCCTCACTCACTTATTCAGATTAAGACAAAAAATTTGATTACTGATGTCCATGTAAACATAGTCAGTGTCTCCAATCTGACACATCTTTTCTTTGAAAATTTCTATTAGGACATAAATACACAAATGAATAAACAAACTCCCAAATGAGGTCTCTATTGCCTCCCAATTTAATGAATGAACGGAAACACTGAAGAAATATATTTACCTCGCTGCCCTTTATCTCCTTTGCATATGTTTTGCATATGTCTCTAACCACAGGTCCTGCTCTGACTAGCAGACTCATAAGCATAGTTTCAGTGTTCTTATTTGTTTGTTTGTGTGTGTGTGAATGTCTTTATTTTTTCTGGTATGCTACACTCAACCTCCCAAACAGAATTTTACCACACATTTTACTATAGCTTGCAAAAAAAAAAAAAAGATTAGACAAAATACTACAGAGGGATACACAGAAAAACTCTCATTGAGCTCTTCAATTCAAAAGACTGCATGCGCTCTATGGAAATTCAGCAGAGTTCAGCGACGCCTTTGTGTGTGTGGATGTTTCATGTACATTTGTGTGTGTCTGTGCCATGGATTAGACCAAGCCATTCATCGAGTCTCTGTCCCGCGCAGCACAGGCTAAACAAATCCTAATTGCTCAGCTCTACTTGTCGCAAGTCATCCACTGTGGGTCCAAGGCATTAGCACAAACAAAGTGGCTTAGTCGATTGTCAATCATGCTCTTATTCAGGTGGGATTTTCTTGTTAGGCGATGTGGATGTCAAACCGCTCAAAGCAAACAGCTCTGTCAGTGGTTACAGTTCTCCCGCTCTAGAAAGTAATGGCAACAAAAGGCATGCTGTGTTTGACTGTATAGAGGTGAACAGGGCACAAACTAACACAAATAGCACACGTGGATTGAACATTTCCACACATGCTAACATAACAAAGCTTATTTACTAGTTGCCATATCAACACTATGTAATCTGTTGAAGATATTGTTGAATATTTATTTGACCATATGTGAAACTGGACCACAAAAATCTGTCATACTTTCTTTTCTTTTTCAAATATTTCCCAAATGATGTTTGCAGAGCAAGGGATTTTTCACAGTATTTCCTATAGTATTGTTTCTTCTGGAAAAAGTCTTATTTGTTTTATTTTGGCTACAATACAATTAGTTTTTAATATTTTTAAAGCAATTTTCAAGTTAATATTATTGAGAACAACCATTGTTATACTATACAAGAGAAAATTGTTCATGCTTTTATCAGCAGCAGGGTGGATTACTGTAATGGATTCCTCACTGGCCTTCCCAAAAAGACAGTCAGAACGCTGCTGCCAGGATTCTGACCAGAACTAGAAAATCAGAGCACATCACACCTGTCCTCATGTATTTACACTGGCTCCCAGTTACATTCAGAATATATTTTAAAGTATTATTTTTTGTCTATAAATCACTAAATGGCCTAGGACCCTAATACATTACAGATATGCTCACTGAACACAAACAGATCTCTCATCCCTTTAGGATCAAGTAAATTAGAAATTCCAAGAGTTCAGTCAAAGCAGGGTGAATCCACCTTCAGCTACTACTCCCCTTGCTGCTGGAATCAGTTTCCAGAAATGATCAGATGTGCACCAACATTAGGTACATTCAAATAAAGACTTAAAACACATCTGTTTAGCTGTGCCTTTACTGAATGAGCACTGTGCTACATTCGACAGATCGCACTATTATGGCTTTCTTTTCTTTTTCATTCCTTTAAAACCCGTTTAAACACATCTGCTTTTATCTGTTTTATTGATAACTTTTAATTATTTGTTGTTTTTATTTATTTTCTTGTTTCTTTTATTCTTGTTTATGTAAAGCACGTTGAATTACCATTGTGTATGAAATGTGCTATATAAATAAAATTGCCTTGCCTTGCCTATACACTTTTGGATGAATACTATTATCTTGAAAAATAAGTAGTAAAATATTATGCACTGTCATTCATGGCAAAGATAAAATAAATCAGTTGTTAGAAATAAGTTATATATTAATAGTATGTATATATATATATATTTAGAAATGTGTTGTTGAGAAATGAGTTGAGGAGGGCTAAAAATTCTGACTTCAACTAAAAGTGGCGATCTTTTAGATCACATGAAAGCTGTATAAACAAGCTTTGCATTGATTAATGTTTTCATTTTGGATAGGATAATATAGGGTACTATTTGGCTGAGATACATCTATTAGAAAATCAAATCTGAGGGTTAAAAAATATTTAAAGTTGTCTAACTGTAGTGCTTAGTAATGCACAATACTAATCAAAAACTGCTATATTTTGATATATTTATAACAAGTTCACTCTTTACAGATATTTGAGTAAATAAAGAATAAGCATATTAGGGCCCAATTCCAATTCTTTTTGTACCCCTACCCCTTCCCCTTCCCCTTGGCCCTTGAAACAGAGTGTGAAGGGGATGGGCTTCAAATGTACTCCTAAGGAATGGGACAATGCTACAGCACCTGCACACGTCATTATATATCGTCGCAATCTCTTGCTTCATGTGAGATCGACGATCACGACTGCTGTATTCCAGTAGTGTATTTTTTGGTATTTATCTTCAGGAAATCACTGAAGGCAACAATATCATGTTATCGTAACGATATAATATAGCAATAAGCTTGTATTGTGCATTTATTTTACACCATGGCCATTTTCATCTAAACACAAAAACAACATTAACATTATAGCAGACACTGTACAAAGCTCATTTCAGGCCATTAGACTTTTCTGACAGGGTATTCGAGTTTCATCGAGTGACAGAATGTTTTGGGACTGCTATACAGGAGTTATTATGAATTACAGATAGCAAAATTTAGTCTTTTTTATTTTACCGTTTTTTTTAACCATGACGGTAAAACACGAACGCAGTTATGAATGTATTAAAACATGTGTTTGTTTGCTGTAAAAATTTGTAATAATGACAAAAAAATACAAATTTGTGCATCTCTTTACTTCCGTGTGCAGCCATGCTGCCATTGTGGCTGGTGTATTCTGGGAAATTTTCTTACCCTTTGGTTTCGAGTGTGGTCCTAAAAAATCTCAGTTTCAGGGGTTATCTAGCTCTTCTCCTTAGCCCTACGCCTTCAAGCTAAAGAGAATTGGGACAATTCTACCCCTTCACATGAACGCACAAAACAAGGGGTAGGGGTAAAGGGAAGGACTAAGGGGTAGAATTGGGATTGGGCCTTGATGTGCTTTTCGGGGAGAGGGCTCTGAGCTCGGAAAAGACACCTTAACTCGTGCCATTCCCCTTGCTTAGAGGGGATCGTGCTTTCGCTGTGAAAGGTCCTAAAATTGGCCACTTTTTCACCATTTTTTCAGTGTTTATGTTGTGCTCTTTCCACTGTACTATTTTTGAAGGCTTGCCATTGTGTTTCTCACTCCAAATGTGCCTTTGTTTCTCAGAAATTCAAAAGTGTGTTTTCAGTCTGTCTGTTGTGAATGAATTTGCTCTGTGTCTTCCTGTTTGTGTCCTCTTGCTCTCTGCTCACATCTACCTTTTTCTGTTCTGGCCCTCTTTGGGGTTCAGTCGGGCCTCTGTTTGCCGCACAGGATGTAGGTGTGACTGAATCTACTGCATTCAAAGTGCACTTCAATTCACACCCATATAAATTGACACACACAGTCTTATTACAGCCTAACAAACATTAGATTTAGATGGTTGTCACTAATATGCCCATTTGGAGGAGAGCAGGGGCACAACTTAACACTTTGTGACTTTCTCAGGTTGTGTGAAACTATTTTGGGTTCTTAATGTCAAATTATTTTCCTAATACAAATATGTGGTTCTGTTTCATGATTACAGTGTTTTTTCATCATCATTTACAACAAAAAATAGAAGTGAAGTGTGACAATCACAAGTAAACCATGCAAAACAACATACTTACCAAACTGACTACACCAGAAAACTTGTCCATATGGAGCTATTCAGGTCAGGCGATTGCAGCTACATGCCAATTAATTCTCATTTGAGTATTAGTAGACTGTCTGTTTAATATCTGTTGATACTGCTCCTTCAACACATTTAACTGACTATAAGAAACTTTGCAAGTACATGTCAACTTACACTAACACTAACCCCAACCTAATAGTCTACCATCTAATGAGAATTAGTTAGCATGTAGATGAAATGTAACTTAAATTCAACAAAATGCATCAAAGGACCATCAAAATGAAGTGATACAAACATACTAGTATAAATGCATACTGATAAATAAATAAATAAATAAATAAATAAATAAATAAATAAATAAATGAAACCCTGTGTTAAATGCAGCAGACACTGCCAGAGTATAAAAAACCTGCGAGACGGCCGCAGTGAGCAATACAATAAAATGTCGTCTTTTGTTTACATTGGACATTACAGCTTCTCTTGTCGTCTCCCGTGAAGATGGCTTTGACATTTAAACAGCTTTCTTCACATTGGCTGTGCGTGCTTTATTTACAGACTCCCTCGCGAGCGGGTGTGATTTATTCACCACAAGTCTCGCTCTGGACCCTGTGGCTTCGGGTTTTGGCCTCATATATTTCAGCTGAAATGGGAACACGAGGAACTGTCTAATATTTCAGAACATTTTCCTGGCAGCATTTTAATAGACACGCACGCCGAGGGGGGGAAGACAATAAGCGTTGCGCATCCCGGACCACATTAAAAGCGACTGCCCAAATCAATAACACAGTTGCACCTGTCACACGCTGAGGAGATTGGGAATGAATTGGCCTTGGAGGGGGAGTGAGAAACTAGCCTGACGACAGGCAGCCATGTTGGCTCCACATCAGCAGCGTCCGCCTGGGGATGAGTCTGGATGAATACTGATTCCAGCAGTACGGGATGCCAGAAAGAGAGAGTGAAAAATATGCAAAAGCAGATCTGCAGTTTCTGACGATACGTTTGGGTGTCAGCGGCATGGTGGGAGAACAGCTGTGACATCATTGGGGCTCTGAACCCGTGCAGCGATGATGAGGGCCTGTTTGTCTGTTTCTCTGTATGTCTGTCTGTCAGTCTTTCTGTCTGTCTCTCTGTAAGTATGACTGATCTGTCTGGTGTAAGTCTGTCTGTCTGTCTGTCTGTAATACTTTCTGTCTACATGTCTCTGTCTGTCTAATTGTCTCTCTGTAAGTCTGTCTATCTATGTCAATTTCTGTCTTTATGTCTGTCTGTCTGTCTGTCTGTCTGTCTGTATATCTGACTGCCGCCTCTCTGTAAGTCTGCCTAATTCTATGTCAATATGTCTGTCTGTCTGCCTCTCTGTAAGTCTGTCTGTCTACCTGTATGGGTGTTTGTAAGCTTTTCTGTCTGTCTGTCTATCAGTCTGTCTGTCTATCTCTGTCTATAAGAGCCTGTAAATTTGTCTGTCTAATTCTGTCTGTCCATAAGCAATTCTGTCTGTCTACCTCTCTTTTGGAAGTCTATAAGACTCGTCAAATCAGCCTTTCTGTCTGTCTGTCTGTCTGTCTGTCTGTCTGTCTCCCTGTAAGTCTTTCTATCTATAACATCTGGCGGCCCACATTCCACACAGCGCAACTAATAAAGCATTTGTCTGAAAGACAGAGAATTACTCAGAAAATATCCTCATCTAATGTTCATTTTTTTCTATTTTTTTTATAGGGCATTTTCTTGAATCAAGCTTAAATAAAATAAAACAAATGTTTATTGTGGTAGTCAATATCAATAATTATGAAAAAGGTATGGATATTACTACTTATTACATTTATTCATTCATTCATTCATTCATTCATTCATTCATTCATTCATTCATT
>CAIGQZ010000427.1:22684888-22709118 GCA_903798205.1 Danio tinwini
GAGAGAGAGAGAGAGAGAGAGAGAGAGAGAGAGAGAGAGAAAGAGAGGGAGGGAGAGAGAGAGAGAGCACGTCCTAAGGCGTTGAATAATTTAGAGAAGCAAAGGGAGGACAACACAAAAGAGCAGGAGAAAAACACTGTCAGTTTGACCCGGTGCAGTGACTAGAGCAGAAATATCACAGGCAAGCTCTTTCTCTCTCAGATTCACCAGCTCTGTTTCTCCTCTGAAGAGCAACAGGATGGATGACAACTTCAGCTCACCTCACTTGTATTGTTTCACTTGTGCAGCCTATTTTTCTTCATTCTCGTTTCCTCTTTTCAGTAGTTATTCTAGAGCAACACTATACTGGCACACAAGATGCATGATAAACTCAGCAGTACTTGTTGATTTTTTTTACCTTTACTAAGGTTCTAATATAATAATACAATTAATAAATTGGTTATGTACAATCTACTGAGAAATTTCAGCTGCTGTCTGGGATTTCCATGACTTTTTACAACTCCCTTTCTTAATTTGTTCAATACTTTTTCCCTGTAACATTTTCAGTAGTTATTGTAAAGCAATGCTATACTGTCAGACAAGCCGCATTATAAACTCAGCAGCACTTGTTGATAGAAGAATGAAAAGACAAAACGCTTTCCTGAGGTTCTAAAATAATAACAAAATAAGGAAATTCACAAGACAAAATTAAAACTGACCTATGTAGATAACACATCTTCCTAATTGTGAACAATTTTCCGCCATGTAAAAAAAGTATGTCAATAACTAACTAGATATCTAATTTCCATCCAAATGAGAATGCATCTGCATCTGTGCCTATAATATGATGTAAGATGATATACTATAATAGAAAAAAATATAACATAAAATACAATTCTGACATGTTTTGGGTACTTGTTATTTGCATTTCACAACAACAACAATTATTTATATTATTACTATTTATTTATTATTATTATTTATTGAAGAAAAAAAAACAGCTCATCTACTCTGATGAAGGCCAAAACTTAAAATGATTGCAAATAAATAAATAAAAAAATAAAAAAATAAATAAATAAATGAACAAACGATTAAATGCATAAGTAAAATAAATAAACAAATAAATGAACAAACTAAAATATTTTGAATGAATGCATAAATAAATAAATAAATGAATGAATAAACAAATAAACAAACAAACAAACAAATAAATGAATGGATAAATAAATAAATAAATAAATGGATAAACAAACAAACAAACAAACAACCAACCAACCAAACAAACAAACAAACAAACAAACGAATAAATAAATAAATATATAAATAAATAAACAAATAAATAAATAAATGAGTGAATGAATACTGAAGCATTAATGTATGAGCTTTGCCATCACAGAAATGAATGACAACTTTAAAACAAATTAAATATATCACAAATAAATAAGTGAATTTTTGTTCAAACACTTAATGGACTGCATAGAAACATCTTTTAAAACATAATGCATCTCATGTTATTATTATTAATAAATCATTAACACTAATAATAAACTTAAATTATGATGCACACCGACAAATACAAAAAGATAAACAAGCTAACAACAAACAAGCAATCAAGATCATGCACACACACAAAAAAAGAAAGTCAACAAATTGTTCTACTTTGACAGCCCCCCCCCTCCCCCCCTCTCGCTGGGCGTATATTAATGGTTTGTCCCTTGTTTGTAAATGTGCCAGGTTGTGTGAGTGGCTGCAGGCTGTCTATTACAGCTCTCCTGAGGGGCTCGGCTCCATATGGCCGCGCATATGGCACTCAGCACCATCAATTAATGCTGCTACAACTCTGATTTTCTACCAGCGCTGTCTGTCTTCCGCCTGTCATTTCTCCCCTTCTCTTCATCTCTCAGGGTTTGCCGTGTTTCTCTTTTTCGCCCACCTGGGAATCGAGTGTCAACTTGATAGTCTTGTATCTGATAAACGCAAAACTCGGCTCACTGTTTGAGGCGCGTCTCATGACGGGTGAAGCCGAATGGAGGTTGCTTTCTGATTTGAGGAGATGTAGCAGAAAGGAGATGTCAGTGTGGGAGAACGTCTTGAGTTTAAGTTGTGTTTCGAAAAGACAGGGACTCCAGCTTCAGGTTGCAGTTATGGAATGATCATAATTTGAGTTACCTTATGTGTAAATTTTAATGTTGTTTATTTTGAAGTAGTGCCGTCATTTAGTAAGCAGCAATACTTTGTGATCTTAAGCAATACTCAAATGAGACAAATCAAAGTTGAAAGTCTCATGGTTTAAAGGAAAAGGTGTTTCTATTTATAATATGACATACTTTATAGTGTTGAGGATACACTTCTGGGTCAAAACACACGCAAGCACAAGTTGCCAAATTGACGACACCAACAGGAGCATGCCTGACTATCGAGTCTAAATGCTGATTTAAGGCAGATTTAAACCGTGTTGTAAATAAAAGCAATCGTACTGTACATGACAGAAGGAATATTTTCCATTATAAAAGGATTTGTCTTAACCAATATATGAAATTTATATTAATTTATATCTATTTATTGCAGCTGAACAACAGAACTATGACAATGATCACTGCAGGTACACCTCATGTGCTTTATTCAGTGTTAAATGTTAATAATGTGAGTTTGAATGCCATTTTACATGCCATTTATTGCCAGATCTTGAAAATAAAACAAACCATTTAAAAATGACTCAGTGCAAGCCAACACATATCAGTGATTCATTATGTACATTTAATAATGTTAAAGAGGTTTAATATGTATTAATTACGATTATAATCCTTACCATTTCGCGGGAGTGCAGTGACCTTGTTGCTGTGAGATGACAGTGCTAACCACTGAGCCACCATGTCGCCCACCCTGACATTCCATATTTCAAATAATTGTATCATAACAAACCATACATTATTGGAAATCTTACTTATTGAGTAAGTAAATGTCAATAAAAAAGACACTTATAGCCGGGGTCACATATTTATAGTTTATATACAATTTGGTAGAGTGTGTTAATGTTGATAACACTTTAAAGCATTCTGTTGGATTGATTCTTATTTAATTATTATTCTGTGTTTTATTCATTTATTCATTATATGCACATCAGAAATAGATAAAAAAAATTTATAAGCTAATCATAACAAGTGAACTTAAAAAGTAAAAAATGTCACTGGAAATCAATTCAAGTGAGCAATTAAAATCTCTGTTTAATATACTGAATCTTTTCAAAAATATGAATGAATGACAGAAATAAAGAAAACATAAATCCTGCTGTCTGACATTCAAATGTAGGATGTTAAATGAATTGTGAGCAGGCCATCAAAAGAGTTGTTAATTATCAGCTCCCGACGGACAAAGTCACCTTCTAATGCCCTATTTAAAACGAAGTTGTGTTTTTCAGACCTCGTGCAATTAACAAGCTGATTTGAGTGGCAGAAGTTCCCAGTGCGCGTGCCAAACACTCTCATCTGAGACATATGCGTTCATGAAAGGAAATTCTGGAAATGCTTTGGACGGCTACAGTCATTCGGAAGATCAAAGTGACTCCAGTTCTTCACATTAGAATTGTTTCTGTTGTGTCTGTTTTTCAGAGACGTTTCCATCGGATGCTTGAAGGTGCTGTCAGACCGAGAGAAAATGCATCCATCTCATTACTGCCTGACGCAACTCATACATATATGCGTGCAGACACGCACACGCAAACCTTGCATGACTAATTCTGCTTCACATCAAGAAAGCCAATCGTTTGTGTTATGTGTATTATCTTAAGATAAGACATTACACAAACACAAATTGTTTTTAAACACCTTTCGGTTTTAAGATTTAGGGCATTTTGGCTTTTCATAAAGTGTTTTTGCTGTCTTTTAAGTGTTTTCGTGTGTGTGTAGATTTTAAATTGTGTCTGTAGATTTTAATTACAATGCTTATACTGTATTTAAAGGCTTCCCAAAATTGGTCATATATCCGAAAGCACTATTAAAATATTACATATAACAATATAATCAGTGTTGAGGAAAGTTACTTTTGAAAGTAATTCACTACAATATTGAGTTACGAGCTGCATGGTGGCGCAGTGGGTAGCACGTTCACCTCACAGCAAGAAGGTCACTGGTTCGAGCCTTGGCTGGGTCAGTTGGCGTTTCTGTGTGGAGTTTGCATGTTCTCTCTGTGTTGGCGTGGGTTTCTGGTTTCCTTCCCACAAGTCCAAAGTGTATGTGTGTGGATAAGTGTGTATGGATTTTTCCCAGTGATGGGTTGTAGCTGGAAGGGCATCGGCTGCATAAAACATGTGCTGGATAAGTTGGCGGTTCATTCCGCTGTGGTGACCCCAGATTAATAAAGGGACTAAGCCGAAAAGAAAATGAATGAATGAATTTGACATTTTAATATGACTCTTAATGTACAGTAAGTTGTGAAAACAATATTTATTTTTTCTGGATCTTTGCAGCATTTTCTGAAATATGTAGAACCTTTAACTCTAATATGCCTACGTATGTAAATACACAATTTTTAACCTAACATTTTCCAAAGTTCAGATTTTTTTGCTACACATGTACACTGAAAAAATATTTTGTAAAGCTCAACTTCATTTGTTTGTTTAAATTCAGCACATATAAATTCTTCACAACCACTGACCTCAAAAGAAATCGTCAATCCAATAAATACTTTTTTTCAGTGTGCAAATTAGTGCATTATTATTATTATTATTATTAATATTATTATTGTTATATACTTTTACCCTACTCATCTGCAGTGTCCTGTCTTAAGTAAGGTTTCTATCTTCAAAGTAATCCCTATTCAGAAACACCCAGGAAACCTAAGACATCACTACATTAACGCATCACCCTCTTCTTGATCGCCTTCCAAAAGATTTGGCATGCCTGCCAGGGCTGTTCCTCCCCGCTCTCAGAGTCCTAGCCCAGGCTTGATTGATTGAGTCAAGCTGCTAGTTACCATGCGAACCCAGACTGTTGCCTGAGAGCTCGTCACAAAGTGCTTCCTGGGATTTTCAAGGTCACTGGTTAGAGCAGGTCTTGCTGAGGGGGATGGACAGCACAACTATGAGGGCTCAGTAGGGAGGTCTTTCACAAAACCTAGAGAAAACCCCCATTCAATCTTCTTTTCGGCATTGGTCATGCATGGACTCCACAGAGGACCCGCAACAAATTTGTTGTAATGTGCTGGCATTCACTGATTGTTAGAATTTGGTTTATAAAAGTAGTCATCTGCATTTTGTGGAGCCTGAAAGTCTATAGTGGACCAAACAAGTATTTGGACACCGAAGTCGTGATGAAAATGTCTGAATTTTAATTAACCTGTATTATTTTCTAAATTATATTTTCACAGTCAAAATTTTTAAGGGCTCAAAAAAATTGAATATTAAGAAAATCACCTGAAATGTGAATTATGACATATAAAGTTCTTAACAATGCATATTACAAATAAAAAATGTATATATTTACTGTAGAAAATAAACAAAATATCTTCATTTCATTATTGATTTTTGGCATAAAAGAAAAAAATTTACAATTCTGACCCATACAATGTATTTTTGGCTATACACACACACTTATATATTCATAAGACTGTCATGAAAATTTTATAATCATGAAAACTGTCATTAAGTTTAAATGCAAAGATGACATTTCTTGTTATGACAACTTGGCATAAACAAATACATCCCAAACAGTCTTCATCTTTGTCATGACAACTTGACATTACCAATACAGCATAACTTGTCATAAATCTGTCACAAACATGATTGTCATGAGGTATTATAATTATGTTATGATTTTTTTTTGTCATCATTAAATTCTCATTAAAAGTGTCATTCCGCTTGTTGTGATGTATTAGTGATGTATGGAATTCTGTTTCCGGGTCCAAGCCGCTACTCATTTGAATTGAAATAATATGTTTATGACAAATTTTTAGTCATATCATACATTAAAGGGAATTTTATATAAAATCATGGTGTACACAATAGTCTAAATAACAATTTATAAAAAATTCATCACTTTCTGGCTATCAGATATTAGGCCTGGACATATACTGTATATTGCAATGGTGATTTTTGAAAATATTAAATTTCTTAGTAAATGTTTATTATTACCATTTGTTGAGTCTCCCCATACCATTTGATAGAGCGCTTGAACCAGGAAGCCGCTTCGTGTGACGTCACACTTAAAAAGCGGATACTCTGTCAAATAAATTTTAACAGCATCATTAATATTTAATGACATTTTAATGACAAATTTAGCTTGTACCAGTGTAGATGAGGTAAAAAAAATATTAATGATGATGTTATGAATGATGATCAAATTCATGAGATATTAATGGCTTAATGGCAATCGTGTTTATGACAGATTTTATGACAAGTTTTGTTGTCTTGGTAATGTTGTCAACGACAAAAACAGGTTGTGATGTATTTCTTTTAAGTTTGCATTTAAAATGTCATAACTCAGCAAATGACACTTAAAGAGACTTGTTATAAGCATGCATAAAGTGTTGTTATAAAGGTTTTATGACACTCTTATGAACACCCCTTCAAGTAAAGTGTTATATAGCATAAAATGGCATATTTTGGTTATTTTAAACAATTGTCAATTGCTGTACATGATAACAAAACAGAAACAGATTTTTACTTATAAACATAACTACTGTATAAACCAAGCCAGGCTCATTATTTATACGTACCCCATATACATTTTTGTAGATTGCAAAATACGTTCCATAGGTATGTTCCTTTTGCAGTTTTTGTTTTTGCGAATCCACCAGCGGCCCCTGTGTATGTTTTCAGATCTCAAATTTCTCTTGCGAGTGTCATTCGCCCCTGCTGTTCTCACGTAAATCCACCAGAGGCCGCTATCGACTGACTGACGGACTGACTGACTGAGCAATCGACTGACCCACCCTCCACCTACTCTAAACCCGACCGATATTGTTTTCAAAAGCACTGATTGACCAGCACCCACCCACTTCCCTAAAGCCAACCGACAGTATTTTCAAAAACAATCCAGAAACAGAAAAGCCCTCACGGCCGCCTGATTTTTACCAAGTTTTCAGATCTTACCATGTTCATATCCTGTAATTTACTTGTTTATTTTATTTTTTTCCTTTTGTTTATGTTTAACCTACTTTCTGGAACCATTCTTCACTGGACTCAAACATTGTTGCTGTGGTCAACTCCTCTCTGCGTCTTAAGTCCGTGGGTTGTAAATGGCGAGCTACTGGGCAAACTGATAACAGCGGAAAAATCGTCCACACATAGGTAAGTGGTCAGCTGGTAGTGCAAAAAGAAACAGAAGCCGTCGGTGGTGTCATACCGCCCCATAGCATGCATTTTAAAAACGAAATGCAGCCATACGTAGCTCTGGCTAAATAACTTGCACTCTCTAGAAATGTCTACAGGAGTATGTTTTCACAATGAACCTGTGTTATTATAAACTGTAAACAGTTTTTTTGGTGCCACATCTTTCCAGGAACATTAAATATCTAATTTCTGCATGTGCATAACTTGTACTCAAGCCATCCTGGGTCAAGAAGGACTTTCATTGCACTAAATTAAAGTGGAGCTGAGGTAAGCCATTTAAAACCAAGCAAGTTTCTTATCTGATGCATGAGCTCATCAATCCAAGATGATGGTGCCAACCATATGCTGCTACTCAACAGTGAATGACAGTAAATTGATGAAAACATTTGGTCCTGCAACATACTTGGCCCTCCAGAACTGATCAATTCAGTGGACAAAATAGTCGTATTGAGCTCAAAATAAATGTCTACTAGAAGAATTGGGCATAATCATTTTTCATTTTGGAAAGTTATCTATACTTTATACTCCTATACTACAGATGTCATGGCTATCAGTGTTATCAGTTTTTCTTAAATTAGCAGAAAATATTGTTACACAAAAATAAATGTCACACACACTTAAGGCAATGTATATGAAATGAACAAATATTTGTATAATTCCATGTGCTGTACATGTACATTGTTTGTTGTGTTTTTATGTTGTTTGTAGTGTTTGTTGTGTACATTTTTAAAAGTTGTGTACAAGTTTAAAAGTGTGTTTGTACATTTAAAGTTTTGTTTTGTCTTACAGACATCTATGTTTGCATTGTTTGTACAAAAATTGCATAAAGCAGATTTCTAAAATAGAAAAGAGACTGTGCAATTTGATGAAAATAACAAATTGCGATTTTTCTGACTGATTTGATTTGCTATGTTTTAATAGTGTGCTTTAACTGTACATATAACCATATATGAACTGTGTATATTAACATACATTTACATTGTAGCCTTTAGCAATAAGCTAATCGCAATGTTACAGAATTTAATGTGCATTTTTTAAATCACAATAATCAACCACGGTTTTAATAATAATGACAACTTAATACTAACTGTCAGAGAAATTTACCATGGTATAACCTGAAAGCGATAATCATGACAACACTAATTACTACCAATAATATTCAAATATCATTATGTTAAACTTTGAATCAGCCAACCAAACTGACATGATTTTAAACATTAACATTACTTGTAAAACAAAACAAAAATGAACAATAAGAATCTACACCCCAGCAGACATAAGACATTAATTTTAGGTTAGATTTAGGTCGCCAGCGTCTAAGGAGAATGTTATTTTGACGTCCAATAACGACGTGAAATGACATTGATATATTTTTATTTTAGATTGTGTTGGAAAGTCAACGTCAACATAAGCCAACATCTTAAACCAACATCATATTGACATTTATTCATCAGGCTTGGCAACCAAAATCCAACGTCTGATAGACGTCATATTGGTAACGTTTACACAACGTCTGGCTGTAATGTGATTTTAAACATTAGCATAACTTGAAAAAACGACCAAACTGAACAATAAGAATCTGCAGTACGGCACCCCAGCAGACACACAACATCATAAGACAATAATATTAAGTTATATTTACATTACCAACTTCGAATGGCGGTGTTATTATGACGTCCAATAATAAAGTGAAATGACGTTGATATTTTGTTGATTTTATGTTGTGTTGTAAAGTGACCAAAATCCAACATTGAGTCAACATCTTAAACCAAAGTCATACTGATGTCAAACACTGACATTTATTTGTAAGGTATGGCAACCAAAATCCAACGTCTGATAGACGTCATATTGGTAACGCCCACACAATGTCAAGCTGCAACATCGTTAGACGTTGATATTTTGTTGTTTATACACTCTCAGAAATAAAGGTACAAGAGCTGTCACTGGGGCAGTACCTTTTCAAGAGGTACATATTTGTACCCAAAGAGTCCTTAGTAGTACCTCAAAGGTACATATTCAATTCAATTCAATTCAATTCATCTTTATTTGTATAGCGCTTATACAATGTAGATTGTGTCAAAGCAGCTTCACATGGAAGTTTATAGTGAATTAAAACAGTGTCAGTACCCAAGGGTACATATCAGTACCCAAATGCACCTAAAATGTACCCTTGAGGTACCAATATGGACTCTTCAGGTACAAATGTGTACCTTTTGAAAGGGTACTGCCCCAGTGACAGCTCTCGTACCTTTATTTCTGAGAGTGTAGGTTGCGTTAAAAAGTAACCAAAATGCAATGTATGTCCAGCGTTGGATATTAACGTCGGCCTGACGTTAGATTCTGACGTCAACACCATGTTCATTTCCAAACCAAATGCAACGTTCCACGTTGTTAGTGTACACCGTCAATCAGACATCATGTTGACGTCCTGTGCCTGCTGGGACCTGACACCCCGATAACACCAAAATGAACATTCGCCATTTCCACTGCTGCAGTTCTGTCAGTTCGACTCCCCTAAAGTCTAGTAAGAGGCAGCTAATTATATCTGCTTGTCTCTGCTGCCCATTGAGCTCAACATTAGGTGCTGACAAGCTAATACAATCATCTCTCCTTCTCCATCCGCTCCAGGAGAGGGATTTAGCCCTATGTTCCTCAGCCTAGTGGGCTGGTAAATTGAGCGTTCGCAGGGCAGGCGGTCAAATCAGACTTGGCATGTTTAGAGTGTTAACCTTGAGAGCAGACAGAACTCTTTTACAGCAAGAAAAGTGGTCATTTGCAGAGATGGGGTCAGTTCCATTTCAATTCAGGAGATACAATGGAAATGCACTGTGGAGTACTGATTGATTCCTACACTTCTATGTACACTTTCTCCAGTTGCCTAATAAATTAAATTCAGCTCCTCTTGAACTGGCCGAATCAAAGGAATTGACCCTAACCTGGAAAAAAAAATAGTGCTATCCAGTTAAAAGGAACTCATTTGCTGGTTTCATACCATGGTTGGCTTATTATAAACGCTGTGAAGAGTCAAAGAAGGTGAAAGTTGCCACCATAAAATAAACAAGTCTTGTGTCAGAGTGTCAGAGATTGTGTACTTGCTGACACTCAAGACTTGGAATTTGCATTGCTCACACATTTTGGTTAGTAAAACAATGTGACCAATGATCAAATTTGATAGTATACTGTGGCCAGCTTATAATAAACTAAATGAGGAGTCAAGCTGGATGAAGTAAACATCATTTTATGAAGTCTGGTGTCAGAGCAATGGCTATGATTATTACAATTATGCCTCAGGAGTTCATACTGGTACTTATGGACAGTTTTTGGCCTACACTGAATTAAGAAGGCTGATAAAAGCAGTGCCTCAAAGGTATATATTACTACCTAAAATTTTTTTAGGAGGAACAATTTTGTACTTTTTAGGTACTAATATGTACCCTTGAGGTATTAATATGGAACTTTTAGGTTCAAATATGTAGGCCTACCTTTTGAAAAGGTACCACCCCAGTGACAGCTCGCAGACCTTTATTTCTGAAAGTGTATCATAAACAAAGTAAGTAGCCAAATGGGTGGAAATAGCCAGCACTTAAGTTGTAATACAGTGTAAACATGTTCAGATTAGCCTTATATGTCATTCATTCAGTCTGTAAAAATAATAAGATTATTAAAATGATGAGCATTAGCCCTATAGTTTAAACTAGGCTAGGCAATATGACAAAATCTCATATCATGATAAAAGTCATCTTATATCCTGATAAAAATATATAACAATATAGTATCAGTTCTGTAAATGTATTAATTGAATGAACAGTTAATACTATTTAACACTAGAAAACACTAATTATTACAGGACCAAAAAAAAAAAAAAAAAAAAGGTAAATAAAATTTTAAAGATTGCAGCTTACTTATGATTCTGTTATTCTTGTTTCTGTCTGCATCCCCATGATGACATTTAATATTGCACTAATATTAATAATGAAAAAGTATTACTGTAAACAATGTATATTTGTGACACCATGAAATAGAGCATATTATTAGAGCATAAAAGGGAAATTTTGCTAAATTGGTCTAATACTACAGTAGGTTTATAATATAAACATTTATATAAGAGGCAGGCAGGAGTATCTAGTATTTAATGGTCTGGTGTCAAAGTAATGATACAACATGTTCAGATTAACTCAATTAATTTTTGTTTTGATCATAAAAATAATCATTATTATGATGAGGAGGATAAGCCTTAGAGTTTAAACCACCATTAATAGTCAATTTTTTGAAAAAGAGCGCTTGGATATGCTGACACACCAAAATGGGAATTTGCAATTTCGGTCAGTAAAATCAGATTAAAGCAAATCAGAATCTACAGAGGCAAGTATCACAAGCAAATTGCAATATAAAATAATGTGTAGACCTGAAAAATTTAAGAAGAACCTAACAAGAAACTAATTGGAGCTTGAAAAACCAACAGCAGTTACATTGACTATATACGGAAGAAAACATTGTAAACAAAAGGGATTTAAAAGGATAGTTCATCCAAAATTGACAAAAAAATTACTTATTAATTATCAAATAATAATTTGTTACTTACAAATTAATTACCCCCCCCCCCCCCAAGAAAAGGAATTTTGAAGCATGTTAAAAAGAAGTTGTTAATTTCCATAGTATTTTTTGGGTTGTGGCTGTTTTTTTTCCAACATTTCTCAGAATATCTTCTTTTGTGTTAAACAGAAGAAAGAAAATCAATAAAGTTTAGAAGCACTTGAGTGTGAGTAAATTGTAATTTCTTGCTGAACTACCCCTTTAATACACAACTACATATGACAGAAAAATAACCAATGAACAAACAGAACTGAAAATCACATTGGCAAAATGAATAACCAATCACATGCTAGATGAACTAGCTAGCAAAAAAAGAGGATCATAAGACAAAAAAAAAAAAAAAAAAAACAGAAATAAAAAAATGTGCTCTGATAGTTGATGCTTCAAAGAAAAACTGTCTGATCACAATAAACCTAAGCTCTATTTCTCTTTAGTGTCACAGGCACATTTAATGTAATTGCATGCAGAACAACTTGGCTCATTATCCACTTTGAGGAATCCTGCAAAAGTGCAGCTCTCTCTTGCCAGCAGACAAATGTAACCCCTAATGCAACATTAATATTGCTGTGCTGAAATGTTCTCTTCGAAAGATTAGGCAGGTTTAAAATCTGAGTTAGTGCGCAGGGACCAATGTCCCCTCAGGCTCTACACTATCATCTGCAGCAAAATGACTTCGGTAATGAAGAAGTCAGGCGCATAAATCCTCCACGGCCTTACCTCTCCTCTGCCTCCTATCCTGCAGAACAGCTAGTAAAAATTCCCTTTAAAAAATTCATAGTGCAATTTTGCTCAAATCCCTCCCAGCAAGCACAATTATGGAACTTTCATCTCAATTGATTTATGTGCAGTGCTGGAAAGGAGGTAAAGAGCGAGTGAGCGAGAGAAAGAGAGAGAGAGAGAGAGAGAGAGAGAGAGAGAGGGAGAGACAGAGAGATGTGGGGGAGGGGTGTACTAAATCATTGTTTAATAGGGTAATGTATGTATTATGTCTGCATCTAATGTCATGGTATGTATATATTCATATTACAAAAATGTAGGCATATTCATATTATTGGATCTGTCTGGCCTAAACATAACTTCCACTGTAGATAACATCTGTTATGAAAAAAATTTAATAAATAAATAAATGAATGAATGAATAAATAAATAATAAAATAAAATAAAATAAAATTTTATAAAATTTTATAAAATTAAATAAAATGAAATAATAAAAATTAAAGCTGTTATTTTTTACTTATATTTGGGTTTAACTGATTATAGTTTATTATAATTAACAGGCACACGTTTCGTGATTTAAATAAATTATAATTTTACTTTAAAACTTCTAGTGTGATCTAGCCGAATAAAATTATAATAAAATAAATAATTAAATAAATTAGTTAAGTAATTAATTAATTAAATTAAAGGCATTATTTTTTACTTAAAGTTGGGTTCAACAGGTTAAAAATCATTATAATTAACAGACACACATAGTGATTTTCACTTTAATAGTAATCTAGCTGAATAAAATAAAAATAAAAATAAATAAATAATATAAACTAACATTAAATTAAATTAAATTACAGCTGTTATGTTTACTTATTGTTGGGTTTAACTGGTTATAATTCAATATAATTTACAATGAATGAATAAATAAATAAATAAATAAATAAATAAATAAATAAATAAATAAATAAATAAATAAATAAATAAATAAATAAATAAATAAGTTGTTTAAAGTTGTTGCATTAACTGCATCATCAGATTCCATGCTCCTATTAGTTCTTGGTTTGACACTAACCTTGCAGGATAGTGTCTGAAACCTTCTGACACTGACAGAACTTCATTGGAGCGAAACTTTTATCGCAATGGCCATTAAGTGGCTATCAATGAACCAACAATCAAAGACCACAGATTTTATTCTAGGATTACAGGAAACTTTTAGGATTTCCTAAATTTGTCCCAGACAACACAATTTTGGCTGAAATCTCACAGTGTGAGCAGTGCTTTAGACCAGTGGTTCCCAAAGTGGGGGTCGAAGAACAATGACAGAGGGTCGCTTGGTGATTTCCAAGTCAAATAAATTTGAATAAACTATTAACATTAGCGTTTTTTATCCATAACCCACAAACGATACAAAATATTAATAGTTACATAAAGAAACCAACAACATGCAAATAAAAGCCATCAGCCTTTTATTTTCTTTCATAGGATTGTGTGTTTACGCTAGATTAGCTGCAGCAGAAAGATTTTATAGCACCAGGTTAAACTTTCTGACACCTTTATAGCAATCAAATACCTTACAAATGAATACAGGCCACAACTGAACATCTCCAAAATTAAACCAAGAATAGACTTGTGCTGAAAACATTGTGCCCACCAGTCTCATTAGGTGAGGTTAATATTAAATTAAACAAATTATTAAACGACTATATAAATTATAGCCTATGATTATTAGACTGTTGCCCGTTTTTGTGTTGTCAATACGTTCGTGTTTATATCACTCTATTGTTGTGTGTGCAACAATTGTATATTTGTAACCGCCTCCGAGGATAGTGGGGGTCACGAGTCACTGGAATTGTTATTTTGGGGGTCGCGGGCTGAAAAGTTTGGAAACTAATTACAGTTGAAGCTACAATGATTAGCCTTCCAGGGAATTTTTATTTCTTACTTAAATGTTTCCCAAACAAAGGAATTTTTCACAGTATTTCACAGTCATTTTTTAAACCATTTTAAGGACAGGAACAAACCACTGTTAAATAATGAGTTGAAAAATATCTAGTAAGATATTATGTACTGTCATCATGGTGTTATGATGAGGTGCTTGTGAATGGGAGACGGCTCAGCCGATGTAGCACTATGGTAAGGTGCTTTTATTTACAGTGCCAGGAGGCAAAATGCAACAACAAATGCCAAAAACTAATAGTACAGCCCAAAACCAAATAAATAAATAAATAAGCTAATCAAAATAAATGTATACAAGGTATTTGTTTTCCGGATTCTCCAAAACTTCACGCCACTACTCTCACACTCATGCCACTACTCCCACCCCTAACTAAGTTTGAGCTGTTTTATAGCAGTGAGACTCCACCTAGTCTGGATTAAACCATGTCAGGTAAGTATAAGGTAAGTATAAAAATAAAAATAATAATAATAATAAATAATAATAATAATAAATTTTATTTGTAATGCGCTTTTCTTAGACTCAAAGCCCTACAAGGCAAAATACAAACAATAGGAGAAACAGCACATCAATAAAAAAGATGCAACAAAAATATGAACCATAAGATAGAATAAAAAAGTTAACAAAATTATCATCCTAAGTAAAAAGCAATGCTAAAAAGATGAGTCTTAAGACGTTTCTTAAAACAGTGCAGAGAAGTGGCATTCCTAATGCTGATGGGCAGTGCATTCCACAGCTTAGGCGCACTGTATGAGATAGCCCTACCACCCATGGTCTTGAGTTTGCAGTGTGGCTGATACAGGGTAAGTCCTGATGCCGTACGAAAACTGCGGGCTGTAGTGGCAAGAGTCACCAGGTCACATATGTAACCAGGTGCTAGCCCATGCACTTTTTGAAGCTTAAAATCAAGGTCTTAAAATCAATCCGTGACTTAATAGGAAGCCAGGACATATAGACATAAAACATTAAAACATAAATCATTCAGGTACATATCTCATACTTCTATACACTTCATTTCTATTAGAAAATAAACGTTGAATTCAATGATTTAATGTAAATGATACAAATCAAATACAATGATTGAAATAAAATGATTAATTAGCATTTTCACATGTCTTATCAAAGATAAAAAAATAGATATTTTATTAGAAATGAGTTATTAAAACTACTACGTTTAGAAATGTGTTGAAAAAAAACGTATTTACGTTAAACAGAAATGTTTTTTAAGGTAATACAGGGGAGCTAATTCGGGATGGCTAATAATTCTGATTTGTACACCTCCTTCGGCAGTAGAGAGAAATACGAAATAAAAAGACGAAAACGTGAATATATCAAACAGAAAAAGCGAATAAACAAACAAACACAGATTTCCAATAAATATCCCAAAATTAGCAACAACAGAATTGCGAAGAAATAAAGAGCCAATCCATCATCGACTGATGCACCGCTGTGTCGCGCTTCATGGAGTTCAAAATATTTCCATCACCGACGAAAAAGCGATTCATCAAAAAAGCAGACGCGTCAACAAAAGTACAAAACAAATTAAGTCAAACGTTTCCAGTCGCATTCCACAAAGAGTGCATCTGGGTGAAGTGGAATTTAATTTGATTAAACTTCCTGTTATAATTGGCTCGCTTTTCCAGGCTGCAAAAACACTGTCGACTGCCGCGCTGAAAACTCAATCAAGCCACATTACGTTTTTATCAGATAAAAATGTAATTGATTTGAAAGCAGACATGATGTATATTACAGTGGGAGCCTCCATTGGGGGCGGCCTGTGGGGATCTCATTAACTCTATCTCTGAATTGCTGAACATAAACGAGCTGACATTGAGGGATCGAGGACCCACTGCGACAACATCTGAAGTGTTTATCTGCACTTCTGAAAGCAGACCACGGTCTCCAGTGCAAACGTGAAACGTTGCAACATGCATGAAGACTCATTAAGCCTTTACACCTGCTTTCCACACAAACAAACAAACAAACAAATAAAAAAAACAATGTAAAGTTCATGATTTCATTTTGAAATATTATAGCTGCATCCAAACTGAAGCTGTTGAGGATTCAGTTACTAATTTGATTTGATTTAAATAGCAATATTCAAAAATCAACTTGTTAAAGCGATAGTTCACCCATTATTTAAAATTCACTCACCCTCAAACCTTTATAACCTTTTTTCTGTTGAACACAAAAGAAGATATTTTGAAGAAAGCTGAAAACCTTTCCTTATTATTTCCTTTATAGGTATAAATTATACTTCTATATATTTATTGGGGGCCCTCAGATTTCCTAGGGCCCTAAGCAGCCGCTTACCTAGCATATTGGTTAAATCCACCCCTGGTTGTTTGTAATATCTGAGTTCATGAAGGATGCCATGTGTCTTGCACATTTTTGCCCACTCAAGCTCCATTTAAAACTTGTGATGACTTACAGACAAAGGAGACCTGGAAGACCCCTTACCTACACCCCTTATTTTGCGTGTTTATTTAAAGGGGTAGGGGTGTCCCAACAGTCTTCAGCTTGAAGGCGTAGGGCTAAGGGCAAGGGCTAGATACCCCTCGAAACTGAGATTTTTCAGGACCACACTCAAAACCAAAGGGTAAGAATATTTCCCAGAATACACAAACTACAACGACAGTATGGCTGCACATGGAAGTAAAGAGATGCACAAATTTGTATTTTTTGTCATTATTGTGATTTTTCACAATAAACAAGCACATGATTTAATACATTCATAACCGCGTTTGTGTTTTACCGTCATGTTTAAAAAATAAATAAATAAATAAAAACTAATACATTTCGCTATCTATAATCCATAATAATAACTTTTGTATAGCAGTCCCACAATGTTCTGTCACTTGATGACACTCAAATACCCTGTCAGAAAAGTCTAGTGGCTGGAAATAAACTTTTTACAGTGTCTGCTATAACGTTAATGCTGTTTTTGTGTGTTTACATGAATGAATACGGCCAGGGTGTATATGCACAGTACAGTTACGATGACACATTATATCGTTTAGTTAGAGTAAGTTCAGGGCACATCTGCACATCTTTTCATATAGTTATTTATTTTCTTATTTAGAGGATTGGGGGGAGATTATGAGTATATTTTTGCTATATTTCTTTCTTTGATTTTCTAGTGAAACTTTCACTGACAAACTCTCTGGTTCGTCTTGGCTCTTCAAATGTCTTAATATTATTATATGATTTTTGTGTTTGTACATATTGTAAATATATGGTTTGTGGGAGCAATAAATCTTTTGCGGTGTTAACTTCTTCTGTGTTTCTGTATTTATTTACCAGTTTATTATTTTGGTCATCTCTGTTACTCCTTTTAAATTCCTAGACATATTTCCATCAAGGGTTGTAACAATCATATAAAATGGGCAGCATGGTGGATTAGTGGTTATCACTATCACCTCACAGCAAGAAGATCACTGGTTTGAGTTCCAGCTGGGCCAGATGGTGTTTCTGTGTGGAGTTTTTCATGTTGTCCCCGTGTTGGCGTGGGTTTTCACCGGGTGCAAAGACATGTGCTATAGGTGAATTGGATTACCCAATTTGGCTGTAGTGTACGAGTGTGTGTGAATGTGAGATTGTATGGGTGTTAACCAGTACTGGGTTGTAGCTAGAAGGGCATCCACTGCTTAATACATATGCTGGAATAGTTGGCAGGTTATTTCCGCTTAGGCAATCCCTGATAATCAGAGTCAAAGCCGAAAAAAAAAAGAATCATATAAAGTACATATTTTAGCAGTTTGTACGCTACCTGGAAATCAAACTCATAAGCGCATTGTTCCTAATATCAAACCTGACTAGCTAAGCTACAAGATACCATTAGCTAACTTATCCCACCTGCTGTACGCTACACTGAAGCTCATGCTAACCTGTTTAAATCTTGCTATACTGACAACCCCCTAAAACATTTCCAGTTCTCTCTGCACTCAACTATCAATAAAAGTGGGAACAAGGCCCAAAATGAACTTCCTTAAGCCTTCTACTTTAAACCCCCCCTCTGCAGCGTAGCATCGAAAGACTTAGCTGTCTTTCCAGCGGGAGTGTCTCATTTCCTGTCTGATCCTGAGTGCGCAGCCCTAGAGCCCCGCTGTCTCTGCTAACCGAGACCTGTCGCTAACGGCTAACGAAGCCTCGGCGGAGGAGATAAAGACATAGGGAGTCAGGGGAGGAGAGCAGCCGCACAAAGCCTCGAGGGATTTGCTCATCGCTCTGCCTCGTGTGATTTGCAGTCCCATTGGCCTGGTAGGGGCTCCCAGTTTGATCCCAGACACTGAAGCGGCCCTGTGAAACGAGGACTCAATTAAAGCAAAAACGAGGGCAGAGGGGGAGCAGCTATCTGGAAACAACAGGAGAAAAAAATCCCCCCAGAGCTATGGCCTGAATTCAGCATGCAAGTAATGTGATCCATCATGTCGAGCTAAGAGCACACGCCGCTAATGCATTTTGAATAGCTGACAAGATATCTTGATGTACGACGCAATAGCGTTTCCATACAAAAAAGAGAAAGAAATCAAGGGAGGAAACTTTAAAAAATCTGATTCTTTTATTGTCGTCTGTCTGGGTGAATGATGGGGCGTAATAAAGAAAAATGTGCAGGATAGTAATCAATACTGAGTAAATAAAAACTAAATATTTAGTCTTGATGGCTAATGGGGCATTTATAAGCTGTTAAACTAAAGGTTTCATGTATTTATTTCAGCATTAAAAGGGGTGCTGTTAAGAGTTTGCTATTAGCGAGAGTGTCTTAATTCTAACTCAGCCGAAAATTAAATAAATGGATGAATGAATAATATTTATTTTAGCATTAAAAGGGGTGTTATTAGTGAGGGTGCCATGGTGGCTCAGTGGTTAGCACTGTTAATTGCTAGTTCTTGTCCCGGCTGGGCCAGTTGGCATTTCTGTGTGGAGTTTGCATGTTCACATGGGTTTCCTCTGGGTGCTCTGGTTTCCCCCACAGTCCAAACACATGCCCTATAGGCGAATTGAATGAACTAGATTGGCTGTAGTGTATGAGTGTGTGTGAATGAGTGTGTATGGGTGTTTCCCAGTACTGCGTTGCTGCAGAAAGGGCATCCCCTGTGTAAAATATATGCTGGAATAGTCAGCGCTTCATTCTGCTGTGGTGACCCCTGATAAATAAGGGACTAAGTTAAAGGAAAATTAATGAATGAATGTTATTAGGGACACCAGTGGTCGTTATGTGAACTGCAACGTAACATTAAATTTAATTAAAAAGATTATATGGTGTTACGCCAGAGTTTTTTTATCACCATTTATCATTGTCTATAGTTTGACAGCTAATTAAAATAATCGTCTTCAGTTTTGGGCTCAAGCATGCTTTGCACTCACACTACAAGCGTAATGTGCCAAATCCCAAGTGAACCGCGCTCTGGCCCACCTCTTCGAACCGGGCCAGGGTCGGCCAACTGAACCGTGCCTGAGCCCGATTCAGAGCATTCACATTACTCAAATGATCCGAGAAACGGGCCTGGGCACAGTTCGGATAGCATAGTGTGAGTATGCTATACGTTAAATGAATTGTGTTTACAAATATCTCCTTAGGCATTATCTTAAACACTGTTTAAGCACTCATTTCAGAAGTGTGTGTAAATGTCACATGCTTTTGATTTCACACATTGGCAATAACAAAGTGATAAATAAATAAACTTTCCTACATAAAGTTCCTTTTGAAATACACACATATAGTATATATATATATATATATACATAATAAACTTTCGCAAACTATTATTTCATAAATGTTTACTAAACTGCTCTTGCCAAACACACTTTGCCTTGTCTCAATTACAAAATGCATAAACCCCTCTCAAGAGGTTTATAAACAAACATAGCACACTGAGAGCAATAAAAGAGAGTGGGAGCAAATGTGGAAATGGAGAAGAGAGAGACAGAGAAGGGCCATTAATCTGGTTGTGAGTATCATGCTAACTTGTTGGACGTCCCAGTGCTATATAAAGGTGTGGTACCGCTGTAGAGTCAGCTGTTTTTCCCCCTGGCCTTGCAGAAAGCCAAACCCAACAGCTGCCTAAGAGAAGACATCAAGCCTGAGATCAGAGCACTTTAACAGGCTGTTGAACAGGAAGGAAGAGGCAACAACTGCAGTGGCTGAGAAGGACAGGTTCAGGTAGAAATTAAAAAGTAGACCAATGCTGTTTATGATACAGTTCGATGATAAAGACTGAAGAAACAAAGTCTATTTACTATGGTGATGTCCGATCTGAAAATAAATCATTATTTAGAATCTTTTCTTCTTGATGAAGCATTTCTCAGTCAAACAGTACACACATTCATTTGAATGATTCCTTTATGGATCTGTTATCATTACCTATGTTTCCAAACACCTATTTTCATGTGCATTTTGGAAATGCGCAAAAAATTGGTTGATGGAAATGGCAAGATGCTCATCAATTTTGAAAATGCACATAAAAATGTATGCACATAACTGAGTAAGATAAACTTTTTATTCGATAAGAAAAGATACACATAAACTACGATGGAAACACTTTTACTCAACAAATTCCACTATGCGCCTTAAAAAAGTGATTTTGTTATAAGTGATCATGTGATGATAAAAAATGTGTGTGAATGGACAAACCAGCAGGCTGAGCACCCTGTAAAACATCTGAAATGTTGTTTGGCTCATTCTAAAATGCCTTAACCATTTCAGTATTAGTGTTATTACACAGTATTAATAATTACCTCCAGAACTGTCAAGGGCGTCTGTGCTCCGCGTCTTAAGTATTCAAACACCACCATGTGCTCATTTTGTGTCAGCATTGTCTTCTGAGTTGCAAGTCATTTATTAAATAAAGAAAAGATTCATGCAGCTTCTTCTACCGCAGCAAATCCAGTTTTTACTGTTGATAATTGACGTCAGTTAATCAGGAAGTGACGATTTTGTTCGCTTTGGATAAACACGCTGCTTTGCTTTAATTCGTACATCATTTATGTGATATTCCAGTTTAGTGCATAAATTTAATTAGCATTTTTGAATAGAAACATAGCTACTTTCATCTGTTATTGCTCTAAAAATTATTATCATGATCTAATTTGAATTAAATTTATGATATATTAAATGCAATATTTATTATATTATTAAATATAAAAAATATAATATATATTATAAATAAATATCAATATTATCTTATCTTAATTTACACTGGATCTACCAGAATTCTATTTAGGTACAATAAAGGCCATATTGATTATTTTGAACATTCATATAACAATGTAAGAAATTAAATGTTAAAATTTATTAAAAAAAAACGTTTTTATTTTTTTTTTATGTAAACATAATTAATTATATAATTATTACATTTGTTATATAATTTAAATAAAATAATGTTAGAATGAAATATACACACATCATTCAATTATTATTACAAAAAAAAAGTAGTTCTAGTTCTAGATTTAAGGCTGATTTATACTTCTGCGTCAAGCGCACGCGTATGTTACGGCATTAGTGGCCATTAAGTGAACTGCGAACAAACATTTATTTTTACTTCATCAACAAGTGGATATTTATGATTTTGAAATAAAAGTGTTATTTTGGGGCGGCACGGTGGCTAAGTGGGTAGCACTGTCGTCTCAGAGCAGGAAGGTCGCTGGTTCGAGTCACGCCTGGGCCAGTTGGCATTTCTGTGTGGAGTTTGCATGCTCTTTCTGTGCTGGCGTGGGATTCCTCTGGGTGCTCCGGTTTCCCCCACAGTCCAAAGACATGTAGGTGACTATAGGGGAATTAGGTAAACAGCCTTCGCGCGGTTGCATAGCCCTCGCTGGGGCTAATGCAGACACTGACGCCAATGCTAACATATACTTCTAAAAAAATGTAACTCTACGTCGCAATGACGCACAGAGCAAGCTCTGTGATTGGTCGGCTTGGTAGCTGTGATCAGTGTGGGAGTCTGAGAGCCACGCGAACCAGTTGGAGCAAGTGTTTACAAGTGTCGAATACTGTGAAGGAGCTTTTGTTTTGCTTTGTGTTTACCTTATGGTTAAAGTTTTAGCTACTTTTACATTGAGGTGAAGCTCAGAAAAAACAAAACACCCACGAAGAAAGTCGACACAGAGGAGCATTAAAACCCGCTGCCAGCTAGTGTTTTGGAAGTGTTATTGCAAAGCAACACAAACAGCACGCAGAAGTATAAATGCATGACTACACACAAGGCAGCCGCCGTGGGTCACACCAATCACTCAACGCAGAAGTATAAATTAGCCTTTACTTCTTACTCTCTTTATCTTCAACCCAGATTTGGGTAAAACCCAAATTCAACTGTGGTTACATTTTTAAGTTAATGGTTGGGTTTGTTTTTATTGTACCCAAATTATGGTTAACATAACTTAGTGTTCATTCATTCATTTTCTATTCGGCTTTGTCCCTGGTCGCCACAGCGGAATGAACCGCCAATTTATACAGCACATGTTTTAGGCAGCGGATGCCCTTTCATCTCTGGGAAACATCCATACACACTCATTCACACACATACACTACGGACAATTTAGCCTACCCAGTTCACCTGTACCGCATGTCTTTAGACTGTGGGGGAAACTTGAGCAACCGGAGGAAACACACGCGAACACAGGGAGAACATGCAAACTCCACACAGAAATGCCAACTGACCCAGCTGAAGCTTGAACCAACGACCTTCTTGCTGTGAGGCGACAGCACTACCTACTGCACCACTGCGTTGCCTAACCCAGAGTGTATTAGGGTTCAAATAAACAATAATGTATCTGCATATAAAATATAAATTAATCACATTTAAATAGTACAAACAATACAGTAACTGGAACTCAAAGTAAAACTGTTTGGCATCAAATGTTCTACAATTTCCAGTTGACTGCTGACCCAATTCACCTGCAAGTAGTTTTCTACTAGAACATTCCACTTTATGTTTAAGTCACTAACCATACAGAGATCTTAGCGATACTCAAATATGCCTGTTGGGCACAAAACTGGGTGACCTGGTTGTTGGACGAGCAATGGTGATAAGAGATGACTGCAGTATCTGTCAACAGCTGATGTAGAACATCACTCAATCTGATTAATCTCCTCTCAGATCAGACTCTTCTGTTTACATTCCTCATATCACTTTAGATTACTGTAACCCATCTGACAAAAACCCTAAAGGGAAGCCTGAGAAAGTTCTGAGACTAATAACTATATCAATCACGATACTTTGCTGGTATCAAAAGAAAGACAAAAAAGTCTTATATTTTTAAAGATAAACATGATTTATTTATTTATTTATTTATTTATTTATTTACTTACTTATTTATTCATTTATTTATTTGTCAACACTTTAGTTTACAGTAGGTCACAATTCATGCTATTAACTACTGGCTTATTAGCTGCCTATTATTAGGATGTTATCTATATGTTAGTAGTTATAAAATATGATCTTATTCTACATCCTTCATCTTACCCAAAACCTAAACCCAACTTCTACCTAACTAACTATTAATAAACAGCTAATTAGTAGTTTATTAGGCTAGTAGTGTTAGTTAATAGTTTGTTAATACTGTGAACTGTGACCTAAACTAAGTTCTTACGATTTATTTATTTATTTATTTATTTATTTATTTATTTATTTATTTATTTATTTATTTATTTATTTATTTATTTATTTA
>CAIGQZ010000427.1:22774263-22798634 GCA_903798205.1 Danio tinwini
CGTGTGTGTGTGTGTGTGTGTGTGTGTGTGTGTGTGTGTGTGTGCAGAGAAGAGTAGTTGGCATTTAATGAATACAGGAAGAATGCGAGACAGTGACTATTTGTACCACATACCTTGGCTGGAAATGAGAGAAAACGCAGTGTTCACAGTTCATTACCACATTTCTCTCTCGTGTTAATAAAAAGCTGCACGTTACAAACGTGTCAACAGGGAAGTGTTTTCATTTACACCGATGGGTTAGAGAGAAAAAAAGGGAAAAAAATGGAAGAAAATTAGATGCTAAGTAATTTCAAGTGGCAGGTTGTCTGCTTGATAGCAAGCGAGGGAAAGCGTGTCAGATAAAAAGAGGTATACGGTTTCCTCCTGCGACGAAGCAGACACGTTTTTTTTTTTTGGTTCTGGAAAAATGGAGAGAAAAAGAGTAATTGGGAACAAAGAAGTGGCGGAATTGTCATCACTCCGCGGAGACTGAATTTCATGGCCCGTTCTGAGAGAAAAGAGGCGAGAACGAGTCTTTCATGCGGCTGACTGAAGCGCCTAGGGAGAAGAAGATTTCATTGGAGCCGTTTTCAGAGGCCAGCGTCAGTTATCAGACCCAAATCAAATGATCCTACGAGTGCCACAGGCAGACACGGAAAAGCTTGCTGAGAGAAAGGAAGTGCCTCTATTAGAGTGGACTAAAGGCATCATGCGCGATTGATGTGCGCCATCACGCTGTGAGCTTCTGCGCTCGGGAAATTAAAAGTATTTTTCATCCCTGACTATGCCCTCAGTCAGAGACCAAAGCGGAGAGTGATGATACCAAATGGTTTTTACAACTTTTAAAGACAGAACTCAGTTAATGAACAGGAACTATTCCGGTCCTCTAGAGAGACATTTTCAAAAGGACTTTTTTTATATGAGAACATATCCATCAAGTACAGTCAGGTGATAGACTTCACATGAGACAAGAAACAAAGCCTTGTACTTCATGTCATTTTAACACTACAGCACTGAGCATATTATACATACGTGCTTTGCTACTCTATTGGAAATATGCTTGGAATAGGCATGGGCCGGTATAAGTTTCTGACGGTATGATTACCTTGGATTAAAATATCATGGTTTCACGGTATGGTGAATATGTTCTTTTTAAATGTCTGGGTAAAAAACTGCTGAGAATGTGTATTTCTTCACACATAATGCTGCAATTTGTCACACGCTGTGCTGCAGCAGCAAAGGCCACCTTTTCATGTAAAAAAAAAAAAAAAAAACACTTTTCCAAAGTTTCCATTGTCCAGCCAGTGCGAGTGAACGCCCCCCAAATCAAACAACCTGCCCAAGGATGCATTTCCGAAAACCATTGTTAGCCAACTAAGGTTGCAGATTCTATCGCTATAAACATAGTTTGTTGATTTGGCATTTCCTAAATCCATCGTTCCAACAAACATGTGAAAACTTTGTCATAAACTTGTACACTTGCAATTATTTCTCTAGAGCTGTACTTAGAAGTATAGTTCCTGGTTGTCTTCTATTCCCAGTTATCCCCCCCTTTACCCTATTATTTTCGAAAGTTCCAACATTTAAACTTGGAATGGTTTAAGAGATAATAATAATAAAGCAGTAAAGGCAACTCTCTTACACTGTGTTTTGAATATAACCTGAAGGGTTTATGATCTCATTAACCCAGATGTATTTTTTGTAGTCCCCAAAATTTGTTTGCTGTAGGCTTCGCTTAGCTAAGTAAAGTTTATTTATAAACTAATTTCGTGAGGATGAAGTGCTTATGATTGCTTGCAGCTGGACCCACATTAAGCTACTATAAATACCTTAGGTTACATATCACAGCTGTTTTCGTTTTGAAGAATTACCTCGTCCACCCCTACTCTTCCTGCTTCCTAGATGGGTGGCACGGTGGCCCAGTGCTTAGCGCTGTTGCCTCACAGCAAGAACGTCTCTGGTTCTGGTCTTTACCAAGCCAGCCAACGTTTCTGTGCAGAGTTTACACGTTCTCCCCATGCTCATGTGGGTTTCCCCCGAGTCCCCTGGTGTCCTCCCACCGTCGAAAAACATGCAACTTAAGTTTATTGACTACTCAAAATCAACACTATAGACATGCTCCTACTAAGTACTTATCTCTTTAAAAGAGAAATTACTATCTGCTCTTCAGCCACTTTGACGGGAGTTCTCAAAATCTACCTGAGCTCAAACTCCTCTTTCACCTTGCAACGGGAGGGAGCCCCGTGCTCGAGGGACTTAAACATCCATATAGTGTGGTATTGTTCACTTTTACAAAATATATTTGCATCAAAAGGTTACTCTCTATAGACCCTAGTAGACTTGAAAAATAAAACTGACCACAGAATTAAACATTATAAGCAATCATCTACTCCTTGTGCACAATTTCCATCTTTTCTCACCCCGTCACAGACACCAAACACCTAAACTTGCTTGTCAACCACTCATAACAAAAACCTACTGAGACTGTAATCTTGCATTTGAGAGTGTGTATTTCTATATAGTTCTGTACTGCTAGCTGACTATTGAGCGGCAATTGTGAACATCTTTGGGTCTATTAAATGTTCATTGCTCATTTAAGATCACCAAAGGGATCACATTAGACAGACACAGACTTAATGTGAGGAGCCGCCTCATTGGCGCTTGTGGTAAATGTTCCCTTCATTAACCGCGAAGATCATGGATAAAGTGGTTTTAAATTGACTGATTCGAGAAACAGATAAGATTCACTCCATGTATTGATACCATACGATGCCATAATATTGAAACACTAACAGTGTGTCTTTTATATTAGTTTAAAGGTGCCATATACTGCATTTATTCAAGTTCAAGTTCTGATATTATCTACAGTTGAGGTCGGAATTATTTGCCTTCCTGAATCATAAGCCCCACTGTATATTCCCCCTAATTTCTGTTTAATGGAAAGAAGATTTTTTTCAACACATTTCTAAACATAATTGTTTTTATGACAATTTTTTTTTATCTTTGCCATGATCACAGTACATATTAGGTGAAATAAAACAAATAAGAATTTCTCCAGGAGAAAAAATATTCTGGGTAATACTGTGAAAAATTCCTTGCTCTGTTAATCATTGTTTGGGAAATATATTTTAAAAAGGAAAAAAAAAAAATCACAGGAGGACTAGTAATTGTGACTTCAACTGTACATGGTAAGTATGTAGTTTGGGTAAGTTAAAATGGTCCTTATTGACCATATTTGGAAGGGTCTGAAATGGCTAAACATTACAAAACCAGTTATGACTCTGACACTGCATCCAGAATTCCAAACCCTTACCAAATAATAATTAGCACCCAATCCAAAACCAAATAAAAAAATCATATGATGAATACAATCAGCCTGAATCCTCAGACAAACAAATAAACAAACAAACATGTAAACAAAACAGGTTTGTGGAAACTTGTGCTGCTCGAAGACATGTATCAGTATCAGGACTGCTTGATGTTATCTATGCAATGTACCACAACTCCCCCCACAGGGACTATACTACTGAGCTATTTCAGTCTATGCTAGTGCCTACGTGGTGATAGACTCATCTCCCTGAGCCTGTGAGTGTGTGCATGTATATAAGATGAAGGTGAATAGCTTATCCTGTCTCCCACGCAGCAGGTGCGCAGAGGCCTCTTTGCGGTTGTAACAACATCAACATGTATGTTTGGTCTTGTGTTTTGAATGGTCGGTAATGGAAAGTTCTGTCTTGAGAACACACAAGCAGTGCCAGGAATACTACTGGTGATAGAATTGGTTAGAATAATACTAAATGATGCATTATTCATCCATTAACTAATTCAGCTAATGTCAAATATCATCAAAAGGTCAATAAGGTAACACTTAACGATATAGTTGTTTTATTTCACCAAAAGTAACTACAATAGTTAACATTAACAGTTTTAAAGCAACTATCAATATACTTATTTTTAACATTAATGAATACTGTAGCTAATCTCTTCCTGGCTAATGTAGGGCCGGGTAATAAATCATTTTTAACAATTAACTCATGTGTGAAGTTTACATCGATTTGTTTGAATGAAATTGGTTTTCACCCTAACACGGGATGCTCCCCACTACCCCCCGCATTTGCCATAGAAACACACAAACAACATGGCAGAAGACGCGCATATGAAATCTAATCTAATCTAATGTTGGAATCCAATGTTGCTGTTTCTGCATAAATTCTGCATAAATTATGTGACTGGCCACAATGGCGAGTGGTACGGAACAGTACGGTGCAGTTCGGTATGCTTTTATGGCTGTTTCCACCGTCAAAAGGTACCTAAAAGCTAACCGTACCGTACCACTTTTTGGGTACTCTTTTAAAAGAGTACCTAGCATAACAAAAGGGTACCAAAAGGCAGAGCTAGACGCACAGCTGAAGGCTATTGGTTTACAGAGAAACGTCACTAGCGCGTACACAAGCCAAGAGAATGAAAACAAAGGAACCGCCATTTTAAATACACCGCCGAGACATTACACTATAATAATATATACATATAATAACAAGTCATGGTCGACTCAAGCTTACACAAACCTTGTCGTCATCTTGATGAACAGCCACAAAGCCAAGAAAAAACTAAATCTGCCTTGTCCTGTTGTTGTTTTACGAGGCCATATAAAAGCACGAGCGATTTCACTTTCTCCAGAGAGCTTGTGTGCGCTTGCCGCGCGTCTATATTTGAAATAGCAAACTTCTTGAGCTGATGAAAATAACGTGCGCTTGATTATTAAAGTGCTTCTGACATCCGATCCTTTTAGAAACGGACAAACTTGAGAGTGAAGCGCGAAAAACCAAAAGAGAACCCAGAAATAACAAAGGAGCAAATGATTCTTTCAGCAACCTAAAACGTGAACAAACTGCCATGTTTAACTCTTATCATCACCTTTCTATTATGAACTTGGAATGACGGAATTACTTTATAACAAGAGGTTACATGTGCTGGTGAAGATTAAATATACTTGGATAAAGACTGTATGTTATGAGTTGCTTTTGAAGCCAAATAAGGCCTAAATGTATGCTGTGTGTAGTTTTTCTGTAATTGATAACCTATCGGAGACTGTGGGGTCTGTAGGGTATTTAGTTATTTCATATAATCACAGACTTTACAGTAGGCTATTTCGCCCTATCATTGATCTGCAGTTATAATCAAATCATGTTCAAAGAAAATTTAGTAATTAACATTTATATACAAGTATTTATGCTATTAAAGCATCTGTTTTGTGAGAAGTGCTTCTCATATGTAAACGACTCATACAGTTTTAATTTAGACATTTTCTCGAGTGAGAATGACGTCGACTAAACTTTCTGTTGTGCACCATGCCCACCATAAGCGTACCATTGGTACCCTTTTGGCAGTGGAAAAGCAAGCCTGACAAAGGTGACCCAAACTGTTCTGTACTGTACCACTCAGTGGAAACGGGCCATATATGAACTGATCTAACACAAAATAAAAATGAATAAACCTCTCAATGTATGTTCATTGAAAAAAAATATATAAATATATTCTTGAAAAAGGTCCCCATTTTAACAATAAATACGAGTTTACTTTCACTGTAATTGTATAAAATGGTTTAATTTATATTATTATATATGTATTGTATGCAATTTTAAATAGAACTTGTTAAATTTGATCTTTAAATAACAGCTTTTTTCTTTAGCATTTTATATCCTATCATTTTAATAGGTTTATATAGGTTTGATAGGATATTAACCTTCAACTCCAAACATTTTTTGTGGGGGGATTTTTGAAAAGGCCATATCGCCCAGGCCTAATGCATTCATTGAGTTAATTATGTGATATCACAATATTATTATTATTTGCAGTAGTAGTAGTAGTAGTAGTAGTAGTAGTAGCTAGTAGTAGTATTTTGAAGCACATTGTACAAATTTAAAGCCATATAAACCTTAATAATGACTATTGATTTCTATTTTAATTAGAGCTAAGCAATGTATAATTATAATTTAGAGCTGGATGTGAAAAATGCCTTATATTCCATTGTGTATAATTATTAAGCAGATTTTCTTTTACAGGTGAGATAAACAATTATAACAAAAATAATTAAATGCCCACAATAAGGATGCGATAATATAGAAATCACCATTTTTAGTAGTAAGCATTGAACAGAGAGCATGGAACAGCAGGGAAATCTACTTTTAAGGACATTATGAAAAAAAAAAACTTAAACGTAATAAAATACAAAAAATCACTAAGGAAAGAATTATAATAAACAAAATAAACTGTATTGCTCACAAACGTGACACGACTACTTTCAGTTTCATTTTTACATACATGCAAATCTACAGTCTTCTTTCAGACTTCCTGTAAGTTGACAGCGCTGACTATTTTTGTCTGAAAAAAATGTTAGCAGATAGTGTAAATATAGCAATTTACATGAGGGACATCAGATCCTATCTGAATGGAAATCGAAACTCAGTCACCAAACTTCCTAAAGAGCTCAGCAGTCGTAGAGCATCTACTAAACATGAGGAGGAAGGCCGTTTTGCCTCTCTCTCTCACTCTCTCTCTCTCATGTGTGATAGTATCAGGCCAAACTGCTATCAGCGTGTGGGAACAAGAGTATGTGCCTATCGGCTCATCTTGTGGTGGGACGTTTTTTCACTCAGAGGGGGGCGGTTGGTTTCAGACGAGGCGAGAAACTTCACACAGCTGTCAATACTGCAAACCCACAGTGGAAACAGTTTTTTTCTGTTCTGTTCTGTTCTTCTATGATGGCTTCAATTTTAATCTCCCACTCTGTGATTGTGAGACTGACTCACTGTAGAATGCATATAAGCATATGAGTACTGCCATTCTTAAAGGAAGAAAAATGAATGTGACATTACTGTCTCTAGCAACATTTTTACAGTGTGCATATCCTTTTATTTACAATCATACTTTCAAAGAGAATGTATATGCAAAACTAGAAAACAAACTGTGCCTATTAGCATAGTTCATGGCAAAAGAGTATTGCATAAAAATGTGGATGTAAATGACTGTCTGTCTGTAGGTTTTAAAGGGCACCCATGATGAAAATCATCCTTTTGAAGCAGTTTGGACAGAACTGTGTGTAGGTATAGTGTGTGCACATAGTGTGTGTCATATTGGAACTGTCAAACAGGATCCAAACACCCCCCCCCCCCCCCCCCCCCAACCCCCCCTAGATTTATACATGGTCAGATGCTTCAATGTGTCCTAATTTTACCAAACTTATGTTCAATTTTTTTTATCCGTGTATGTTGGAAACATGCTTTTTATCATTTATTAATTCAGTCATTACTGCACTCTAAAAATGCTGTTTTTTTCAACCCAAAGTTGGATAAAATATGGATGAACTCAACCTAGTTAAAGATGGTTAAACATGGGCATCAAGTGAAAGTTACTTTTGAAAGTCGATTACCATATAGAGTTACTCCCCCAAAAAAGTAACTAATTGAATTACTTGGATACTTTTGATGGAAAATAATGCGTTATATTACTTTTGATCTGTAAGATGATATAAAAAAATCCCCACATCAAAATAAATCTTTGAGCTTTATACATTTACTTAATTGCTTCATGTGGCCTTGACCAACGTGTAAGCCATTTCCCAAAAAAAAAAAAATCTTACTATATTACAAAACGTAGTCGCTTCTACAGTAATGTTAGACAGTGGCTGCATCTACTCAACAATAAAAGCAATAAGCAGTTTTTTTTCAGTTTAGTCAAATTAATTGTTTTACCTGGAGACTGTGAAGTGATGTCAATCAAAGCTGAAGGTGGGGTTCGGGTGCAGTGCTTTGCATCCAGTTTTTATTTATAATTTTTTTTTTTCGATGTCGTGTTTCTTGCAGTTGTCAAGAGTTTTACTTACACAATCTACACTTAACAACAATCCACTTCTTTTCTTTGATAAGTTCAAAATAACAAAAATCCATTGCAAAAATGTAAGTCTCCAGCCTGTCATTGTTTCTGTTTTTGACTGTAGTGATGATGGGCGATTCGCAAATGAATTGTTTGGTTGAACCGGATCTTCTAAGTGAACCTCTCGAACCAGTTCATTGAATTGAACGGAATTGTTGTGGAACAGTTTGCATCTTCAGTAAGTACTAACATACTAGATACCCCCTCTGATTAAAAATAAACCCATAACAGTTAGTAGAACAGTTAGTAGATTCAGTTACTAGAACAGTACTCTGACTCATCTGCTGTGAAAAAAAGAGACCTGATGATGATGATGAGTGCGAGCCGACTGTCTATTCCCTTGTAGCACGCTCTCTCATTGAGTGTGTGATTCAACCTGAGTAAGGTCATTTTTATTCTGCAATATATTTTGTAAAAGCTAATTAAGCAAGGTAAAAAGTGTTTTTTAAAGTAACTGAAATAATATTACTTATTTTAAGTAATGCGTTATATTACTTGTTACTTTGGAAAAGTAATATTATTACGTAACAAGCGTTACTTATAACCCATTACCCCCAACACTGCATATACATATATACATAAACACTGTCAGTTGGGTTTAGGAAAGTAGGTAGTCACTGGTCAATCTGTGCTTTATAAAAAACTATCGGTTGGGTTTAGAGAAGGGGATCTGCGTTATCGATCGATCAGTCAGTCAGTTAGTCTGTCAGTCAATAGCGGCCTCTGGAGGATTTACGTGAGAACAGCAGGCGCGAATGGCACTTGCAAGACAAATTTGAGATCTCAAAAAGGGTACACAGCGACCTCTGACAGTTTTGTGAAAACAAAACACAAATCAAATACACTTTTTTATTCAGATTTTCCCCTTGCAATTACAAGTATATATCCACCAATTCTGTCTTAAAGAGATAGTTCATCCAAAAATAAAAATTGACTCACTATTTACCCTTCCTTAAGTGGTTACACATCTATATGAATATCCTATAAACTATGAAAGGAAGATTTTCTGAAGAAAGCTGAAATCCTCTAACCATTGACTTCCATAATAGAGAAAAAAATGGAAGTCAATGGTTACAGGTTTCCCACATTTTTCAAATGATATACTTTAGTGTTTAACAGAGGAATCAACTCATAAAGGTTTGAAACAACTAAAGAGTGAGTAAATGATGACAGAATTTTCATTTTTGGGTGAACTATCCCTTTAATAACTGGCAAATGCAAGATCACAGCATGCATTTCTAAGAAGCTGACATATTGTTTTAAGAGTTGCATAAGTTCAATGTTCAAAGGAAATAAGTGGAATTTAGAACAATATTGCTCCACTATTTTGACATAAAACACAGAGACACTGAAGGTTACAGGAATACGGAAATGTGCTTGGACATCTCAACAGTGAGACATCGCCTCTGGTCCTGCAGATTTGTTTTTTTTCCTGCTCTTGTTTTCAGTCTGTCTCTGTCATGCCTATAGCCTCCTTCCAGATGTATTAGCCTGACTGGCCGCGCAGGGCCGGAGCAGCTCCATCAGTACTGTCACAGGCAGTTTAGCATGACGAGTCGTGCGGCTGTACTGCTGGCCTTGATAACACAGGTTAGCAAGAGGAGAGGGATTGACCACATCCAACTTTACAAAAGATGTGAGATCTTTAAGGGATGCAGGGATTTTGTTTTTCGGGTGAGCGAGCAAACTTGACATTTAATTTGGTCATATGAGAAATGTTATCACAAAATAACAACTACAAATTCCAACGAGGAATAATTAGTTGAACAACGTTTTTAATAAAAAAAAAAAAAAAACAACCCAGGCTCATTCTGAAAACGTACCTCTATATACATTTCTGGAGAGCACCAAATATGTCCCAGGAGCTATGTTTTTTTGCAGTTTTTGTTTTTGCAAATCCATCAGTGTACACTTTTTGAGTTTTCAAATTTCTCCCACGAGTGCCATTGGCCTCTGCTGTTCTTGCGTAAATCCACCAGAAGCCACTGTCAACTATCTGTTTGACTGACTGACTGACTGATCGACTGACCCCCTTCCCTAAACCCAACTAATAGTGTTTTCAAAAGCACAGATTTTGGCACTTCCCTAAACCCAACCGTGTGTCATACTGCCTGTACATTCTTATAAAAAATGAAATACAGCCATACGTACTTTTGACTACATAATTTGCAATCTCCAGAAATTGATATAGGACTACGTTTTAAGAATGAGTCTATGTTGAAAAAACTCAGCTGGAAGTGAAATTAGACTATTTAGATTATAGTGCCTATATGGTTATTTATAGTAGATTGTAAGAAAATGCTGGGTTCCACACAATCGATTTGTGTTGGGGGAACATTAAATAACTGATAAAACTTACTAGTTTTTACAAATTTAAGTAGATTGAGCATAAAATTAAGTCATCAAAAATACCTCAAGAATTGTGTTTTTCAGTACTTTGAACAAACAACAAACATCATTTTTTGAGTATATTTCAGTCTTTTTGTAGTTATTCCAACATAGGCTCATTCTGAAAACGTAGCCCTATATACATTTCTGGAGATCACAAATTATATAGCCAGAGGTATGCATGGCTGCTTTTTGTCTTTGCCTTTACCAGTTCGTCCAGTGGCTCGTCGTGTACGTTTGAGAATTTGAGACGCAAAGCAGAGTTGACTGTGACGACCGTGAGTCGGTTCCAGAAAGCAAGTAAGACAAAAACAAAAGCCAAAACAAAAAACCAAACAAATAAATAACAGGGTGAGAATGTAGTAAAATCTGAATATGTGGTAAAAATCTGGCATCCACGAGGGCTTTTCTGTTTTTCAAAACACTATCGGTTGGGTATAGGGAAGTGGGTGGGTGCTGGTCAATCGGTGCTCTTTCAAACACTATCGGTTGGGATGGAGGAGGGTGTGTCAGTCGACAGCAGCCTCTGGTGGATTTACACAAGAACAGAAGGTGCAAATGGCACTCGTGATAGAAATTTGAGATCTCAAAAAGTATACACAGCAGCCTCCGGTGGATATGCGAAAACAAAAACTGCAAAAAAATGACCTCATGGTATGTATTTGGCGCTCTCCAGAAATATATGTGAGGGTACATAATCAGAATAGGCCTGGGTTGAGTTATTTTATAAGGTTAAAATAAAGTCACTAAAATAAATAGTGCCTTCTTAAGTACTTGAAATTAAAACCTTTTAATGTACTGTTTTTAAAGTTTGCATTTCAGTTAACTTTAATTTCAAATAAAGTCAAAACAATCAAGAGATAAAGTGTCAGAACTTCAAATAAACTCTAAATTGCAATAAATAAAATTTGAATTCTGTGTAAATATTTTCTTTGTTTGATGTTCTTTGTTTCTCACAAATGCAGGTTTATAACTTTCAATTTTACATTATTTATTTATTTATTAATTAATTAATTTATTTATTTATGGTAAAAATGACAAAAAAGGCACAATTAGGTGATAAGTGTAAATACAATATAAAAATACAAATCTGGGAAAAATGTGAAAAATAAACTTAAAGTAGGGAGTTAAAATTGTAAGATACAAAGTCAAAATTTCCTTGTGAAATCTCAATTACAAATTGATTGACAAATTACAAAAGAAAAAAAAAGGTAATTGTGTAAAAGCAAATGACAATTTTTATTATTTTTTTTATCATGGCAGAAACAATCTGCCATAATACCCATTGTTCATTTAGAAGATAGAAAAAACATAGGGTTTCCTTTCATGCTAACATTAACGACATCATAAAAGTAGTCCGCATGACTCATGTGCAATATTCCAGGCCTTCTGAAACAATATGAGAGCTATGTGGCAGGAACATAATGGAGCTCACTGTTACTCACTGATCATCTTGACTTCAATGGAACAATCTACTGCAGCAAATGATGCATGAGTCATGAGTTACTGTAAGAGTCGCGGGTTAAACTTGAGAACTGGAACTGTAAAAAAAATTGTAGACTAGTTTTGGGAATCTACTAATTGAAAACAGGAGGATACGTAAATAAGCAGAGGGTGAACTAGTCCTTAAAACATGTGGATCTGCCCATCATCAAAAGAGCACAAGGGTTTTATGGCATCAGCAAATAGACTCTGAAAAACTATAAGTCAAGGTTTGCTGGTAAGGTTTTTAGAGTTCAGTGTCAACATTCGTGACTGGGTGTCGTTGGCTTTGCTTGCATGTCAATCTTCAAGGCAACTGAACATTTCTTTATTAACAAGTCAGCTAGACAGTCTTTTGAAAAGGCACTAAAAACCAAACAACACCTTTCACATTTCAGTGTCAATGAATGGTCGTGCGTCAATCGTTACTGTATGCTTGCACCGCAGTCTTCACAGAAATGTAATGTCTTTGTCATCACATCTGACGTACTGACAGAAATGCTGCCCATAACACTCAACAACATGTTTTGACGCTAACACAGCTTGTGTCGTCTGCTCAGGCCAGGGAAGACTAAATAAAAGTGTATTTGCAAAACATTAAATATTTTAAGAGCTATGATGTGTGATTTACTATACAGTGAGAAGTGTATTATTTCTGTTGTACTGTCTGGGCAACAATGGAAACCAAAATCAAACAGTAATAATGACTTCTTCAAACAGGTTTCAGAAACACTTCCACTTTCTGCCTGTTGTCAAACCTGTGTGCTATTAGTTAATTGTATAGCAGGTTTGCATGGTGGTAGATATAATACATTCATACTCCATGTATTACAGTGGTTGTGTCGCTTCACTGTTATCCAATACCCAAGTCCATCAGATGCATGGTTCACAGTCAATCTTAGTGTTGTGAATATATTAAGCCATCCAGATTCTTTTTTGCATATTGTTTTATAAATACTATGAATTTGCATATATACTGTTTTTGACCTATTATATAATAAGGAAGCATGTGATATTAGAAGCAGCCTTAATAAAAAAAAAAAGTAGCACAGCTTGTGTCATCTGTTCAGGCCAGGGAAGACTAAATAAAAGTGTATTTCTAAAACAATTAATATTTTGAGAGCTATGATGTGCAATTTACTATACAGTGAGAGTACCTGCCAACACTCCAGTTTTTTCTTGGAGTCTCCCAAATTTCAGACCCATCTCCCACCACCCTCCCATTTTGTTATTTCTCCTGGAAAAACCCTCGCACCCCCACCATCCCCCGCCATCCCCACCCGGTTTTCCCGAATTTTCATAGACAAATGTTGCCAGGTATGGTTGTAACGTCTGGGTAACAATTGAAACCAAAATAAACAGTAATAATGACCGTCTTCAAACAGGTTTCAGAAACGCATCCACTTTCCAGCCATTTGTCAAACCTGTGTGCTACTGTATGAGTTGGTTGTTTCATGGTGGTAGATCTAATACAGTCATATTACATGTATTGGTTGTGTCGCTTCACTGTTATCCAAAACCCAAGTCCATCAGATGAATGGTTCGCAGTCTATCTTAGTACTGTGAATATATTAAGCAATCCAGATTGTTTTTGCATAATGTTTTATAAATACTATGAATTTGCTTATATACTGTTTTTGACCTATTATATAATAAGGAAGCATGTGATATAAGATGCAGCCTTAATTTAAAAAAGCTAACCTGGCAGAGGTAACACAGCTTGTGTCATCTGTTCAGGCCAGGGAGGACTAAATAAAAGTTTATTTGCAAAACATGAAATATTATGTGAGCTATGATGCAAGACTTACTATACAGTGAGAAGTGTATTATTTCTGTTGTAACGTCTGGGCAACAATTGAAACCAAAATCAAACAATGACTGTCTTCAAACAGGTTTCAGAAACACATCCACTTTCTGCCTGTTGTCAAACCTATGTGCTATTAGCTAGTTTGTATAGCAGGTTTGCATGGTGGTAGATATAATACATTCATACTCCATGTATTACAGTGGTTGTGTCGCTTTACTGTTATCCAATACCCAAGTCCATCAGATGCATGGTTCACAGTCAATCTTAGTATTGTAAATATATTAAGCCATCCAGATTTTTTTTTGCATATTGTTTTATAAATACTATGAATTTGCATATATACTGTTTTTGACCTATTATATAATAAGGAAGCATGTGATATTAGAAGGAGCCTTAATTTAAAAAAAAGCTAACTTGGCAAAGGTAACAGCTTGTGTCGTCTGTTCAGGCCAGGGAAGACTAAATAAAAGTGTATTTGTAAAACATTAATTGTTTTGAGAGCTATGATGTGCAATTTACTATACAGTGAGAGTACCTGCCAACACTCCAGTTTTTTCCAGGAGTTTCCCATATTTCAGACCCATCTCCTGCCACTCTCCCATTTTGTTATTTCTCCTGGAAAACTCCTGTAATTTCACCCCGACTCGCACCCCCACCATCCGCCGCCATCCCCACCTGATTTCACAGATTTTCATAGACAAATGTTGCCAGGTATGGTTGTAACGTCTGGTTAACAATTGAAACCAAAATAAACAGTAATAATGACCGTCTTCAAACAGGTTTCAGAAACGCATCCACTCTCCAGCCAGTTGTCAAACCTGTGTGCTACTGTATGAGTTGGTTGTTTCATGGTGGTAGATCTAATACAGTCATATTACATGCATTACAGTGGTTGTGTCGCTTCACTGTCATCCAAAACCCAAGTCCATCAGATGAATGGTTCGCAGTCTATCTTAGTACTGTGAATATATTAAGCCATCCAGATATATAGTATGAATTTGCAAATACTGTTTTTGACCTATTGTATAAAAAGAAAGCAGGTGATTTTAGATGCAGCCTTGATTTAAAAAAGGCTAACAATGCAAGCCTAGCAAAAGCTGTAGAGATGCTGTAGAGACAATGCTAACAGCCTTATCCAGGTATTATAAACCTCCTTGAAGGGGATGAGGTGCTAAAAAGAACAATGTTTGGGGAAAAACAATGAATTTTTTTACTTAGTAAAATCTAAACATTAACGTATTTTAGTACCATTGCCCGTATACAAAAAAAAAAAAAAAACATTAGACAGCTCAGTTAAGTGCAGACAGCTATTTGTGGCAGTTTTCAAGATTCATTATGCTACAATACCAACATCTGACTAACAACTATTTTATTTACAGTACAAGAAGAAAAAAAACACTTAGAAAGAAAGAGAGAGTGAGAGAAAAAAAAAACATATCACGTCTCATTCCCTTAAGTACAATTCTCGACCTCACTCTCCCTAGAGAAAACAATAGAAACATTCTCTCTGCTCTGGAAACAAATGCTCTGTTTTGATTTCTGCAGCCTTGAATGGATGGAGATAAAAGCAGAGACCATCTGTCTGGTTGGCGGAGCGGCACTGGGAATTGATCACAGTGAGTTACAGTAAGTGCATTTGCATTCTCGCCGCTCTAAACTCCTTTATTATCCCCACGACGACTCGCTCTTCCAGCTGAGCCCCTCGGTAACAGGGTGACAAAACGCCTAGTGGGTAAACACCTTTAAAAGGATTTGACGCACTATAATGGAAAAAACGCTTCTGTTTTGTTATGGCCTTTCACTTTCTGTTTGGCTTGAGCAAGAGTAAAGCATTGTTGTAGTGCGCAATCAGATAAAGGCAGATGTGTATAGGAGAGAATATACAGAGGACAAAAGATGCTGCGCTAGCAAGTGCACAGAAGAAAATTGTACCTTTGAAAGTAAATAAGGAACTAAAAAGAAAACACTTTGCTGTACTTGCAGTCTGAGCTCCAAGATCTCATGGAAGATTACAGAAACCATAAAGCTCAAGCGCAGATTTTTATTGAATACCTTAGGGAACATCATTTCCATGCATAATGTAGACAATTTATTTATATATTTCAATGAAAATAACGTGCTTCAATTCTTACCAGCCAATAGTGTGCATTTAGAGCAGTGCTTGTTCATCCAATGGCGGGATTCAAAAACCTGCCTGAGAACAATCACTGCATCTAAAATTGCATACTGGGAGGCTAAAGCCGAGCTATTAGGAGCTATGCAAGTAAACCTCGCTCCCCTGACTATGCAAGAGGCCTTGGTCTTTAGTGTCCTATTTAGCACCCCCAGCTCTGGTTTGAATCACACTTTGAGCTGGGTAAGTAGAACCAGAGGGGTTACATTTGGTGCCGTGACCCAGATGGGGGTGAGGTTAACAAAGGTCAGCTAGTAAGAGCAGTGCAAGTAAATGCAACTCCCTTACCTCAAATGACAACTGGTGCTAGAGTCTGTGGTCTTTATCGTCCTTGTTAATATGCCAGTTTCTGGTGTTAATGCTACTCTTGGCTGGGAGAGTAGAATCAGAGGTGTAACATTGGTGCCATAGCCTAGATGGGGTGAGGTTAACACATGTCAGCTACCTCACAAGAGGGGCAGGAAATGTTGGTTCAAACCTCACGCACAGCAGGGCAAGTCCAACCAGAGGGGTTACACTTTTTCCTATGACCCAGATTGCGGGGAGGTTAACAGAGCCCAATGAGTAAAAGGTATGCACTTTCACATCCCTGGCCTCAAGATGTGTATGATTAGTGCCTGTTAGTGCGTTCACATCCATTGTCCCAGGTTCAAATCATGAATAGCACATTAGGATTCAGATTTACTTCATATCTGCCAACATTTGTCTCTGAAAATCCGGGAGGGGTGGGGGTGGTGGGGATGAGCAGAGCGACCAGAAGGGGTGCCTGGTCTGTCGGCGATCCGGGGGTGTTAGGCCTCATTTACAGGGCAGGGGTGTCAGCTTCAATGCTTCCCATTCACTTTGAATGGGTGACGACAGCCGTTGCCGAAATGCATTGTGTATCCGTCTGCGCCGCTGTGGCGTTGATCGCTGCAGAAGTTGGGACTTTCTCAACTTTTCAGGTGCCGACGGAAGCGCCAGCTTACTGTATACAAATACACCAGCTCAGACAGTAGGCGATTGCTAACTAATTTCATTGGCTGACGTTGCTATGATAATAGCGTCAGCACCAACTTCAGACATGCACCTCTGTCAAGCGTTGATGCTGAAGCCCATGTGAATTAGGGTGTTACAGATTATACCAATCACCTGAGGACCTGGGGAAGGGGTTGAAATTCCGCGAGTTTTCCGAGAGAAATGACAAACCGGGAGGTGGGTCTGAAATACGGGAGACTCCCAAGAAAAATGGGAGTGTTGGCAGGTATGATTTACTTTGTCACAACTCAAAAAGCATATTCTGCATATACCAACTATTAGGAGCTGAACTAGAAACCTCACTCCCCTGGCTTCAAAAAGGTACACAACTGACTGATGCATCATTTTAACACTCCCATCTCATACTTTATGCTGGACATCTTAAGAATATCCCTCTGTACAGGGCAAGAAGATCGAAAGGGGTTACATTCTTGTTGTAACCCGGATGGGGGTGTGGGTAATGTAGGATAATGTAAGATTTGTGTGAGTAAACCCTACTCCCTGACCGTAAGAGGTGCACTAGCAACTGATAGCGCAGTTAAGGCCTTTTATCGTCTTTGTTAATGTGCCCATTTCACATGCTGGATAAGTTGGTTCCAATCCCACTATAAATAGGCATGCAGGGTAAGTAGAACCAGAAGGGGTTACATTGGTGCTGTAACCCAGATGGGGTAACAGAGTCCAGGTGGTAAGAGCTGTGCAAGTAAAGCTCACTCCCCTGGCCAAAAGAGGCATACTAATAACAGACACCACAGGTAACAGACTCAGTGTCCTTGTTAGTGTGCCAAAATTATTTCCAGAGGAACATTTGGTTTTGAATTTATTTTAAATTTACCTGCATACTGTATTTGTAATGAACGCCCTATCAATAATTGTGCAAGTTAACCTCCCTCAACTGCTGAGGTGCAAAACTGATTTTGTCCTCAGTGTCCTTGTAGAGCACCCACCTCCCATGCTGAAAACACTGATCTTAATCCCACTCTGAGCAGGTTGCGTTGAACCAGAGAGGTTACACTGACATCATGACCCGGATACAGGTGAGGGTAACCAAGGTCAGCTTAGTAACAACACAAGGAAATCTTACACCCCTGGTCTCAAGAGGAAAACTAATGACTGCATCGAGGCAATGTCCTTGTTAGCATGCCTACATCCGGTTAGAATCCCAGAGGGTTTATATATATACAGCACTACATTTGGATCACTGCCATTTTCAAATCATCTCCTGTGGCCTCATGGGACAGCAAAGTGTCCATTAGATGCACAAGTCATCTGGATATTGTTTTGCTGTTTTTTCATGAATTTAGATATACTACTCTGCTCAAATTCTTTTTACCTATATATAATATGAAAGTAGGCATATTTGGCTTAAGAGAATCACTTAATTCTCCATTAAAAACTGCGGAAAAGGTGCAAAAATGCACCAAAAGAAAGGGGAAAAAAGAGAGTGAAAAGTTATTTCCCATTTTGCTGCTGCATCCCCTTGGAACAAGCTCAATTTAACCTTGAAGAATAATGAGATCTGACGTGCTTAAATGTTAGCATTCTTAAATCACCAGGAAGTGCCTCGGCGGAGCCCATAATCACTGTGCCAAATTGCTGTGCTCACTAATTTCATTTCTCCCTCCGCATTCACTGGCAGTTAGACTCCATTACTCAACAACAGCCATTTAATGCTCCCAGGTCCCAGAGGTGTTACATTAAAATGTAATAACTTGCAATGTAAATGAAAACAAAAACCATTATTTTTCCTCTCCCTCCCCATCCTCTTCCATCTCCTCCTACCTATCTTTCTCTGTAGGGGGAGTTGGAATCTAATTCTCAGCCCATCTGGCTGGTGTAATGAATGCAAGCTAAGCCAGGATGCTCTCCTATTGACTCTGAGAGCATGGCGAAACACCTGATTGGCCCTCCTGGGGTATTCTGTGACATTGGGCCAGTAGTAATTGGAGACCCATAACTCTGTTATGTACGGACTATCAATTTCTAAATTGGTCTGCCTGCATTTGCGGCATTGTTTGATAAGGTGATCTCCCTAGAATCGTAAAACTGTAATATGTTTTGATAAGGTGGGGAAGAGGCGCTTAGGCCAGGTTTAACCTCTATGCAGTGAGCGGCCTCCCTCTGAGAGGAGCAGCTTTAGCTATAGGAGTCCTGCAGCATAGCAGGTTTCATTATGATCAGGCCACTTCCGCACAGAGAGGAACCTCAGATTGTATTAATAACATAGCAGGGGGGAGTTAGTCTGGTCAATGAGCTGCAAAAAACCATGTGGACAGTCTGCTCTCGGCATTCTAACTGCTAAATCAGGCACATGCCAACATGCATACAAAATCTATTAAAGCTAAATGAATAAACAATATAAAATACAAAACAATGTGATGAATTAAATGGCTTAATGGCAGACCTAATGTAAAAACAGCGATTATGTTTTTTTCTGAATATATCAGAGTAAAACAATAAAACAAACTGTAGGGCAGCACTTGATTTTGCCTATGGAGATGTCTTTGCCAAAGGGAGGGAAGTAATTTTAGTTATTTTTAAAGAGGTGTTAGATGTGGTGCATTTATAAATGAGTACATTCCATTTTGAAAATAAATATTTTTATCCATTTCTCAGTAAATATAGGCAATATATTTAGGTGCATTTAAACAAAACAATTTACAGATGATTTATTAACCTGTATGCTGTGAAAAACACTGAGATAAGTCACAGATTCACAGACTCCATAGCAGACACAAGTTTACTACGTGCTGCCACAACCCTCAATCTGACAACTCAGTGCGCTTTAACTAACTTAAATAACTTTTTTTATTTATGATAATACGTTTTGAATTAAGTTTTGGAGAGACAGGATAAAAGTTATCATGTTATTTATAAAGCATATATATATATATATATATATGAAACAACACATTTACCTCAATTCCAAGGAGAGTTTGACAGCATGTCGTGGCTTGCCGCAGAACAAAATGCATAATTTTAATGGCCACAACTGTATTTATTAAAATAATATTTTAGTCACAGAATGTCACGTAATGGACAACAGAGTTTAGGATCCAAATGCAGATTTATTACAAGAATAATATTACAAGGTCAGTACCGGCAGCAAGCTGTTTATATAGTCCATGAATCAGTCCATAAATAGCTTCAGCTGTGTGTGTGTTTGCAATCAGCGGAAAACAGGTACCGGTGTGTGTGAGGTGCATGCAGGGAGTTGCAGTCCTTTAATGTGGTGTGTGACTAACACCAAACATCTTTAGAAATAGAAAGATAATGAATTTAAATTAAATTAATGCAAAAGTTAACAAAAAAAATACAAATGTTACATGTTTCACCAAAATGTAATTTATTTTTGCATTTTTATAAATATGTATTTAATTTTTTTTCCACAATATACATATTGTACTGATTTTGGACCATTATTGTCAAGTTATTTTGTTAGATTAGCTCCAAAATTGGCTTTGGTACTGACTAATCAAATGTATACGCACAAATATGATATTGTAAAGCATCCTATAGAAAATATTAATTTAAATGAGAGATTTGTGAGGGGTGTACTCATATATGTATAATATATATGTAAGTATATACATTTTTCTATTAATTTTTTTTCCAAAACATTTGACTGGTCTTCAAAAAAAAAAAAAAAAAACATGAAGGGACTAAATTATATTAATCTGAGCACCTTATGCAACCAGACAAAACTGAATATATGTCAATGACCATTGGAAATCTTAAACAGACTGTCAGATTTTTTTTTGCCTCATCCTTCTTCGAGAACAAGTCTACATAATCATAACCAATTTATGCATTGGGGACATGATAACCTCCTTTTCCGTAAACACGCAAACGCCTCCACAATCTAGGAGATCTAACAGGCATGGCAGAAGGCACGTAGCAGAGTTGGTCTGAGACATGCCTGTCCTTCTGCTGCCCAGAAGGTGGAGAAAACAGTGACCATGAGGTTTAATACTAAGCATATAAGGTGTTATATACAAGTTTGTGTGTGGAGACGCCTAAAGAGCAAGATAAATATGCTCGCTTTGCTACAGGAAATATGGGTTGTACCTGCTGGGGTGCAACTGTTAGCCTGAAGCGAAGCCGCAGAGGAGCTGAGGTAAGATTGAATAGTGCTAGTGTTAAAACCACAAAAAGGTTCTGCCCATATTTCATCTTTTCTCTCATTACCCTTTTGCTCACTTTTGCTTTCTGTCTTTTTCCATTGCATGCTCAAGCTCGTTTCCTGTGGCCAGTGCATAAATTTGCTGGTGACTGCTACCTTTAATGCCTAAGCATTGTAGAGTGTGATCTTACACCTCGCACATGACGCATAGTGAAACTGAGGCCGCGAAGAGGAAGAAACCGACATTCAAAACACATACATGGAAAGAACGTAATAAAAAAATTGTTTACAGATTTTTTTAAGGCATTTAAAGGTTAAACATGCTTATTTTTTATTTAATAAACACTATACTGTGGTTGTATGTAAAAAAAAATAATTATGTTTTTCTAACTCCCCATTCTCACAAGGCGTCAGTGTTAAAGATTCTTTAAATGGAGTGACATCAAAGATTGCCGAATTGAAAATGCATTGGGTACATTGCTCATGGCAGAAGTTGAAAACACCAATGTGTCAGCCATTCAGATTGCTTTATGCAAATAGACTAGTCAAGCATGTTCGTGCTAAACCAGAGAATAGCAGTTCGTCAGACCATGATGACCAAGTGTTGTGAAATTCATGTCAATAGGCGAAACAGGTTTGTTTATGGCTCCGACAAATGTGCTGGTGTAACGCCAAACTGCATCTGAGGCTCTCTCTCAGTGCTTAAATATATTAACAACAAATTCTAGGTTCTTCATGGTTACCTAACACTGACCACAACACATCAAATTTGTCACACTGCCGCCAAATATTATACTATCAAATATTATAAACCAATTAATCATTCATAGGTTAATTGTTTTCACGATTGTCTGATATTTTAAGTGAGACATACTTCAAATGTTTTCAAAAACTCATTGTTTCATTTGTCTAATGCTACTCACTAGCCCACTCACTAAGCTTTTGACCTTTAGACTGCTTTGCTAGTTTTGCTTCTGGACTACTTTGTTCATTCTGCCTCTGAACTGCTTTGCTCGTTCTGCCTCTGAACTGCTTTGCTCGTTCTGCCTCTGCACTGCTTTATTATTATATGTTGTTAATGTTTTTTGTATGTGTTTTTTGTTTTGATTTGTATTGTTTTGTGTCACAGATTGTCTCTCATTTACTGGATATACCGCCATATCAGCAGCGATTACTGTAGATAATGAACTTGCGGTCCCTATAAAACACCTCTTTTGTTGTATAGAATAAAGTTGCTTTGTCCTCAGGTCGGTCGCATCTTACTATCCTTATTTGCTTTGAAATATTGTTCTATATTATGTTTTTGAGTATACTTTATTAAAGCATTGCTTAAAAAACTTTTGCTAACCTTTTTCTTGCTTAAAATTGGTATAGGAGAGACTTTTATTTAAATTTTTTGGATATGTATTAGATATCTGTTAGAATAGTTAGTGAAGACTTCACTTAAGTGTTCGGTAGGTTAATTATATTATTTATTTTAAAGATCTGTTTTTTTGTTATTTTCAGTAAAACATATATTTTTTGTCATGGATTTAACTTGCATTTTCTTTATTTTTGTCCGGGCAGCTCAACAGTCTTTGGTTAATGAACTACTTTATTGTGTTTCACCCCTAGTGGATGTAATTTGAAGGAAAAACTAATATTGCGATTGGTAATCACCCAGTGCTTCATGATCAATCTTTATATACACACCGGGACTCAAACCACATGAACCAAGCCTAGAAGGAGGTGGCAGAGGAAGTTGGTAAATATGGTGTGTTTAGTGGTATGTGATTGGCTGTCATCAATTTGAGAATCATATCAGTGCAAAGCTTCAGACATGCCTCATGTGATTGGGCCATAAGTCATCTCTGCATTATGTTATACAATACACAGTAAATATGGTAATATTACTTTAATTATTACTGCAGTATAATTAATATTATTCAAGCAACTTACTGAAATTAGCAGCAGAAAATACATATGTACTTAATATTACAAATAATAATAATAATAATAGTAATAATAGTAATAATAATAATAATAAAAATAATAATTATTATTATTATTATTATTATTATTATTATTATTATAACAAAATAGTAATCACAAAAAATGCTCAGCCTAAATCGTATTACTTTTTAACGGTAGTCTAAATTATATTCCTATTTTAGTATAGTAACCGCATGCAGAAGGCTCAAGACAAGACTATATCCTGGCATGAAAATAAATGCTCCTTAAAAGCTAAAAAAAAAGATCATCATTACACCTCCAGAGGGCTACAAAAGCAAACCTTCAGAGTTCTTAATAAAACTAACACAGAAAGTGTTATAGGAGGTGTTAAAATCTCAGGTAGCAAGGAAAGGAGAAAGAAGAAGAAAAAAAAAAACATGATGAAATTCAACTTCCCTCCCTGTAGCCCTGACAAAAGGCAAGAGGCAAAGCTCTCTTCTCGCCCTTAGGAGAGACGCCATGTTGAAACCCACTAGAGCTATAAAAGAAACATTTTAGCTTGTGTGTAAGAGCCGTATCGCTCCGAGCGCTGCTTAATTTCTGCCTTTGTTTGGGTGGCAGGGAGGCTCTCAGGGTTCTGTAAGGCCTGCGGGTCTTTTGTCTCACAGTAGAGGAGGTCTGTTCAATGCCTGAAGCATTTTTGTTCAGAGAAAGCTTTTGTTCCGCCCCTCATGCTGAGATTTGGCAATGGGTCTCAGGCTGAAACACAAACCCAGACAGAAGCACAGGTATTTCCTTGGAGATTGTGTCAAGAACTAGCGTGCCAAACACAGCCTGAGATCGTAAGAAAAGAACAGCGATGCTGTAAAGGAACCTAGAACATAATTAAAACAAGTGTCTCTTTGGAGTCCATGGCATTGACATGTTTCAAAGGCTAATTAAAAAAATTATATGTAATTGTAAGGACAGGTTCAGTTCTGCTTGTCCATCCAAAACATGCCACTATTAGGTTATGTATTTGTTAGCTGTGGTTGCTAAGGTGCTTAATTGAAATGCTAAGACAGCTATGTACAGGTGGTTGCTAGGTTGTTATTCAGATACACTCTCCTATATTGTGGATTCAAAAACAGTGATTCTACAACTTTTCCACTCAAATTTCAGCACAGATAATTAACATGATGTTGCTTTTACAAACAGAAAAAAATAGCTTTCTATGAAGACAATTATAAAGACCAACAGATCATGATTGACTGAACAATACAATGGGAACCACTGATGGATAGAATGACAGAATCACATGTAGAATCACAGCTAACATTATGGATGGGTGAATGGATGGATGGATGGAAGACAGAACAGTAGATTGAAGACAGAAAGATAGATACAATATCTATAGATATTGTATAGATATATACAATATCTATAGATATTCTATACAAATAGCTAGCTAGCTAGCTAGCTAGATAGACAGACAGACAGATAGACAGACAGACAGTCAGACGGACGGATGGACAGACAGACAGACGGACGGACGGACG
>CAIGQZ010000427.1:22799034-22816526 GCA_903798205.1 Danio tinwini
GTCCGCTACTTTACAGTAAATTTCTGTAATTTAATGTCCGCTATTTTACAGTAAATTTCGGTAATTTAAGGGCCATTATTTTACAGGGGGGTTTTCCGGCACCCCAGCTGCCAAAAATAAGATTTTTAGTAATTTTTACAAAAAATTTTATATTTTTCAGTAATTTTCCAGCTGGAAAGGCATCTCCTGTGTAAAAAATATGCTAGAGTAGTTGGCGGTTCATTCCGCTGTGGCGATCCCTGATAAATCAGGGACTAAGCTGATGGAAAAATTAACAAATAAATGAATAGTAAACAAAATAAGAAAATAACACCGCTCCACTCTCTCCATTAAACACAATCTAGATGGAAGCCTCCTACGGCTTTTCTGATATTTTAATAATCTCTGGACTTTCTATTATCTCCCAAAACCATCTTGATTTGCAGAAAAGGGAAGTCCAGCATTACAGCATAGTGGTCGAGTGGAGGATCCTGGGGTCTCGCTGCGCCACACAGGCCTTAATGAGCTTTTAATGTAGCTTCCCATTTCAGTCAGGAGACCGAGCTCGCAGCCAAACAATAAAGTGAATAAATGCCTCCGCCGAGAATAATCTACAAAGGTGCTTGGCATCCCTCATCTCTCTCTCTCAGAATGAATAAAAACCACACCGCTCATTTTCTCTCCCAACAAATAGATGTTTGTAATTGGAAGTTTAATTTATGATCGGGTCGTCTTTTGGATAATGATATCGAGCCATTGTAATTCGCTGATGCAAATGGTAGTTTATAACGGTCCATAAAAATGCCGGTGCCACGCAAACGAACAACCAAACATCCTGAGTGTTCATTATGCTCCTCATTAAGGCATTCAAGTCTCTGTTAAATGCTTTTCGAGGCCGAGGCAACATGTAATTAAAGCCTGATTGAGCAATAGCACATATAACGTAGCCGAGCAATTTACATTCGTCACCATTTGCACCGAGCTACAAAGACCCGCTTATGCCAGAATGGAAGGGGGCAGGAGGTACTGGCAAACAGTTTGAGAAAAATAAATAAATAAATAAAATACAATTCACACTCCTTTGGTTTAATGACTATTGTTAAAGTGGGCAATTATATCACAGCTATGGAAGAAGAAAATAAAATAATACTTAAAACTTAAATGGCGGGCCATTTAAATACAAAAATGCCAGATAAAAGATATCAAGATTGTAGTTTGAACATGTTGAAAAACTGAGCAAGATATAAATAGAAACTAACGGTGCTTACTTCATCAACATGAATGCTAGGTGACATTAAAACTGCTTGCTAAGAAGTTTATATGCAGCTAGGCTAAAGTAGCATTTCTTCTTAGATTATCGCTGTATAATGCATATTAAATATGACCAGAGCAACTGCTTTGCTCATAGATATTTACAGTAGAAGTCAAAATCTTTCCTTTTTCAAATATTTCCCAAATTATGTTTACAAGAATTAGGAATTTTTCACAGTATTTCCTTTTTTTTCTGGAGAAAGTCTTATTATTATTTCACCTAGAATGATTGTTATGCAATAATTTGCCTAAATACCCTAACTTGCCTAATTATTATATTTTACCTAGTTAAGCCTTTAAGGGCGCTTTCACACTAGCACTTTTGGTCCGCACCCGAGTTCGTTTGACTTCATAATACGGTATGTTTAGCTAGTGTGAATGTGTCTACTGAACTTAGGTGCGCATCCGTGAACCGTACCCGAATCCGCCTCAAAGAGGTGGTCTGGGGTACGGTTCATGCGAACTCTGGTACGGTTCACTCCTAGTATGAATGCAATCGTACCAAATAGCGGAAGTGAACCGCCAACGGTACAACAAACTATCGTTTTCATAACGTGCGTGTGCATGTGTGTGTGTGCGCGCTCCACGTATTGTACCTTGGTAACATGCGGGACTGAGCCAAGCACAGTGATACACAGTGATGTCTGCTTGTCTCCTCCAAAAACAGCTTCTGCAGACACTGTGTGATGTTCTGAATGATTATAATATTTTTGCAGCAGATGGACGCTAGTTGCTTTCTGTATGTCCAAAACTAAAAGATTCAGCAAAAGCTAATCAATCGCGATGTGTGGAAGTCTCCATTTTGTCGTTTTGCTTTCGTGACCGTCACCTAGCAACAGCTGTAAACAAAACAGCAGCTCGATGACGCAAGCGTACGGGTTTAGAAGGAAAAAAGACAGTGTGAACACAAACCAACCGAGAAGGTGGCAAGGGGGGACAATAGAACTTGGGTACGGTCCAGGCAATTGAACCAAGTGTGAAAGCACCCTTAATGTTACTTTAAGCTGTATAGAAGTGTCTAGAAAAATATCCAGTAAAATATTATATACTGTCATCATGGCAAAGATAAAATAAATCAGTTATTATTAGAGATGAGTTATTAAAACTATCATGTTTAGAAATGTGTTGAAAAAAAGAACAGAAATTGGGCAAGAAAAATATTCAGGTGGCCTAATAATTCAGGAGGGCTAATAAATCTAACTTCAACTTTATAAGGAAATGCTGTTACTCCTGCAGTTCTGTATAGGCCCCCCCTGGTGGAAAAAAATGATTTTGTATTTTTAACCAACATGTCTACAGTTTTAGGTCTGTACCAGTATTTTCTTTTTATGTAGCATAATTTCATAAAATTAGATTCTGACTGATAACTTTTCTTCCAAGGTTTCTACAGATATTGCATACACATACACACACATTTCAAAGACCAGTACGCTAGCAATAAAATGCGTTCCTCTGGAAGAAAGTGTTTCCTAAATTCAAGAGTATGTTCATTTTGGGAAACTTAAAATGAACTCCAAATAATAATACTGACATTTTTTACTATTCTACATTTCATAAAAACGCATTCTTCCTTGTTATTTTGAACTAGAAAAATTGGCAGCAACTCCAAAACATGCTAGCAGCGTCTGATTTGGGAATGAGTTTTGTCTTTTAAGTTAACCCATTAATACTAAATTAAACACTGGACTGAACTGACTGCATCTGTTCTCACTGATTCAGTCTGAGTGAGCCTCCACTTACTGATTCACTGGTTAAAATAATACCGTCAGAGCACATTTCCAGTTACTGATTTAAATGATCCAGTCAGATCAGACCACCCAGAGCCTCCAGTAAACAACTCACTGATTAATTTGATCTGGTCAGAGAAAGCTGCCACTTCACAGATTCAAACAAACAGGTCAATGAAAGTCTCCAGTTAAGGATTCACTGATTCAAATGATCCAATCAGAGGAAGTATCTACTTAACGATTCACTGAACAATTTCCTCATATGTGTGAACTCGTATGTGTGAACATGCCATAAAGCTCTTTCTGATTCTGATTCTGATTAAAATAATCAGGTCACTGAAAGTCTCTACTTAATGATTCCCTTATTTAAATGATCATGTCATTGAAAGTCTTTAAACGATACACTGATTCAAACGAACAGGTTAATGAAAGTCTCCAGTTAAGGATTCATTGATTAAAATGATTCAAAAGATCCAGTCAGAGGAAGTATCTACTTAACGATTCACTGATTCAAATAATCGGGACACTGAAAGTCTCTACTTAACGATTCGCTCATTCAAATGATCATGCCATTGGAAGTCTTTAAATGATTCATTGATTCAAACGATTCAGTCAGTTAACGATTAACTGATACAGGCTGAAAATATATTCTGACATTTATATGCCTGTAATATAAATATATACTGCCTTTTTGCTCATTGATCATCTGCCATAAAATCTGAACACTGTAACACCAAGATCATATAGGTTTGATCCCCAAAGAAAACAGATAGATAAACATTAACCTTGAAATCACTTTGAATAAAAACAGCAGCCAAATATACTGTAAATGTAGAAGTTTGATGGAAATCACTGCAATAATAATACTGATGCTTGCTTTGGCATGTACCTCGCAAAAAAAAAAAGAAAGAAAAAAAAAGAAAGACAACATATTAACATTACTAATACCGTAAAAGAAAAAGTCAAGAGGGTCACTTATTTTAAAAGTCTATCGAGACTTGAACACAAAACTAAAAAGATCCGTTTTTAACTCTCCTAAGTAATATCTTAATTTACAATGTCATAATGGAAGGTTGTTTTGAAGCGGGGCTTGAAGAAACAAGCTTTTGAATATGTATTAACTTACATCTGCGAGCTGCATAATAAGTCAGGCCTTGAGACAATGATTGCAGGCATATTTTCATTTGTAGAGCTTAATTCAGAAAGCATGCCGGACCACACAGCCATGAATAATTAAAGCCTAAACAGCATTAAGCGCAAAAAAGCTTAAACAGGAAAAGCAATTAGCAGTTAATTCCCAACATCTGAACTGCGCTCACATTTCCTTTCCATTCTCCTGGTTTAAGCCGACCGCAATGTGTGTGAGTGAGACGGTCCATCTCCAGTGGAAAAGCAATCCAAGGTGAAAATGAAGTTACCATTCATCGCTATTGAAAGAGAGAAGCCTTCAGCGCTGCTCTAACGCTATGTCGTGCGGCCTGAGAAAAATATTTTCATTTCCATTGAGCCGCTGCTTCTCAGAACCACCTTTATGTTTGGCTACTGGACTATGCAAGTGTGTGTTTCATCTGGGCTCCCATGATGGAACCAAAAGCTTCTTTGTATGTGTGTATGTGTGTGAGGCCTCGAAGCTTCTACCTTTATCTCCCTGTGTGACTGATGTGTTGAAACCCTGCTGAGGTTAACAGCGCTTTTTATCTGTTGCTAGCAGCAACAGCCCAGTTCCCCCGGTGTGAGGGGAGAAACAGGACCGGGCCGCACACAGCGATAAACAAATATGGCTTTCACCCAGAAACACACCCCTCGGACAAACACACATACAAAAAAAAAGTGCAGGATATTGTCAGAGCATCAAACTATAACCCTGGCGCTTCTTCAACAAATGCACCAGAGGCATAACATGGGGGGAAATACTAAGCCAGTAAACCTAAAAAATGAGTTGCAGGGTTGGTTGCAGGCAAGCAGGTAAAAAAATGATACAAACACTAGATAAAAATTGTAAAATGCAACTAAGCATATATAACCAGTAGTTATTTAAATTAAAAATAAATAAATAAACAACTTAGATATAATGCAACCTGAAACTTGGTCGTTGATGTTAAAGTTTATGCATCACTGTATTAATTAATTAATTAGGTTTCATATACACTACATATATAATGGCAATTTATATACCTTCCAACAAGACAATGACCCTAAGCACACAGCTAAAAAAAAAGTGAATTCACAACAACTCACAATTCACAACAACATGTTCTTAAATGGCCCAGCCAGAGCCCTGATTTAAACCCAATTATGCATCTCTGGAGAGACCTAAAATGACTGTCCACTAATGTGTACCATCCAACCTGACAGAACTGGAGAAAATCTGCAAGGAGGAATGGCAGAGGATCCCCAATCCAGGTGTGGAAAACATGTTGCATCTTTCCCAAAAATCGCCCAGCCATAGCTCTGACTTAAACCCAATTGAGCATCTCTGGAGAAACCTAAAAATGGCTGTCCACCAATGCTTACCATGCAACCTGACAGAACTGGAGAAAATCTGCAAGGAGGAATGGCAGAGGATCTCCAAATCCAGGTGTGGAAAACACGTTGCATCTTTCCCAAAAAGACTCACGGCTGTATTATATCAAAAGGGTGCTTCTGCTAAATCCTGAGAAATGGGTCTGAATACTTATTTTTTTTATTAATACAGTTTTTATTTACTGCTTGATCAATAAAACACACAACAGGTAAATAAATACAAATTCAAGACTATAATTCCACATTCCTCAAATTCAAAACACCAACCACTGTTCTCGAATCAGCGCCAACGCTTCAAAAACAACTCCAAAACCAATAGTTCATGCTGACAGTATCAGTCTATCCCACATCAGAAAGCAGAACAACACCTTCTCACCAACAAATGGCACATAACAGAGGTTACTTTGCCCGAGGTTGTATTCGTGTTCTCCACGTAGGTGGTGTTTGGGCCTGCAGGTGCTCTGATCTGAACACCAGTGGGTGTTTGCTGCAGAATGGAGGCGTGTGATCCATGACAAGAAGATGGAGACCACTTTAATTTGTCATTTTTGGTTCATATCGGTGTCAGGAGTCCTTTGTATCAGCTTTGATGAATTATAATCAGGCAGTTGCTTTGTAGGAACACAATTTTATATGTCATGGTTAAGTACCGGCAATGTTTGCAATCATTCTTTATGAGACACAAGAATGACATTGACTCTAATCTTGTGTGAACAGCACCAAGCATCAGCTTTTTTCAGATGGAATGAGGGGTCAGACTGTAAACAGAGCACCTGTTCTGAACAAGCTAACCCTGACAGAGAGAGGCAGTGAAAGGATAAAATAAGCCACATGAAGATGTGCATTAGTGTCTTTACAAAAGGTAAGAGATGTTATAAAACCCCACTGGCACAAATGCAAAATGTATATTATTATTATTTTTGTTATTCAAAATAATTAATTGCAATTTGTCTAATGTTATAGTTGGAATGAGACAAAATAATCTTTATACAATTTTAATAGCAGAGAGTGAAAAAATGCCTAGATTGTATATAAAAAAGATACAATACAATGTGACCAAAGTTTTAATACATTTATTATTATTAATATTATTAGTTGTAGTAGTAGTGGTAATAGTAGCAGTATTGTTGTTGTTGTTGTTGTTGTTATTAATAATGGAAATAATACATTTTAATTTGTTTAATATTGTTGTTAAATTTTGAATTATTATTATTTGTATTGTTGTTATTATTATAAAATATATACATTTATGATTATTAATATTATTAGTTGTATTAGTAGTAGTAGTAGGAGTAGTAGTATTGTTGTTGTTATTTATAATGGAAATAATAAATATTGTTGTAAAATGTTACATCTGTATAACAATTCAATATAGCAGAGACAAAATGTAAAAAAATATAAAGTTTAATACATTATTGTTATTATTATTAATTAGAAATGCATCAATAATGAAAACTCTAGAAAAGTAGAGCACACGGAGAGAACATGGGGAGAACATGCAAACTCACAGAAATGCCAACTGACCCAGCCGAGGCTTGAACCTGCAACCTTCTTGCTGTGAGGCAACAGCGCTACCCACTATTATTTATATTATTATTATTAATCATTATAATTATTAACTGGCGTCACGGTGGCACAGTGGGTAGCACGATCTCCTCACATCAAGAATGTCGCTGGTTCGAGCCCTGGCTGTGTCAGTTGGCATTTCTGTGTGTAGTTTGCATGTTCTCCCAGTGTGCGTTACAGGTGAATTGGGTAAGCTAAATTGTCCATCCGTAGTGTATGTGTGTGAATGAGTGTGTATGGCTGTTTTCCAGTAATGGGTTGCAGCTGGTAGGGTATGCTGCGTAAAACATATGCTGGATAAGTTGCGAAAAAACTTCCGGAAAACTCCCAGAATTTCAACCCCTTCCCCCAGTTCTCAGGTGATTAGTACAATCTGTAACACCCCATTCACACGGGGCTTCAGCGTCAACGCTTGACAGAGGGCGTGTCTGATTTGGGGTTGAAGCGATCGTCATAGCAGTGTCAGCCATTGAAATTAGTCAGTAATTGGCTACTGTCTGAGCTGGTGTATTTGCATACAGCGATCTGATTGGCTAGAGCTTCCGTCTGCACTTGAAAGTTGAGAAAGTCCCAACTTCTGCAGCGATCAACGCCACTGAAGCGGCGCTGACGGATCCACAATGCAGTTCGGCAACGCCTGACATCACCCATTCAATGTGGCTGACACCACCGGATCGCCGACAGACCAGGCACACCTTCCGGTCGCTCTGCTCACCCTAAAGCCTCCAAACAAAACAAACCCCACCTATACACCCAAGTCTCACAGATTTTCAGAGACAAATGTTGGCAGGTATGGGTTCATTCCACTGCGGCAACCCCAGATCAATAAAGGGACTAAGCCAAAAAGAAAATGAATGAATGAATGAATGATAATTAACATTATTATTAATATTATTATTATCATTATTATGACTAGCATTACTATTACAAGAACTAACTGTTCATCATTCGTGTTTATCAAATTGCTACTCTTTGTGAAAAAACACAGAAGATCTTTGTGCAAAAACTTTTCCAAATATCCGTCATTATTTAAATGCAAAGATTGCTAAACAATGTGAAAACTTTAACCATGCAGTCACACATCTATCAATAAATTCAATGTGTTGTCAATCCAAAACTATTCCTAAGCTCAAATAAGCCTCTCCCACTGGGGGCCGAACTCACAACTTTCCAGGTGGTGTCCCACTTCTCCAGCCTCCATCAGCCTCCACACATCTCTCTCTCTCTCTCTTTCTCTCTCTCTCTCTCTCTCTCCCTTTCTCTCTCTCTCTCTCTCCATGCATTAGCCTTTAGCACTTTCACTCCTCGCAGATGATTACCAACACAACGTGAAGTGTCAGAGCGGCCCCCAGGGGCCCCTGACCGTAACACTGCGCCTCCAATTCTGGAAGATAACACACTCATGCACAGAAGCACACACACAAACTTGAGCCTGGAGCATTTGGTGCTTTGTTAATCTTATAAGCACAAACACACACACACACACACACAGAGAGAGAGCGAAGGGCCAAAGGGTCCGACTACACATAAACAGATTTGATGGCACTGCAGTGTAAAAGTGAAACACCCTGCAATATTCTGCCTTTTTCTTTATTTTCTTCATTTCCCTCTCAGTTTTTTCTCTTTTATCTCACTCACAACATCATGTACAGAGGAGGACAAGGTTTGTGGCTCTCCGGTCATGTATTTTCTGCTTAAACTGATATGACAGTGGAGGCTTACAGGCCTTTTACAGAGACGCTTTCTTTTCATTGCCATGTCGGAAAGTGGCCATGAGGCAACATGAGTTTAACATGCTCTACTTTTCACTGAGGGGAGAGAAAACAATATGACAATGCTAAGATCGAGTCTGTTGCTGTCTAAAGGATATAAATAATGACAAAAAATAGCTAAACTAGAAGTCGGTTTTCTCTGGTGGAGCTTGTTATGGAGCTATTGTCATGTAAGACGTCAATATTGCATCAGGAAACTTTTTATAACTTTGTGCAATTGAATTAACGTGGATAATTTGAATTATCTTAAGACCTACTGCACCAGGTTTACTAAAGTTAATTCATTCATTCATTTTACTTAGGCTTAGTCCCTTATTTATCAGGGGTTGCCACTGTGAAATGAACCACCAATTATTCGGACATTGGTTTTACACAGCTGAGAGAGAGAGAACATGCAAACTCCACACAGAAATGCAAACTGGCCCAGCAGGGACTCAAACCAGTGACCTTCTTCCTGTGAGGTGACAGTGCTAACCACTGAGCCACCCTTTATTAAAGTTAAATAAATAAATAAATAAATAAATATACATACAGTATATGTGTGTGTGTGCTTAGAATCAAAATAATTCATTCAAAATAATTTAGTAAGTTGGTAAATGCCAGAACAATTATTTGTTATTGTTTTGTGCAACGTAAAATATGTGGACGTGGATTTACAAATTATCGTGTTGTACAGCAGATGGTAAAAAAATATTTAATAATAAATACACATATACATATATATTAAAATATAGATTAGAGGTGCAATGGTTCAATTTATTTCCCAGTGATGGGTTGCAGCTGGAAGGGCATGCGCTGCGTAAAACATATGCTGGATAAGTTGGCGGTTCATTCCGCTGTGGCAACCCCAGATTAATAAAGGGACTAAGCTGAAAAGAAACTGAATGAATGAATGAATAAATGATTGAATGGTTTAATTTACTTATGGATCATTATATATAATGGTTTTAGGGTCACAGTTTTGGTAAGATACAATATGTGCTATGTTTAGAAAAAAATGGCGAGCGAAAATTCATAGAACAATATACATATTGGTAACACTTTATTTTGATGGTCCGTTTGAGTATTAGTAGACTGTCTGCTAAACAGACATTTAACTGACAATAAGTAACTTTGCAAGTACATGTCAACTTACACTACTTCTAGCCCAAATCGCAACCTAACAGTATACTTATAATCTAATGAGAATTAGTTGACATGTAGATGCAATGTAACTTAAATTCAACAAACGGACCATCAAAATAAAGTGTGACCTACATATTTATTGGGTAACAAACACCTCACATTGAAGCAGGCTTCACACATTTGACAAAAAAAAAGTGTACAATCGCTAAATGCTTAAGCAAATTAAAGAGAGAAAAAGCTTAAATTTACATCTTGACTCAACAGTCTCAACCAATTGCAGCGGGGAAAATAAGAGTTAAAAACATCCTGTTTTTTCCTGGGAATATTAATTCTTAAGGAGCTGTTGAATTGAAGCAGATTTTAGTATAAAAAATGAATTGTATTGTTGTCTTGCTGAAATGTCCACCCTGGATTCATCTCCATCATTCTGCAAATGTAGATGTTGGACTGAAGCATTTATTCAGGGCTGAGGGTTGCTGAAGAACTACTGAGAGATTTCAGCTGCTGTCAGGGCTTTCACTGCCTTTCTACACCTCCCTTTCTTCATGTGTTCAATACTTTTTCACTGCATCATTTCATTTAATTACGCATAACTTAATTTGTACACTTATTACATTTGTTTTCTTTGCACATAAGGATTTCTTTGGTTGTTACCAAGTCAACGGCACCTTTAGAAATATGATTTCAGACAAAAATGATGATGTGTTCAATACTTATTTTCATCGTTGTATGCAGATAATAATTATGTCTACACATCTTAAAAATGAAGAACTTTTAGATTACTTCTCTTTACATTATGTGTGCATTACAAAGGCAACAATGCATTTTTATTAACATTCATTCCAGAGAGCTATGTTATCAGCCCCACTGTGGTGAGTGAAACTTTGTTATAATATTATAAATGTCATCTGTAATGTGTGTACTTGTATATACACTATATACGGTGTGTAGATTCTTACACAACTATAGGCTAGCTTTGCTTATTGCTATAAACACCACAAAATCATTTGTTTCTACTTGCGAATGGCCAAACAATACTGTACAGTATAAGAGACTGAGTACTGACTGCATGACAGAATGAGTCCTGAAACCTTTAAACTCTCATCTCTTCACTCTGACAAAACATAAGAAATAAATAACCTAGCGGCTCACAGCAGCAGTCGTACCTGACATTCTTAGGTGACAGGTAACGTCAGACTGTGTGTGTGTGTGTGTGTGTGTGTGTATACAAACACAAACATTTGAGCATCTGATGAAAAGTGAGCATTCTGTCATGCATAAATAGCGATCCTATGACATGCTGCTTGACATGCCTGCGGAAATTTAGCATATAAAATGCACGGCTGCTTTTGAATATTTCACAAGGGTATACAACACATATTTTTCCTCTCAGCTAGAGTGTCAAGTGTATACGCCACTTTAAAAAAAAAAAAAGTACTGGGAATATATTTATAGAGAATATGATTGTCTTCAGAATGAGAGCGGTAAATCAATAATACAATGAATCCCTGCAATTTCCAAAGCTTATTTTCATCCATAAGAAGAGCTTATATAAAGTATTGAACACGGAATAAAAAAACAGTTAATTTCCAGGTGAGTGTTATTTCTCGGTGTAATGTATTTATCTGTGAATAAAAGATGAGGAAGTGTGCTTTAAAAAGTAGATTATGAGCTTATGTTTGTAAAATGTGATTCGCGTAGCAGTGTACTCTGATAAAACGTGTGTGCGTGCATAACTCTTCACATATTGATAACTCGAACATTGCGGCACACAACACAATCATTATGAAACATGAAAATCTAATAAAAGCATCATATGGTTCTAATGAAGCAACACAAAAACAGGATGATCTTGGAGATAGTTAATCTACTCCAGTCTAATTTGATTTCAAAGTGTATTCTAAGACCAGAAACACACTCCAAGGTAGGGATTTCAAACATTTGATGCCAAAAATCCCTAAATATGATAATACGAAAGGATTCCACCCTAAAAAAAAAAAAAATAACAGCTATATCGGTGGTTTATATTCATATATCAAACTTTATAGTGAAAGTTCTGAGAAGAACTACAACCCCCAATGAGGGGAAGGGTTATCAGTATGGTTTAGAGCCATGCCTCCTTTTAAAAGTTGTATTTTTTCATAAAAATTAAGTAACATGAACTTGTACAAATTAGCCACTTTTCTGATTACTCAAAATAGTTACATTTCCTTTGTGAGATCTTGTGAAAACATTAAATAATGAAATAGCCAGCCCACAGTCCTGATCTAAACCTGATTAACAAGGTCTGGTAAATTCTTGGCAATAAATTTATGGCTAAAAAAAACACTACAGTGAGTGAACTTTAGAAGAAACCGGAGAGACTAGTGATGTCCCCGTGAGAAACTAGTAAAGTCCTGTAAAAGACTAGTGATTTTAGTATGAAGTATGAATTTGTACAAATTAGCCACTTTTCTGATTACCCAAAATATTTCACGTTTCTTTGTGAGATCTTGTGAAAACAGTGAATGATGAAATGGAGAGCCCACAGTCCTGACCTAAACCTGATTGAAAATCTCTGGTAATGTCTTGGCAATATATTTATGTTAAAAAAAGACACTACAGTCAGCGAACTTTGTAAGAAACTGGAGAGACTAGTAGTGATGTCCCATAAGAAACTAGTGAAGTTCAAGAGACTAGTGATTTTAGTATGAAATATGAATTTGTACAAATTAGCCACTTTTCTTTATGAGATCTTGTGAAAACAAGGAATAATGAAACGGACAGCACACAGTCCTGATCTAAAGTTGATTGCAAATCTTTAGTAAATTCTTGTTGATAAATTGAATTTTCAGTCAGTAAACTTTGGAAGAAACTAGAGAGACTAGTGATGTCCCATGAGAAACTAGTGAAGTGCTGTGAAAGACTAGTCATTTTTATGTAGCTGCAAATGTGCTGACATCATTCAAACGAAGGCCTGCACATTTCCTACTAATTTTTGCCTGCTGCAACCTCCAGAAACACTAGTAGTTTCCTCATACTGTACTACAATCATTGCCGTTATCTTTTTTTTAATCACCATTCTTCACAAAATGAAGATTCATCAGGAGTAAAAGATTTCACCAGGAGTATAATACTGTATGTTACTATTACCAAATATGATTTTTGTTTTGAAGAGGGATTTCTGAGGACCCCTTAAAGTTAAAGTGAAGCAGTCAGTGCAAACCAGTGTGATATAATAGGTAGAACAAAACACAATAAACACAATTTCATGCATTAGGTTCAATTTGGCCATCCAGTATGTATGGTCAATCCAATTACTTCTACTGTATCTGTTCACCTAAGAGAAAGGAACCAAACCTGTGGCATCAGACACTGCTGTATTCCAAGATGGTGGCACCTTTGCTCTAAAAGCTACAGTAAAACATTACATTTAATTCTAAATGCCTATATTATTTGCGTTTGTTGTATATTTTTCCATTAAAAAGGAAATCAGTTAGCAAAAGAATGTGAACTTTACTAGCTACTTTACTTCCACTTTAACATCTCTTTGAAGCCCTCAATTTGAAAACGTTCTTACACAAATATGCTATTGCTCCATCAATGCACAGCACTTATAAGATTCTGTTGAACATTTGCATGTGTTCTTGAGTCACTGGCAGCAACAAAACTCATTACTCATGGAAACACATTATCTCCAAATGCCAGGTAGCTCGCTGTAAACATTCAAAGTTTAACTAACATACACAGCAAGACTCTTGCTCTGCCTTAAAGAAAAGTTCAACCCAACTGAAACCAACTCAGGGAAGCATGTTAAATTGTTCACCCAAAAATAAAAATTCTGTAATTATTTACAAATTCTCTACTTGTTTTCAACTTGTTTCTGTGTTTTGTTAAACACAAAGAAAGATATACTGAAGAGTGTTGGGAATAAAACAGCCACTGACATCAATGGCTTGTTGTTTCTACTACATTCATCAGAACACCTTGTTTTGTGTTCAACAGCAAAAAATAAATAAATAAATAAAATAAATAAATCATAAAAGTTTAAAGGAAGCACTTATTATGTATAAGTATGAGTATGTATGAGTGAGAACATTTTTGGGTGATCTATCCCAGGGGTCAAAGTCCTGGAGGGTCGCAGCCCTGCACAGTTTGGTTCCAACCCTGCTTCGATACACTTACCTAGAGGTTTAAAACAAGCCTGAAGGACTCAATTAGTTTGATCAGGTGTGTTTAATTAGGGTTAAAGCTGAACTGTGCAGAGCTGCCCCCCCAGGAACTAAGTTAGACACCTTTAAAACAAATTCCCACTATGGCGCCCCTTGTGGCAATCCTTTAATACCAAAAATACAGCTCGAGTAACCAGAAGCATATGAGTTCACTTGAAGACCAAATAAAACCCAATCAAAATTCATCAATGGCTTTCACATGAGCTTTAACAGATGACCATGGCAGAATGAAGAAGAAGACATCGTCGGTGACACTTTAAACTACGTGAGCAGTAAAAATAAAAAAAAGGTCGTAAATATAAAGAAAGGCTCATTTAGCCAAGGTGCAACGGGACACCTTTCGCCATTTAATCAGTCATTCACCCAAGAGTAATGTCCCTAATATCATGGTTCCACCATTTCTCTGTTTAACATAATTAAAATGTCCGCTGCCGGGGCCATAAACGGGAGGAGAGGATACTGTAATTCTGCCGTAAAGCCGCAGAGCGTGAAAATGTCACTTACCGAGTACCCTCGTCCTGACAGAGAATGAGTGGAGCTCTGGGGGAGAGAGAGAGAAAGAGAGACAGAGAGGAGGAGACAAAGAGAGAGAGAACAACGTTGACCTTTGAGGGATACTGTGAGATGTCAGAGACATGATGAAGTTCTAGCACTTTAATATCAATATTCACATTAACCTTTTTCCCACCCTTCATTCCTATCGCTCGCCTAATGACATTCTGTATTCCAGCCCTCTCTCTCTCTCTCTCTCTCCATCTTTCTCTCCATCTCTCTCTCTCTCTTTAAAATTTGCTAGAGCACATGACTCATATGACTCAAGCACAACGCACCCCTGGACTAATCAGAAGTCTGGTTGCCCAAGGCCTTTTCTCATCACTGGGACCTTGGGATTATCTTAACTGAAAGAGCTTTTTGCAGCTGTTTTCCGAGTTAGACATTTTTTGGTGCTTTCCCATGTGATTGCTATGGGGATCTGGTTGCTAGAATGCTCCTATGTCCCTAGAATGTTGCTAGGATGTTGCTAGGGAGTTCTAGGTGGGTGCTTGCTAGTCTGGCACCTTAATAAATTCTTTTATTTGGTAAATGACACACTTCTCTTTAAAATCTAACATCATTTTATCACTAAAATCACGTTCACATGAATGCATTTTAGGCCATGTCTGTACACAGGTATTTTTTTTATAAACGTTTCCTCCACCATTACTTAAAAAAAAAAATCTGTCCACATGACAATGCAAATTTAATGCACTGTTAAAGCTATGTCACGGCGATGAGATCCTTGTGTGAATTCCAGCATGTAGGCTGGCTGTCTGTACTGGCCAATACAACGTGATATCTTTGAGCTTTCATCATTAATTCAAGACATAGACTTGGTTTGAACCAATGAACGCGCTCTATTGTGTATGAGGCACAACTTCATTAATATGCATGATTGCTTCGAAGACTGTTATTACCTGTTACAGTGTTCAGACGGAAGAGAGTTGTGTTGCCAACCGTAAATAAAACAAGTGGAAGAAGAAGAATTGTTTGGAGACATGGGTCGTCAGTGTTGTATTTATAAATGTGCTGCAACGTTTTTAATTCCCCTCTACGAGAGGGCAGCTGAACTTACGAGTGGATTACAGTGGTCTGCTTACACGCGACAATAATACGTTTGTAAGAAACAGTTTTTACCCGAGAGCTTTTCGAATCTGGAAATGGTGAAATCCGGATTTGCCGCTAATTTCCTTTCAAAAAAAGACGCGGTTCCAGTTTGTGTTGATTGTCCTGTCTCTACAGATTAGGTAAGTATGTGATCAGTGTTCTTTGTTTATGTTTATTCAGAGGCAAAGTTAGTTAGTATCGTCAGCAGTACTCTACACTACACTCTACACTTGTCACCCACAAAACAATGACCTAAAAAACACTAACATGTGGTATTACACAGTGTTTTATTGTGTAAAACAAGGACACATCTCTGTTTATAATTGCAATATATGTTACTGGAATGAATCAGACATGATGCAGAATTCCTCAATATTTTGTCATTTATTTATTTTCATTTTTTGCACTAAGTAATTCCAAAATACAAGAATTTGTATCCACACCATCCACTGATACAGATACAATAATAATGCTCATCTGGCTGGTTAAACTGCATTTTTAGATTTGAAATATGTTTCAATAAAATGTTGCTGTTGAATTTTGCTGTCTTCTTCAGTTTTGCATTATGTTATTGTTTTTCACTTAAGTTAACAGTATGTAAGCACGTGCAAAATGTCCTGTACGTACAAAGATTTTTGGCAGTTGTTGTGTCTGAGTGAGAAAAGAATTCATGAAATTTGAGAGATGTAGCCATTGAATGCATTTTGTGCCAAAACAATGATAATTGATCCTCAGTTCAGCCCACATAGACTTCTGTTGTGCTCACTGTGTAAAGAGTTTTGCAAAAGTGACCTAAGTATTGAGAAATGTATCCTAGCGTCTGTAAAAAAAAAACTGTATTATGGAAAACGTGTTTTTACCAAAACTAATATTGGATTTATTTTTTAAATACAAGTGTGTGTAAAACAATAATTTGCACAAAAACGTTATGGGGATTTTCTATAAATAAGTTGTTACTCCACCCCGTTTAGACCGTCATTATGAACATTTTATGTTATAACGTGGTTCAAACAATAGATCTGCGACGGAACAACTGTGGTTTTGGGAAATACTCGTCACTACATCGTTCAATTCACAAATGATGCATCGCACCATGATAGTTCAGCCGCAAGTTATGTTGTTGTTTGGAAAATGCACCACAGGTTGGTAGGTGAATTAGTTTACACAACATTAATGTTTTGTTGTTTTTTTTTCACCTGCCAACAGCACATTTTTTTTCCAAAAAGTCAAATTATACAATTACTAAAGATCATTCAATCCTCAATTGTTGCTAAAGAGTTCCTATGCAGTTGTTTTCAGATATTTATTAGTTTAGATTTATTAGATGTCTTGCAGTGTGACTGATACAGTATATGGGTTAGGGACTTCTGAATGGTTGCTTGGATGTTGCTATGTGGTTGCTCAGCTGATATAGTGGATGGCTAGAGATGTCTGCTTGGTGGTTGCTTGCTAATTTGATTGGAAGTTGGTTTGTGTCCCACATTAATACACTTATTTTCAAAAACACACATTATTTAATTCAATAATGAAAGAGTAAACAAATCCCTAACCTAATGAGCAACAATTGCCTAATAATAAAGCAATAGTATTGATACAACATGCTTCATGAACAAATCCCTAACCCCTACAGCAAC
>CAIGQZ010000427.1:22849827-22866180 GCA_903798205.1 Danio tinwini
ATATATATATATATATATATATAATAAAATAATTTTAAAAAAGCAAACAAACAAAAAATAAACAACAACAACAAAACATATAAAGCAAACAACAAACAAAATACTAATAGTGTCATAGTAACTGGTTAGTAAATACCTAGTCATACCATGCCATAATATATACAATATGGTAAAACAATATCATGGTAATAAGTAAAAATACATTACAGTCTTTATAAAATTAACAAATTATACACAAACGTGTTGTCCTTCAAAGTATCCACTAAGAAATATTTTGTTTACTTAAAGTCATTAAGATTATGTAACCATACAGTTTACCATGGTACATTTTGCATATTTACAAAACCACAAAAAACAGCAGCTGCGTGAGAGTTAAAGGAGTAAAGCTAACAGCAGGATATTAGTAGGAATAACAGCCAACAGAAGCTCCATGATGCTAGAATAGGGTGACTTTAGAAAAGCTGCGCTGTTTTCCGAGTGTGTGCCACAATCTTAACCTTGAGTCACCATATTCTCTAAGCAGCTCCAGTGCAGTCCCCTCATTCTCTCAAAGTCATGAAGTCAGCTTACCAGAACAGAAAAAAGAAGAAAAAAAAACTCTGATGTGAGTCTGGAGATTCTCAACACCTCATTTATTGCCTCAGAGGAGCGGGTGACCGCAGCGGGGCCTGTTTCCCTTTCCCTGGGCTCATTTATAATAAAGACAAAGGGAACGGGGTCAGCAGGGGCTTCTGATCAGTCCGACTTTAAAGAGTAACAGATGTAAAACAAACACAGTTGTGGAGGTTAAGTGACCCTGTTACTGAGTCCAGACCACACACTTGCTTCACTGCCTGAGTGAAGTTTGATCTTAGTCTTCAGGACTATTTTGGGACTCTGCACTCCCTAAAATGAAAACAAGCCCAAACAAATGAGAATAAGAAGTTTTTTAAAAAAACGCACAAATCGACCGGCCTAAAATCATCTGTTTTTTGCTCTAAACACGTGATTGGCAACAGGCCATTTATTTGTTTTAATTTGGCCAATTTCTACACAATAAAAAATAACGGGCCAGAGTTCATCCATTCATTCATTCACTTTCCAACAGCTTAGTCCCTGATTTATTACAACAGAATTAGCCACAACAGAATGAACCGCCAACAACCCTCGCACATATTTTATGTATGTAGAAAATGACCTTCCAGCAACCTAGTAATAATTGCAACACTTGTTGTAATAATTATTTATCAGGGGCGATGCAGTGGCGCAGTAGGTAGTGCTGTCGCCTCACAGCAAGAAGGTCACAAGTTCAAGCCTCGCCTGGGTCAGTTGCTGTTTCTGTGTGGAGTTTGCATGTTCTCCCTGCGTTTGCGTGGGTTTCCTCCGGGTGCTCCGGTTTCCCTCACGGTCCAAATACATGCAGTACAGGTGAATTGGGTTGGCTAAATTGTCTATAGTGTATGAGTGTGAATGAGTGTGTATGGATGTTTCCCAGAGATGGGTTGCAGCTGGAAGGGCATCCGCTACATAAAACATGTGCTGGATAAGCTGGCGGTTCATTCCGCTGTGGCGACCCCGGATTAATAAAGGGACTAAGCCGAAAAAAAAATGAATGAATGAATAATTATTTATCATTTTATTTTAAAAATGATAAGTAAGTTTGTAAGATTTAACTCAATAACCTAAATTACACTGATTAATAAAAAAAAATAAAATAACAATGCCAATAAAGAAATAAACACATTTTATTGACAGCTAAATATTATTGACAGTGAACGAGTCAAGGGGAATCCAACGTTTACCAATGTTGCCATGACAGCACAGTTGCGCTATTTCAAGCAGCAAGACCAAGTATACTACACAGGAACGTGCTGTTGGCAAACTATTAGAGTGGAATAATATTATGCTCCACATAGCAAAATATTGAACTATTATGATCTTTGACCGCAGCACACATGAAAGCTTGTTGATGGTGAGCTCTTGCGCTTTGGTCAGCGTGGCAACAAACCTTCTTTGCGCAGCACAGGCCATCGAAATAAACGAGTTAGGGGCCGATCACACCGAACGAGCTTCTTGCATTGGGAAGCGCCTTTTTTGTATAATTTACTAACAGCAGCGAGCGTTTTGCACTTAATAAGGCATATATGACTAGAACCTACATTCTTCATAAAAACATAGATGATTTGAAATGATATAAGATATTAATACAATCCATATTATATACCAGCACAGTTGCTTTTTTTACAGCATAACCAAGCAAAAACACTTTTATTCATGCTGTTCTATAAGCACAGCCTAATGCATTCTTGTCAGCCTGCTGATTTTGTTTTGTGCAAATGTTTTATGTAGCATAATTTTACAAATTTAAAGTCAAAATATAGTTTACTTTAATTTAGAGCCTTTAGTTCATATTTCGAAAATACACTATTTAATTTAAATCGCTACCCGCCCATCAAAACGTACTGTATGTACTGCTTTTGTTTGTATCATAAAGTAAAGCAGTTGCCTTATTTATTTTTAATCACTGTAGATAGTTGAGCTTGTGATCAAGCCAATACACATACTGTCCATGCACTTATGTTATCATTTTACTGGATTCTAGCTTAAATAAAAAAAATAAAAAATTGGAAATCTGTATTACCCATTAAAATCAAGATCTCTACTTTTCTCTTGTGTGTGTTTGTGTCTGAGCACAAACATCTGCTGGTTTGTGCAAATTCAAGTCAACAGGAGGAAACTGGATTCAACACAGGCCTGTTTAGCATTGAGCCTATCGGTCTGCGCTAGCTGCCCTGCTATGATTTATCAAAACAACTCTGTGCTTCCCGCTCCTTAATCTTTGTTTACTGTTGCGGAAGCGTGTTATCTCGACTGATCCCGGGTTCATTTCCATAACTACTAATCGTATCTGTAACTCTGATATGCCTTGTAAGGAGTTTGGATAAGCTGTGCTATCTTGTCTGGACGCTGAAGGGGATTAAAGAAAAGCTATGGGATGCTAAGCTAACTTCTAATGCTAACACAAATATATGATTTACCTTACAGAAGAAGTTTTGCTAGTCAATAAAACTTTCTCAACTTTGTATATGCCTTTAATGAATCCTTAAAAATACACTTCTGTCTGTCTGTCTGTCTGTCAATCTATAAATTCCTGTATCATGGTAAACATCCAAATATGCCTTGTAATGAGTTTGCATAAGCTGTGCTATCTTGTCTGGACGCTGAAGGTGACTAGAGAAATGCTATGGAATGCTAAGCTAATTTCTAATGCTAACACAAATATATGATTTACCTTACAGAAGAAAACAAGTTTTGCTAGTCATAGTACAATAAAACGTTCTCAACTTTGAATATGCCTTTAATGAATCCTTAAAAATACATTTCTGTCTGTCTGTCTGTCTATCAATCTATAAATTCCAGTATCATGGTAAACATCAAAATATGGCTTGTAAGGAGTTTGAATAAGCTGTGCTATCTTGTCTGGACGCTGAAGGTGACTAGAGAAATTCTATGGGATGCTAAACTAACTTCTAATGCTAACACAAATATAGGTTAAAAAAATAAATTTCTGTCTGTCCTTGTATCAATCTATAAATTCCAGTATCATGGTAAACATCAAAATATCACATTACATATACTGTATAAGCTCTGATACTGATTACTGTAATAACATAGTGTGTTTTTTATATTTGCATAGCAATGGTATCTTTGATTAAATTGTTTTGGGTGTAACTTTTTTCCTCACAATAAAAGCAACAGCAATTTTGCCAAAAATATTTAGTGTGTTATGAGTATGGGGAAAAAAGGAGAAAATTACAAATTGCTTCAACATTACACGACTTCACTTCAGCTCTTATTTTAATCTCAAGCTTTCAAAATTCCAGGCTTCAAAACGTTCCACATAAATATGGGGCGCATTTCAATAACGGCATTGAATTTCAATGCGAGCGTTTAAATAGGAAAGTCAATAGTGGTCGAGGCACACTGTGAGAAAATGAAAGGCCGCCACTCTTACTGCAGCTGCTTTCTGGAATAGCGTCGAACAGCTTGAGCTGTTTGGTGAAATTCAAGATATGCTTGTGAATAAATATCCTGAATGTACGCCAGCCGGCCGGAGCAAACCCATGCTGACAAGCATGTTCATGCCTTCCCCATTCTTTCCCTCATTGTCTCTGACATTGTCAATAATTTGTAGGTTTGAGGATAATGTTAAAGCCGCAATACAGCGTTTCGTACTGTATAACCCATGCAGTCATGTAAACCACGAATATAGCCAGAAGAAACTGAAGAAAAGATGTGGGTTGACTTTTGTTTGATACAAACATGAATCATAGATGTTACAAAGCTCTACTTCACTTTGATGGAATCTGCTGATCAAAATCAAGATGGTGTGTCAAGTCCATTTTATATGAATAAAGGGAATAAAAAAAAAAACTAAAAGGACAATGTATCATTCATTTCGCTTTAGCTTAGACTCTGATTTATCAGGGGTCGCCACAGTGGAATGAACCACCAACTACTCTGGCATATGTTCTATGCAGTGGATGCTCTTCCAGCTGTAACATAATGTATCATTAAAAATCTAATAAAATCGAAGGGCCCTATCATACACCCGGCGCAATAAGGCGCAAGACCCGTACGGCACGAATTGTTGTTATTTTCAGACAAGTACAACAGTAGTTTTCATGTTTTGTTTAAATAGCAAATCCATTTGAAAGAGGCTCATTCTTTATCCTAGCGCTGCAGATGGTCTGTTTAACTGTTTGCTCATTAAATAAGCATTCAGTTTTTCCACTTAGTCTGCCATGTAAATAGCAAATGTGCCATGGCGCAGTGCATCTGACTTTTAAAAGGAATGGGAGATGAGACTCTGATTGGACCATGCGCTGGGGTGCTCTCACGATCTTCAGCGATTGATGGCTGCAGATCGCTGGTAAACATGCAGATCGCAACAGACTACAAATCCGCCATTATATGGACTACAAATCCCAGTCATGCACCACACACACACACAACTGGTTCCTAATCCTGACTGATTGCAAAACAGACACAGCTGAAGCTGTTTAGGACTAATTACAGAGACTATATATACACCTCTCAAACACACACATGTTGCTGAGCCTTGAACTGTATGTGAACATTGCGATGCGTTTTCCTAGACTTGTGTTTTGACCTTCGCCTTGTTTATGTACGTTGCCTGCTGCCTGCCTGTTGACGTTCTGCCTGTTTGATTGACCATGTCTCTGGATTGCCCATATACATCTGTTTGCTCCTGTGTTGACTGTTGCTTGCCTGACCATTCCATTTAATAAACCCTGCGTTTGGATTCACCCCTGTTGTCAGCGTAACTTCACCGTTACAGGTGCAGACCATATTTTTCCATCCTTAAAATAGCAAAAGTGAATTCAGACAAGGCTTTTTCGCCATGTGCTTTAGACTTAGGGTGAGTGTGTGTGTGTGTGTCTGTGTGTAATATAATGTATCACTAATGTGGTTGGTTGTTTTTTTTAAGGTCATCAATATACATTTTTATGTCTAAAAATATAACAATACAATACTTAAAATAAAAATCTATTTACACTGTCAATGATTAAACCACTGTAATTAACATATATGCACGTGTTGCTTGCTAGAATCGCTACTCATTTCACCTCAGTCTGATCCCTTTGTATCAGCAAATTGTCAAAATTCAAAATGTGTTGTTTCCTATCTAAAGTATCTCACAAGCATCAGTAAAATAAAAAGAATATAGTTTCATAGATCATTTCCAATCTTGAAATGTTTAACACTGATCATTTCACACCTAGGTTTTCTTCTAGAAGCACCGGGAGCGATGGCAGCATTGGCAGACAGAAGCACCGCAGTGCCAGAGATCTCTCTTGAGATATTCCCCTCAGGCCCAGAGGAACAGAAGTCGTCTGAGATATTGTATCTCTCCTAGGACAGAAGCGCGGCTCCTTACTGAAAATGGATGTCTGGGGAGAATCAGCGGTGCCGAGGGCGCTGCGTTAAATGGAAATACGCGGCAAGGTCGTCTCGTTCTATTCATCTCTGTCCTCCGTGTCAGCGACTGAGCCGCCGCTTCTGCAATATTTCGCAGAGAGCAAGAGGAGGGAACGCAGTTTACCTGCTTTTCATCACTCTGGAGAAGATGGGTGGATGTCTGAGATTGGCATTCGGAGGAAAAAAAGTGTCCCCCGCTCCAGAGAAACATCCATCACTGACGCTCTCGATGGAACGCAGGAAACAGATCGACTTTCACCTTAACAGCGATCAATCCCAAAACTGTCCCGCTCTCAGAGGGAACATTTACAGCAGGCAGTAAAGAAGGCCTTTGGGGCCCAATCACATCCAGTAATCCTGCTAAGTGAGCTATACCCCCCCCCCCCCCCCCCCCCCCCCCCCCCCGTCCCCCGGCCATGGGCGCCCCCCCCCCCCCCCCTCCCCCCTCCAAGTCTGCTATTAGACAGGCCTGGTTCATAAATACTGCAGTCAACCTGGAAGCCGCAATCCCAGCCTGAGGAGGTAATATGAGAAGGACACAAGACCAAAAAGACAGTCATTGCTGGACACATTTGGACATACATGCATCACGCTATTTTATGATACACTATGGAAATCCATAGATGTGACGCTCTAAGAGGCATGTAATCCTTTTATGGGGTTACTTAGAAAAAAAAAAACATAATACAGCTCATAACTGTTTATAGCAGCAATTAGTAATTTCTGAAGGTAAAAAAAAGCTACGCCTGTTTTGATTGCTATGTTTATAATCTATGATATTAGTGTAACTGCGCTTGGGATAGTTCAGCTAAAACTGAAAATTCAACATTTATTTATCCTTCAAAAATTTGAAATCAAAGAAGATATTTAGAAAAATGCTGGTTGCTGGCACCCATTGGCTTCCATAGTATTTTGTTTTTCCTACTATGGAAGTTGATGGTTCTTGCTCAAACAATACAATTAAAAAAACAAAAGTCAAAGATATCTTCTTTTTTGTGACTATTGCACTACAGTATATTATTATTACAATATATTGAATATACACTATAATAAACAATGTAGATGACATATGGGGTGGATATACTGTAGGTTGAATCACAAAATTATCAAAATAGTTTATTCTTGGACACTTTGTTTTTCTCTTATCATGGTCTTATTCATTCATTCATTTTCCTTCAGCCCAGTCCCTTTATTTATCAGCGGTCGCCACAGTGGAATGAACCGCCGACTTACCCAGCATATGTTTTACACAGCGGATGCCCTTCCAGCTGCGAACCAGTACTGGGAAATTCATACACACTCATTCACACACATACACTATGGCCAATTTAGTTTATTCAATTCACCTATACCGCATGTCTTTGCACTGTGGGGGAAACTGGAGCACCCGGAGGAAACCTACGCCAACACGGGAAGAACATGCAAACTCCACACAAAAATGCCAATTGGCCCAGCCGAGATTTGAACCAGCAACCTTCTTGCTGTAAGGTGCCAGTGCTAACCACTAAACCACCGTGCCAGCTAGCATTGATTTTGTAAAGCATATTAAAATCCAGTTAGAATTACCCTGTAATTCAAGTAACAATTCAAATCACTTTTGGTGTTTCCGCACTTAATATTTATCAGATATTATATTTTTAAGAAATATTGTTAAGACAGAGACTTGCTCCCATCCAAATGCCATTTATTATCCATGACAGGCCTAAACTAGCCAAGGTTCTTTCACAACATAAAAAAATACAGTTTAATTAATATGATTAAAAACAAAAGTCTAAGAAATCTTCTTTTTTGTGAATATTGTACACCCCTAACACACCATGATAGCGAATGTAAATGACATATGGGGTCAATGTAGGTTTTCACAATGGAAATTTATGCAAAAATGTAATAAAAGATGTATAAAAAATTGTTTATACAGACACTTTGTTTTTCTCTTTCTTTTCTTTTAAATACGTATTACCATTTAGTCTTGTATAACTTGTTTACAATACAATCTTAGGATATTGCAATTCCAGATTAGAGCATTCATACTTCTAATTCTACTTTCATTATTTCTAGTGTCGTAAGTTTTAGTGTCTTCTTAATGAAGAGCTGTTTCAAACTAACTTAGTGAACTGGTATTGCATTGTGTTTTATTGTATACATTGTTTTATAAACAATTAATGCCTACAAATCATAGTTGATTACTGTTTACAATACTAATTACCCCATCAAACCTGAACAGTGACAGTAAGATAAAATATGTACTACCAATCAGGTATACAATACGTTAGATTTTTTCGAAGAAATCTAGATTTTTTTTTTTTTTAAATGAAGGCCAAAAGCCTCAGTAAAGACATTTATAATGTTACAAACTACTTCAGTTGCAAATCCCCACACAAATATCAAACAGCACATTGTGGCTTGTTGTACTTTTTTTTTTTTGAGTCCGCTAAAGAAAGAGAGAAATTCTAGATCTGAAAAAGCGTACACAGCAGCCTCTGGTGAATTCACGAAAACAAAAACGGCAAAAAAACAAAAGCCTCCTGGGACGTATTTGGAACTCTCCAGAAAAGTATACAGGGGTACATATCAATAATGAGCCTGGGTTGGATATTATAGACTTCAATATAAATGCACAATATCCCATAGACTTGTATTATGTGCATTTTTATTGAAGTTTATAAAAAAATAAAATAAAACAAAAGTTATTATCCTTATAAATATACAAACTAAATTATAAATATAACTATAACATAAAAGACTTTGTTCAAAAACACTAATTAAACCCACAAACTTCTTAACAGTAGTGTACATTCAGCATAAAACACACAATTATTTCCACTGATACACAGACAACCATTTAATATGAGAAACAACAACCTCTCTGTCCTGTACTGCTAAAATAAAACCAAGAAATTTGTCTTTGTGGGTATCCAAGAGGTTTTACGAGCTAAACCCATCTGTGGCATAGCTACCGACAGCCAAGAGCGCTCACGTCTACCTGTTCCATCTCCCCCGCCATAACCCATCCTTTCCCTGCTCTTTCATTTGAGAAATCGTCCATCAAAACGTCTCCCACAGGCATAAGTGCTCCTAGGGCGATCCTCCCTCATATATCTACCAGAAGGCCAGCGCTCTTTATCAAGCCATCAAGGCCAGAGGTCAAGGACTTCATCCCCCACAATGCTTTTCACCTCGAGGCAGGCTGTCAAGAGGAGTCTGACACAGAGGCCAACTGCTCGCGCTCAGTGGCAGGCCAATAGGGAGAGGTCTTGGGCTCGGTGTCCATGGAAACACCGCTTCTATAGCTGCCCTGGGTTTTTTTCTGAAATGCAGAGCTCAGATGAAGGTGCGTGTGCTTCACTCCATGGAAATGTATTGCTGATGATGACAGACTCTTAAGCAAAGATGTTGATTAGTCAACAGATGGCCAATGCATGTGCACAGATAATGAAATTAGAGTAAATTAACCCCTAAGCAATGAAGCAGTCAGGTGAAGAATCGACAGTGTGACTTGACAGATAAACATTGTAAACAAGCAATATTCTGCTCTATTAAACAAGGTTACAGGAAGAGCTCACTGTCAGGCCTAATTACTAAGGTTGTCAGTGTCAAAGAGGCACAGATATTTGTTTGTTTGTTTGCTTTTTCTGTTGATGGGTGATTTGACGTAACCCGTCTGCACTTGTTAAAGCCCAAAACCAAATTTGGCTTGTTTAAAGGGGACCTATAACTTTTCTTTTAACAAGATGTAAAATAAGTCTCTGATGTCCCTAGAGAGTGTATGTGACGTTTCAGCTCAAAATACCACACAGATAATGTTTCATAACTCTTTGAAGCTGCCCCTTTTAGGCTCTGATACAAATTGTGCCGTTTTAATGAGGGTCGCTTTAAATTCAAATGAGATTGTGCTCTTTTCAAAAGAGGGCGGAGCTACTAATACCTGTGCATCAGTATAGTGGCCAGTGTTCATTTGTGCATCATAACAAGACATGTATAATCTTCTTAGTCTAGTATAGTCCTCTTAGGCGGACAACTACTTCTCACTCATGGCTGTTTATGCTAATGAGGGAGAATTTATAACTTATGGGCCGGGGGGTGCACCATCCAATGACACGCAGAAAGGTAGAATGTCAATAAAAGTGTTTCTGCAGACTGTTTTTATCCACAAATAATGAACAATGGCTCAAGTTCAACACTACACAATTTTTGCTCATTTTAACTTACTCATATACTAAAGCATTCTAACTGGTAAAGCTTAGGATACATTAAAGACCACTGATTAAAGTATTGGACAAAGGAGTTCTGGTTTGTGGGATTTATTTTTGGAAATAGCCAAAAAACACACTGTGTGAGTTAAAATGAACAACACTTCTTTTATAGCAAAATAATCCATCTTCCATGAAGACGTTTTGTAAATGTCCAACCATAAATATGATCAAAACATATTTTTTATGTAGTAATATTGATTGCGAAGAACTTAATTTCATCATTTCAAATGCAAAAGTAAATGTTTTAAAATGTGAAATTTTCTTATAAAACTGAAAATTTCTTACGCACTTGTGTGAATGAAGGTTTAGTAGTTTCACTTTTATGGTGATGAATACTGTAGGTTATTTTTAATGGCTTTAAATTGAAATACCTCTATCTATAGATACATAAACAGAAAATGCTCATTTTTGGATAAAATTTCAGATGTTTTTTTTATATGCACAACTTTAAAGGTAATTGTCTCAATATTTTAAAAAAATTAATAAAAACATGTTTTACTCTTGGATTGCAGATGTTCAAATTGTTATCTCAGTCTAATATTGTCCTGTCTTAATAAAACCATACATCAATGAAAAGCTTATTTAACTTTAACTTTCAGGTGATGTATACGTCTCAATTTCTAAAAATTGATCATTATGACTGGTTTTGTGGTCAGAAAATTGCAATGGCAAAAAGCCAAGACAACAAATACTTTTTATGTTGCTTTAACTTATTTCAATCAGGTTAATCAGGTTTCAACTACATTTTTATTAGTTATACAAAGTTAGTCAGTTTGACTGATGTAAGTCACAGGTGTCTGATGTAAGTCACATGCTGCGTCCCAATTCGCATACTATCCATCCTAAATAGTATTTGAAAATAGAATTAGTATGTCCCAAATCATAGTATGTCGAAAAGAGTATGCCAAAGGTTCCCGGATGGTTTACTATTTCCAGTCAATATGTTAAGTGTAGAAGCGTCCATACTCTGACCGCTAATATTGCCCACAGTGCATTGCGCGTTGGACGTGAAGTCGATTAGAAATAAAAATACGGGTGAAAGTGTAAACAAACTACAAACATGATCACGCGAGACCAACCGTTGCGCGAGACCAACCGTAGAGCAACTTCAATAAAGATGTTTGTATGACTGTCAATTAATATCTTGCCCACTGGAAAAAAATTAAATCACGTTTTCTGTGTTATATTTCATTTGCAACAACAATACTCAACTTACATAAAGACGTGTTTGGACATTAACGTCTGAATGCATAAATATTTAAACACCTGAGGAGATTTCTCTGCATTAAAAACTTGTGAATGCCAGATTAACCTGCTGCTGCTTCTCCAATAAGGTAGGAAATTAAGTACGACAGAAATGTGGACGATGTGTGGAGGATTGACAGGGCTCATAACTAAGCAACATAACGATCTGTTAATGAGGAAGTAGTGTGTCCCAAAGCTTGCATACTCTTCTGTTACACACTCAAAAGTATGTATATTTTCTTCACAAAAAAAATACATACTTTTAGGGCATACTTTAGTATAAGTATGCGGATTGGGACGCAGCAACAGTTTAGTTCCAACCCTAATTAAACACACCTGATCAAACAAATTGAGTGCTTTAGCCTTGTTCGATACCTACAGATAGGCGTGTTGAAGGAGGGCTGGAACTAAACTCTGCAGAGCTCCAGCCCTTCGGGAATTGAGTTTGACACCCCTGATGTAAGTTGAGATAACTAGAAAAGTTAATTGGATTCAACTAAAATATTTTAGAAAGATTTTTACAGTGCACATATTGCCTAGGCCTAGAACCATAGCTTCCCATGATGCATTGAGGTCATATAAAGGAAAAACAATAAGTTTGCAAAACTAAAATATGAATTCTAAAAATATGAAAATAATAAAATATGAAATACTAAAAATATGAATTTCTTCAGTCAACATCCTCGACATATAGTCATAGTGTCTTTATGAAAATCAAGAACGCATGTTTATTGACGCACAATAGCCTAAACACTGGTGCAATTCTAAACATCAGTTTATTTCACTTTTCGCACTGGTTGTCTGCACTGCTTTGAAGGAATCTGCATTTCCCTAAGCACTAAAAGACAAAAAGCCTGCAAATAGAAACATAAAGAAGTTACAAGATTGATATGTGCATAATACATTAACTCAGTGCCGTTAATAAACTAATAATGAGCTACAAATTGACACATAATTATGCATTTCACTTTTTAATTAAGAGACAGCGAGTCTAGTTTATATCAAAATATACAGCACGTTTTTTTTTCCTTATCAGAGAGAGAGAGCAAGAAACACAGAGAGGAAAAAGAGAGAGGGAAGTGAAGCAGAAAGAGTGTGATGTTCCCTCTGACAGCGCAGCCGTGCTCGTTAAACCTTTTCTTTATCTCTTAACAATCGCTCTAATTATGTTCATTGAAGGGGGCCAATTAATCCTGCATTGTCAGGCCCTGCGGCTAAGTGTTTCTCCCACATCCAGAGGAATCTGCAATTAACACAGCCAAATTTATTTAGTGACACTTCTCGGCTTTTGACTCCCTCCAATTATCCCTAATCAATGCTGCAGAGTGCTGGCGGGGGAGCAGGCAGGTCGCCCTCATTTGTTGAGAGAGGAAGAAGTGCGCAGAGCCCTCGGCCTCTGAAGGCCAGACGTGTCAGAGGAGCCATGACATGAGACTGTCAGACGCTGAGTAAAATCACACATAAAACAGAGAGAGAGGGAGCATTTCTCACTCTATTAGCAGTTTTAGCAGCCATAGCAGATCAGTACACGCCAAATAATGTTATTTATTTTAAGAGTTTGAGTGTATTTTAAGTGGAAATTCTATTTAAATGTCATCAAAGGAAGAAAGAATAAATCCTTATTTTAAGGGTGAAGGTGGGTACAGTCAGCAAGATCATCCATACTGTTACCAGCAACAAGTCCAAAAGCCAGGGTCTGTCACGGTATGGGGTTGTGTCAGCATTCTTGGCAAAGATAACTTGCACTTCTACATAGAGTACATAGAGATTTTGGAGCACAATATGCTGCCTTCTTTTCCATTGATGCCCATGCATATTTCAACAAGACAATGCAAAACCACATTCTGCACATATTACAAAGACCTGCTGAGGAGGAACAGGATACGGGTACTGGACTGGCCTTCCTGCAGTCCTGACCTGTGTCCAATAGAGAATGTGTGGCGCATTTTAAAGCACAAAATGCAACACTGCAAAACCACATTCTGCACACATTACAAAGTCCTGGCTGCAGAGGATACAGGATACAGGATTGACTGGCCTGCCTGCAGTCCTGACCTGTCTCCAATAGAGAATGTGTGGTGCATTTTGAAGCACAAAACGCGACAAAGTAGACCTTGCACTGTTGCCCATCTTAAGGCCCAATCCCAATTCTATTTTTGAGTGTAAGAGGAAGGGGCTTCAAAACTTACGCCTAAGAATTAGGACAGTACTACAGCACCTACACGAGTCATCATTTGTCACCCCGAGGAAAGTGGTGGGGGTGTAAACCCCTTCCCCTTAGCCCTACACCTTCAAGCTATAGAGAATTTGGACACCCCTACTCCTTCGCGGGAATGCACAAAACGAGGGGTAGGGGTAAGGGGAAGGGCTAAGGGATAGAATTGGGATTGGACCTAAGACTTGTTTGCAGAAAGAACTAAATTACACCTAAAACACTTCATCACACATCATTGGTGTCTTCAGTCCCTAAACACCTTAGAACCAAAAATGTAATATGTGTATTAATAATATGTCCTAACTTTTTTCTGATTTGAAGTTGTATATTGTTACGACTAAAGTTTATATATTTATTTTTGTTGTGCATTGCATGTGTCTTTTTCTTTGTCCCACCTTCTTGTCTTGTTTTTTTGTTATCTCATAGGCTCCCATTTTAATGGGGTCCAGGCTCTGATTGGCTGCTGGTTGCAGAGAGCCATAAAAGGGAACTTCCGGCAGAGTTCGAGGAGCTCATTTTTTTGGTGCTACGGTTGCTGGGAGTGGAGAGCTCCTGAATTTCCCGATTACTCCAGCCGATGACCAATCTTTATTCTTGTACAAATGTCCATGTATGTATGCTTGCAACTTTTTGAGAGTTTGAGCTTGTAGGGGTGGCCTGCCTATTAATTTTGATTACTTTTGACTTTGTTTATGTTCAGGGAGGCTTCCTGTATTCATTTATTTTAAACCCAGCAAGCATTTTTTGTTTTTAAAAGATCTCTAATAGATGTCTAATAAACGTATAAACATAGTCGTCTTGGCTAAAACAAGGCTAAATTTGGGCTGTCAGTGAAAATCTAAAAATTGTCTAAGACTAGACCAAAACTAGATTTGTCATCAAATAAACAGAAAAGAATGACCACACGTATAAAGTCTATCTAATCTGTCTATTTGACGACTAGTCTAGTTTTGGGCTATTCTTAGACGTCTATAGGGTATATGTCGAACGTCACGTGACCAAACCGGATCCCTGGGTAGTACACTTCCGCTCATCGCCATTTCATTTGCGCTACCCATAGATATTTATATATTTATGTATGCTATCGGCTTGTTATTGAAAAAGTAGTGTTTTATACGTTGTATAATAGGGTATATGCGCAACTTTCGCGTTCCAGTCAACCTGGGTACAACACTTTCAGTTTTTCACTCTCCGCTAAGGCGTTGTTTTATACAAGAAGCCTCCAGGAACTATCAAAGTAAAGTATCACAGATGTCCACCGGATATGCTCATTATCATCTAAATGTCAGGCCACCGAATTGGCCAAAGGATTTAAATTGTATGCTTCATCATACATAATAAATTATGAAGGTATGTGAGCTAGCGGAATGCTGTACAATGTCACTAATTAGCTAAAGCTATAACGTTACTTAGTCTGCCGTATGGATACCTTCATACCTTCATAATTCATTATGTATGATGACAAGTTTAGCCTTGTTTTAGCCAAGCTGTCAACGTTTAGCTGTCTATCGTCTATTAGACGTCTATTAAACACAAAATTGTTTGCTGGGAAGATTTACAGGTTATTTTATTTAATTTGCAGATTCTTTTGTTTGCTATTTTGGCCAGTGACCACCCTGAAGAGATTATCATTTAAATTGCTACTTTTTATCCTATAATAAATCTGTTCAATTACTCTCAACTGAAGTGTCCACGTTTGGTTGTTGGCCAAAGGGCATCTTTCGCATAATTTTTTTTTGTGTGTTTCCCTTTAGAAATCCACCATCCACAACCTTGTTTCGTTTATTATGCCCATGTTGTTTTCCCCTATTCTTGGGATGTTATATATACACTGTATATATATATACACACACACACAGTTGAAGTCAGAATTATTAGCCCCCCTTAGATTTATTTTTTCTTTTTTAAATAATTCTCAAAAGATGTTTAACAGAGCAAGGACATTTTCACAGTATGTCTGATATTATTGTTTTCTTCTGGAGAAAGTCTTATTTGTTTTATTTCGGCTAGAGTAAAAGCAGTTTTGAATTTTTTCATTAAGGTCAAAATTATTAGCCCCCTTTAAGCAATATTTTTTTGTTTTGACAGCCTACAGAACAAACCATTGTTATACAATAACTTGCCTAATTACCCTAATCTGCCTAGTTAACCTAATTAACCTAGTTAAGCCTTTAAATGTCACTTTAAGCTGTATGGGTGGTCTTGAATAATATCTGGTAAAATATTATGTACTGTCATCATGGCAATAATAAAATAATTCAATTATTAGAAATGAGTTATTAAAACTACTATGTTTAGAAATGTGTTGAAAAAATCTTCTCTCAGTTAAACAGAAATTGGCGAAAAAATGAACAGGGGGGCTAAGAATTCAGGAGTGCTAATAATTCATTTATTTAACTAGAAATCTACACAAAGTAATTTATGCTTAGATAAATAGCAGCTCAACTACTATATGAAAACCCTCACTGTAGCTTTAAACCTTGTGCATGTATAAAAGAAAACACGGTTACTTTTGTAGTGACCTATAACAGCTGACGCAAACGTAATAGTTGGGAGGCAGCTTGTGCTTTGGAACGTGCGCTGATCGCACAAGCACTCCTACACGTGTGTAACACACACACACACACACACACACACACACACACACACACACACACA
>CAIGQZ010000427.1:22896371-22906934 GCA_903798205.1 Danio tinwini
AGAGAGAGAGAGAGAGAGAGAGAGAGAGAGAGAGAGAGAGAGAGAGACAGATTTGTAACAGCACTTCAGAAATATTTATCCGTGCTCAGAGGGCACAGAGACTGCAGATTTATGTGTATATGGTGAGCTGTTTCTGCACACGCTCGAATCGGTGGGATAAATCACTACGTTAGTGAGCTGAGTTAAATTGCATTGATTTAGCAGAGTGTTCGACACTGTACTGGCAGTCTGTGCAAATGAATGGAGTTGTCAGCTCCTGCACATTCTGTACAAGAGCACACACATCTTTAATTAAGTCACACTAAAAGCACAATTTACAGTGCCATACAGTGGCAAAAGCCCTCGGAACAGTCTAGGTCTGACAGGGCAGCAGTTGAATATGTGTGTTCAGCTAAATAGACCTACAAGCCATTCATACATTACCCATTGGTTTTAGGTGCTGGGATGGAGTATGAAACTTAAAGGGATAGTTCAACTAAAGATGATGCATATCAGATACTATTAAGCATTTGATTGGTCAAGATTTGACAATAAATCAAATGACAAAACTACAAGCTTGGGATGTTTCTATCAGTTTAATATTTTCGAAGTGTAAATTGTGTCACTGTTTTGGAGCACACTAAATTACAAATATCCTTAAAACTAACAGACTGATACTAACATCTAAAAATTATATATTTCAATTTCATTTTAAAGTACCCACTACATTCCCCAAATTGTGAAAGAAACTAAGGAAGAGCTGATCAAGATCACAGCAGAACAGATCAGTGATGCCCTATGGCTCATATGTGCTGAAATTAAAATAAGTATCCAAAAGTATAGAGGACAAAATATCTAGGACTTAATTAAACAGACATTTACAAATGAGCTCTTTATAAAATGAAAATTGCCATCAATAATTTTTGTGCCTAATACAGGGACTTGAAAACAGCAGTGAGGAGTGCATGTTCTCTGAGGTTGCCCTCATTAGTAAATCAAGCTGCTCGAAAAACAGCACAAAGGAGTCCTGTCTGCTCCTCTCTCCGCACCTCGATCTGCACCTCTCTGTGTAAGTGACCAAGCAGGAGGCTGGTTGTTCCAAGTCATTAAAACGCATCCACAGACCCGAGAAGGCCCAGAGTTTTGGCTCATTACTTCGATTCCCCATGGAGCTCTGCAGGAGAATCTCCATCTAAAAACACTACCTCCATTCGGGCACAGTGCCCGACTTTCCCCATCTCATCTGCCGATTCCACTGAATCAGCTCCTCTAGTTACTGCCACGGCTGCTCCCTGACTCTCTCTGCTCTACACAATAGCTTTGATTTAACATCCAGCCCCTGAAAGCCAGAGAAATAGAGCTTTAAGTCAACTCTATCCACAGTTGTGAAGTTTCAGATTTAAACCAAGATTATTCGAAATGTCTAGAATATATGTGGGGAAAAAACAGATAGGCTGATACAAGGTAGGCTGGAATATATGGCAATCAATTAATCAATTAAACAATTAAATATTAAAGTTTTTTTATAATCGTTTTTAAAAACAATTTTTATCTGGTCACACTTAAACGTGTAAACAAAAAACAAGTGACTTGTTAAATATTTTGCTGTATCTAATAGTAATATTTGTATTAGGGCTGGGCGATATGGCAAAAATGCAATCTTTTCTTTAAAAAAATATTTTCCATATTGAACGATATCGATATATAATTCAATATAAGTTGTTAATGCTTCCAGTTTTAAAACAGTACCTCAACAATGACTGAATCCAAAAAAATTTGAGGGTCCACTGAATGACATAACATTTTCGGCCGATACATTTTTGGTGGCCGAAAATTCGCTACATCTCTAATATCAACACACTTCTAGATTCCCATTGTTGCAAAGTTCAACTGCGTAGTTGGCTCTTAGATCAGTATAGAGTAAAAAAGTCAAGAACTTATCATTGTTTAAGATACATAAATTTTATTGCGATTCGATAAAATATCGATTATCGGCCCAGACCTAATTTGTACACAGTGGTCCCTTGCTATAAGAATAAACTTTAAAAGATATGGACGTGGTATCCGTGACGTCACCCATAGGTTTCTAAAGAAGGCAAAAGAAGCTACAAGTAGGCGTGGCCAACCGTCACCATTTTGTTCGCACGTCATCGCACCGACTGGGGGATACCAAACGAAAGAGGCGGAGCGTAAGCGAAGCTACAGACGCCTGCTAGCATTTTGCTTAGATTGGCTTTTCTTTGGGAGAAACGCCTAATACTTTATTACCTGCGACTCGTTTAGGTTCTGACCACATGTGCTTGGTTGTAAACTATATCAATAAAGTGTTTAGGCTTTTAAAACACTGTTGTAATACATTGAGCTACTGAGCATTGTTTTTATGACTTTTTTTCTACTAGAGGAAAACGTGAATTACTTCCAAACATTTACAATACAGTCTGTGTTAGTAAATGCAAGGCTATTTATGAAAACCAGGCATAACACTGTATGACAACGTTTCCTAGCTGTCACTCAAGTGGCCACGCCCTCAATTATGCAGACTTAATATAAACGAAATGGATGAGTTATAAAAAAAAAATCACCCCCTCACAGTGGCTATGAAGTGTAAAATTAGCTATATGAAACAAAATCGTTCTTAGTACCAGGCTGTAAACACCTTTTTTTTCTGCTGTAAAGTTGGCCATTTTAACAGTGGGGTCAATAGAAATTTGCTCTATCATGAGCCAGGATTAGCGGAATTTCAATGAATTGCAGTTTCAGCTACTTCCGTATTTACTTCACGAGTGAGAACGAGAGCTTGCAGCTTGGCTATAACACAGTTCACCTTTCGCGGCCTCGCAGTTTCGCCAATTTTTTTGTGCAATTTGACATGCTCTTTTCTTTCAGCGCATTGTGTTCTACATCTTCATTAGCGCATTGTGCTCGACATCCTGATTGGCTGTAGACCGTGTCAATCAATCTCCTCCTTGTAGTTTTCTCCACAACAAACCCCACAATGTCGAAGAGACGTTCTGCACCTTTAAATGCACCTGCAGTATCACCCAAAAGGCAGAGAAAGATGCTAACCATAGCACAAAAGTTGGATTTCTAGACATGCTAAAGGAAGGTAGAAGTTACGTGGCTGTAGGGTGCCATTATGGAATAAATGAATATTCGGTTTGTTATATTTGGTTTTACAGCCTTAAAACATCACAACTACTTTGTGGATTTTGCCTATTGTGGATTATTTTTAGAATGTAACTCCTTGGATAACGGGGGACCACTGTAATTAATTGGTAACACTTTAAAATAATGATTCATTAGTTAATATATTTACTAACATGAAGAAACAATTAGTAATACATTTATTACTGTATTTATTCATCTTCATTAATGTTAGTTAATGTTATTTAAGTTAAGTAATGTTAGTTTATGTTAGTTCATGTTAACAAGCACAGATTTTAATAATGCATTAGTTCATGTTGAACTATGATTAATAAATGCTTTATAAGCTTATTATTACTTCATGTTAGTAAATACATTAACTAATGGACCATAATTCTAAAGTGTTACCAATTAATTTGTAGCAATTAAATATTAAATAAAATCTATTTTAAATTTTAATGAATAAATAAAAATGGTGATCACCAAAAAAAAAAAAATCGAAAAAATAAAAAATAAGCGCTAACAATAAGTGTAAGTGGTTAAGAATCACAGAAATTACCACAAAAAGTGGTAAAAGTATCAAAAATGAAATAAAACAGACAATAAAACTCGCTTTTCATACATATACATACACAAATACTCCAGAATAGTTAGCCTGAAAAATATTCTAAAGAGATCACTATGTTAATGTCTTCATAAGTCGTTCTCAATTACAACAGAATCACTTAAGATTTTCCCGTCAACCACTTTGAGTGTGATGAAACATGAGGATTCCCAAACTAGCAATTGGGTATATTTAATAAACCCCACTCATCTTTTTAATAAACGGCAAGGTGCCATTTACTGCAACAGAAGCAGATGGAACATTTACTTCTCGCAGCTGATGACTCTGGAGGGACAGACCTGGTTGCCAATCACATCAGAAACCCTAGATTCATTATTTCACCAGTTCATCAGAAGAGTGATTTACTCTATATGACCTGCTGTATGTCCATGTAGACAGAAACACCCTGTTTAAATCCTAATTAAAGGGAGAGTTCACCCAAAAAATGGAAAGGATGTCATATTTGCTTTGTTTATGAGTTTCTTTATTATAGTATGTTGATTACAACTAAAGAATGAAATGATTTTATAGTATTTTGTATTTCTATTGTAGATATAAGTGGCTAACAGTCTTCATCTGTGATCATTGTACAGGCGGGGCAACTTTTAGAGCAATTTTTCCATGCTACTGTTGGCAATGTTGCTGTCAACGGGGCAACCTGCTGCAAGGTAACTCTATTAAGCGCAACAACCATTTCGAGAGGAGAAATTTGTTTCTACATCAACTTCATTATTTATTCATTTTCCTTCAGCTTAGTCCCTTATTTATCAGGGGTCGCCACAGTGGAATAAACCACCAACAAGGTTCTATCTGCATTCTAAATGATTTTGAGATATTAAGCTTCAAAGTTTTTGCATTCCATAGCAAACAGTATGTGTGTAACATTTATTTTTTAAATAAAACGTCTTAAAATGTAAACAACTTATTAAAAAACATCCCATAATGTAAATACGTTGTCGTTTAATAAGAATATGTCAATAACTCAATTTTGACAAAAATGTCAGATAGAGCCTTATAATTCTAAGGTGACGATATGTTTTGCGCAGCAGATACTCTTCTAGCTGCAACCCAATACTGGAAAACAACCATACACTTTTCAATTTAGTTAATCCAATTCACCTACAGCACATGTTTTTGGACTATGGTGGAAACCAGAGCGCCTGGAGGAAACCCACACCAACATGGGGAGAACATGCAAACTCCACACAGAAATGCCACCTGGCCCAGCCGGGACTCAAACCAGCAAACTTCTTGCTATGAGGTGACAGTGCTAACCACTGAGCCACCGTGCCACCCAAGTCAAATTCATATTATATGTAAACATTCCTTCAATACACTTTCTCCTAAGTTGAGGTACAATAGGTTTTATATTCTCACACTCATTTTTTTTTTTTAAACTTGCGTCAAGGTCCCTATATTGTTTACCGTGCTACTTTGAATATTCGGTCTGAAATCAACTGCAACTATGACTTCAAAACAACATAAGCACTATTAAATTGACTTTGAACAATGTTGTACGTTGACAGTCATTTTGGCTTCTAATAAAATTTCCATATTTAGAATTTGCAAAGAATATTTATGAAATCATATTATTAATTTGAAAGTCTGAATGTGAGCTTATAAAACCAACTATACCCCAATCCCACCTAATCACCCCCACTCCTACCACTGCTTACTAATAAAATTAACACAATGAACACACAACAAGAAAGCACAATATAAACACACTGAAACATTAGGCTTTGTTCACACTGCAAGGCTTAGTGCTCAGATCTGATTTTTTTGCATAGCTGTTCACATAGTTGTTATAAATGTGGCCAATATCAGATATGCAGTATGAACAGATCATGGTCCTAAACTGACCCGCATGTGCAAAAGTACAGTTACCGATGACACAAAATGTCTAATTATGCACACAATGTGTGATTATACTTAACATGATAAGTGAAGTTTATTTATAAACTAATTTCAAGAGGATCTCGTGCTTATGATGACGTGCGGCTGATTCCGCATTATCCAATTCATGATTTACCAATTAGACGATTCCTAAGCCACTATAAATACCATAAGTTCTATATAACATCCATCTTCGTTTTGAAGAAACCCCCCTTTCACCCCTACTCCTCCTCTTTTCCTAGATGGGTGGCACGACGGCCCAGTGGTTAGCACTGTTGCCTCACAGCAAGAACATGGTTCTAGTCCTTACTAAGCCAGCTGACATTTCTGTGCGGAGTTTACACGTAGTTATCCCTTAAGAGCAATCACTATCTGTTCATTAGCTACTACAGCAGGGGAGTTCTCGAGATTTATTTTTTAAGTTCAAACTCCCCTCTCGCCTTGCAAATGGAAGGGAGCCCCGGGCTCAAAAATCTTATGAGCTCAAGGCTCTCTCTCGGGACAGCATGCCAAACAAGCTTTATAATCAATCAATTATGACAAACGCAGTATGCGTCTTTCTGACCAGCCATTTAGTAAACTCATCAAGAGTTAATGAGCAGCCGCAGACTGAACTGTGAAGGCGAAGTAGCTTTATCTCTGTTTGCGGAGTTATTTCATATTACTTTGTTATAAAACAATAGGCACGTGCAGAAGGGGGGTTTTGATGCTTGATCACCTGCCCTTTTTTCTCTCTGAGAGAAAGTTCCCCTTAAAATTCAATTCAATTCATCTTTATTTCTATAGCGCTTTTACAATGTAGATTGTGTCAAAGCAACTTCACATAGAAGATTATAGTAAATTGAAACAGTGTCAGTCCAGTTTTTAGAGTTTAAGTTCAGTTCAGTTCAGTGTGGTTTAATATTCACTGCTAAGAGTTCAAACACTGAAGAGCAAATCCATCGATGTGCAGCTCCACAAGTCCCGAACCATGCAAACCAGTGGCGATATGAAAGTGAAAGTGCCCCCTCCTATGTGCAAGGATCCCCTATCCGAAACACCTCAACACAATTTAACAATGTTAAACCAAAATGAGATTTTTATTTGATTTTCTTCTTGGGGGTCTGTCTCCCAAGGAGACTGTCTGGTAAAACTCTGGCCTTCTAACAAATATAGTTGATTACCCTTGCTGTAAACAGTAGCTCTGTCACTTTAACAGTCAAAGTCTTATTGGACTGCACTTCACTATTTATTTGTATATTTTTGAAGCATTTTTGCTATCTGTATGCATCCATGGTCTTAAAGTAATGTCATTTAAACTATCTGTATGTTTGTTCATGTAGCAAAACTGACAGCAGACTTTGAAATAAAAAAAGATACATGTTTATTTTAGTGTGACCTATCCCTTTAAACCCAAGAATCACCCTAGTAATCATGGCTCATTTCTCAGCTAATGACTTTCCTTACATAAATGAGCTGTTGCTTTAAGAGGAATCGGAGCACTAGGCAAATTTAGCCCATGCTTGGCTTGAGTTGAACAGCCCAGTGTGGCGTCCTCCAGTGACTCGATAACTGCGTCCCGCTGTGAGCTTCTTGAGAGTGAGGACTGACTGAGCTCCGAGGAAAATGACAGTGACACTGCAAAAACAATCTGGCCTTAAAAAAACAAGGTCAGATTTTTAGTGCTATTACTGTCAAACTGACTAAGCATTATATAACTGCACTCATCTTTAATAAAAGCAAATGATCTGCTCTTTGGAGAGTCAGTCACCCTGAAAACACAACAAAGGTAATTCTGATAAAACACAGGGTTGTTACGATGGAAAACAGAGCAAAAGAACCATTTTGAATTTAAGAATCAATACTGGCTCATCTGCTTCTTTGGAAAAACAATTAAAAGGATAGTTCACCCAAAAATTATCATATTGTCAACATTTACTGACAAAAGGAGTTATTTCAAAAAATGCTGGAAGCTGGTTATCATTGACTTACATAGTATTTGTTTTTCATATTATGGAAGTCAATGGTTGCAGGTTTCTGACATTTTCTTTTGTGTTCAGCATTCATTCAGTCATTTTCTTTTCGGCTTAGTCCTTTTATTAATCAGGGGTCGCCACAGTGGAATGAACCGCCTTTTGTGTACATAAAAAACATAAAAAACTAAATGAATAAAGGATTGGACTATTGTGTGAAGGGATAGTTCACCCAAAAGTAATACTTTTATCAACATTTACTCATTATTTTGAAAAATGCTGAAAGCTGGTTATCATTGACTTACATAGTATTTGTTTTTACTACTCTGGAAGTCAATGGTTACAGGTTTCTAACCTTTTCTTTTGTGTTCAACAAAAAAAAAAAAACTAAACTAATAAAGGATTGGACTATTGGATGAAGGGATAGTTCACCCAAAAATGATAATTTTGTCAACATTTACTCACAAAAGAAGTTATTTTAAAAATGCTGGAAGCTGGTTATCATTAACCTACATAGTATTTGTTTTTCCTACTATGGAGGTCAGTGGTTACAGGTTTCTGACATTTGCTTTTGTGTTAAATGTATAAAACTAAATTATGAACGGATTGGACTATTGGGTGAAGGGATAGGTCAAAGGCTAGTTCAAAGGCAAAGGCTGTAAATACTTATGTATATGTGACTTTTCAGCTTTTTAAATTTTAATAAATTTGCAACAATTTCAAAAAACTTTTTTCACATTGTCATTATGCCAAATCCAAAACCTAATCCTAGTCCTAACCCAATACGTACTAAATAATTTATAGTATTTGTATAGTTACACTGCAAAAAAGACACCTTCAAATAAGTGTAACCTAAAGAGATGAAAATAAACTATGCCATGATGCTTTTCGGCTTTTCAAACTTAAAGAACAAACCATAAAAATCCAATCATTCAAATAAATCCCTGCCTGACAAAAAGTATCCACTCTACATTTGCTCTTGTTCGAGAAACCATTTCAGTCAGATATATATCATACTATGGAAGACTAGATGTTCGCGGCTTCCTTTTCATTCCTCCTTCAGTCTGTTTTGCTTTGACAAATGGCACTCGATTGTTCCAGCTAATGATAGCTCACCTCTTCAATTAAGCATGACAGAAACATCTGTATTACAAGGTTAAATAAGTGCAATGAGCCCTTAAGTTCAGTAGCACATTCATTGTAGAGCTTGTGTATGTGTGCGCGAGTGTCTCTGTCTATGTATGTGTGTGTGTGTGTGTGTGTGTGTGTGTGTGTGTGTTAGACTCGTAAAGAGAAGAGCTACTTAAAGCAAATCTTCACCCTATGAAACCTCAACCATCCATATCCCTCTCATATCTCCAATAGCGTTCTCTGGGGAAAGCCACCTCTGACCTCTTCTCTCTCTCTCTGTGTCTGTGTACAATTTATTCATACAGGAGCTCAACTCTTCTCAAGGGAGAAGAGAAAAAACTCTCTTGAACATCCCCAAGCTAAACAGCTTCTCTGATTCCACAGTCAAAACGAAATTGTCCTCCAAACAGCTCAGGGCTCCAGACTAACATTTGCGAGAAGTGTCACCTGTGCCACTAGGTTTTACAGATGCTGGCACTAAAATCTGATTTAGTAGCACTGCACTTGTAATATTAATACCAGTACAAGTTTTGCACATTACAAGAAACGCACATTTGAGTCGGAAGTAGCATAAATGTGAGTTGGGATCTGTGTTTTAGTTACAAAGTAACTAGTTACTGTAATCAAATTACTTTTTTCGAGTAAAATGTACAGAAAGCGATTACTTTTGATATTGAGGTTATTCAATTAGAGTTACTTATAATTTACTTATCTACAACACTATAGATAAATTCAAGATTTCTGTAAACATCAATTCATTTTTTGTGTTATGAAAATAAGTTTGTTGAATAACTCCATTTATCAAATACAATACAATGCAATACTTATTTTTTAATTTTTATTAATTTATAAAGCACATTTAAAAACAACCAAAGTTGACCAAAATGCTGTACATAGGAGTACTAAAGACAGAAAAGAAAACAGAATATAAAGGAAACATTTAACAATAAAAAAGCAATAAAACAGTGATCAATGAGTATTAAAAGCGAGAGAAAATAGATCTTTAGAACAAACTTAAACACAGAAATGGAGGGGGAAGTCTAATGGGAATTGGTAGAGTGTTCCTGAGTTTAGTACCAGCAACTGCAAATGCTCGATCACCTTGTTTTTTTAAGGAATGTTAGGCACTGTGAGTAAATTGAGATTATAAGATCTCAATGATCGAAAGGAGGTGTACAGACAGAGCAAGTCTGTAAGGTACTGAGGTGCAAGATTATTGATGGCTTTGTATACAAATGATACAATTTTAAAATCAATTCTGTATAACGGGTAACCAATTAAGTGCAGATAAAATAGGTGTTACCGACTCAGACTTGCAGGTGCCAGTAGTAGAGTAGTCTGGCAACCGAATTGTGTACCAGCTGTAGACGAGAGAGAGAAAGAGAAGACTGAGAAATGCTAAAATAGAGAGAAATAAAGAGGAATTCTTAAATGGCACCCAGGTTACCCCTTTTTCCAGATTTATTATAAGTCCTTTGTGTCTCCAGAATGTGTCTGTAAAGTTTCAGCTCAAAAGACCCATCAGATTTCATAAGTTTCTATTTTATAGCTCTAACCATTAGGTAGCGGTTTTTGTGAACTGGTTATTTAAGGCTAGTCCTTCACGCCCACCGTTCCCACATGCCTCAATCTCCTCCCTCGGGTGATCAGACAACAGACAGACAAGAGGGAAGCAGATCTCACGTAACGTTTGTGAGAAATCCTACAGTAAGAACTTTACCATTTGTATTTGATGCATTTGTTGTGGAGTTGCAACGATGAGTCACACACAATGTCGTTACAAAGTTCACGCACACACAGATACACAGATACACACACACACACACACACACACACACACACACACACACACACACA
>CAIGQZ010000427.1:22917498-22931614 GCA_903798205.1 Danio tinwini
GTGTGTGTGTGTGTGTGTGTGTGTGTGTGTGTGTGTGTGTGTGTGTGCTTTAATGGGAGGAAATCCATTCAGGATTCATGTCTCCAACAGGAAGACATGTTTATACAGCTCTTACATTCAGTGAGGAAGCAGAGAAACTGATTAGCTTCTCTCTCTCACACACACACACACACACACACACACACACACACACACACACACACACACACACACACACACACACACACACACACACACACACACACACTTTCAGCTACTGGCAAAAGAGTAAAAAAAAGTGATAAAACTCTCTTGTGAGACTTTGCGTATATGTGTAGGATGAAGCTGACAACATAATAAACCATCTGAGAGAATAGTTTTTTCTCAGATGCTTCATTTACCCAGCAAGCACTGCATCCGTCTGCTCTTCCCTGCTAAGGCACAAAGCACATCTGCAGGATTGAATTTGTCCCTGAATTGTATTTGTCTGTAATATCGCTCCAGCTTGGAGCCGTGGCTACATGTGCTCCAGACATGATGACTTGCGATGGTCATGCGGGTGAAAAACAAGTTCAAGTCTGGCCTATACCACTTTCTATTACACTAGTAATATTTGCTTTTCACTATAAAAGTTTTTTTTGGTTATTTAGTAATATCCTCAAGCATATCCAGCTGTAGTAAAAGAGAAAAAAAGGGTATTTATTTATTTTAAATGTGATAAAAAATGCCAATTATAAGTGACCCAAACATTACTGGGAAGTTTTGAGAATAAACAGACATCTTTTCCCCAGTGGTGAGATTGCCAACTCAAACTGAGTGCTGATCCATACAATGTTAGTGTTATGCCGAGTTCAGACGATTTTTAAAGTAGTCGTGTTGCCGATGTTTTCACACTGCTTGAAAATCTGGGGTATTGTTCTGTCGGTGCTGTGTTTACCCTGTAGGATGGATCGGCAACAGGAGGTTTCGCACTGCATGACTTTACAATAGGAGAATCGCCGACAACTTTGTCTCAGTCCACAAACTATGTCTCACAACCAAACATATGTGGATGCTGCTCTCTCATTGGCTGTAGGTAATTGACGATGTTATTTTCGATCAGAACACATTTCACACGGCATGATTTGATTCTGACAGGTCCAGATATTTAGCATGCCAAATATCTCATACATGTCAGTGACTCATCTGCGATTCTCTCAGATCGCATTTTTGATCGTTTACACTGTATAGCTGTTACTCACATGAACGAGCACTGATTTACCTGTGATTTCAGCCATTTGTTGGCGATTTCTTAAAACCTGTCGGTGAGTCAAAATTGGGGCTAAAATCATGCAGTCTAAACTTTGCATTAGTGACCGTGTTTAGTAATCTAATTATTTGCCTTAATCTTAATAATACAATAATATAATTACGGTGTTTACGTGAGTTGCATTTTGAATGTTCCTTTCATGTTCCCACTTTACATGTTAAAATACAGTTCAATTAACATCATTACCACTCAGCAGTCCGAACTATTCGATGTAGTCTTCGGAGGTCAGATTTGGTAGCTGAGCTAAACCAGACAGTTATTGAAGTGCAGATGATGGAGGTGTAGAACTGTTTCAGCATCTCCTTTGGGAGGTTGAACTTCCTCAGGTTGAACCTCCATTGTCAAAAAAGCTCAACAGAGGCTGTACTTTCTTTGTACACAGCTGACACAGCTGAACCTCATGCCTGCTCTCTAAAATAAATTCTGACAAGTGTCTTTCACATATATTCGGTATAAGTATGTGTAAGTAATATAAAATGTTCACATATCTTTTGTGAGTTTGTTATTTGAGATGCAGAATGTGAAAGGTAAGCAGCGGCATAGAGAGAGACTCGAAACAGCCAAATAAAGAGACACTAACTGCAGCGCTGGGGAAGATTGTGGGTGTTTGCAAGGGTTTGACGGATAAATATGAATTTGTAGCTAAATTGTTAGCAGTGCCAAACAACATTTCCTGTTGTTTACATTCTTCTTTACATTCTCGCTAAAACATACCATTAACGCTAGAAACTGTGCATGTAATAGATCAATTTGAACAAATAAAAATGCTTACAGGTTGTGGCTCACTATACACAGCTTCATCTATTATGGTTGGAGCTGCTCCTTCTTTGAGGAATTTTTAGCCGAATCCAGCACTGAACTGGGAGAGATTCTGGAAGCGGTCCCTTATCAAATGCTAGCTATATATTTCTTTAAAATTCTCTGGAACATAATTACAATTAAACTGTAAGCACTGCTCTCTTTGTGTTGCGCCCTTTGGAAGCCCAAACAGGCCAAGCTCTGTGGAAATAGCAGTGTTTGGACAACATTTTAACTTTCTCTGCTACATTACAGCACTACAGGGTCTCTGGTTACGCCCCATTGCTGCACAGGGTGTGTGCGCATGGTGAATGCACATAACCTGAAGAGTTTGTGATCTCACTAACCTGAATGTTTTTTTTATAGTTCCCAAACTTTGTTTGCTGCAGGCTTTGCTAAGGGCGTACTCACACTATGTACAGTTGCCTTAAACCGGGCCAAAGCACGCTTGTCCCCCCTCCCATCTCCCCCGATGGCCCGCACTCACATTACATTCGGGCTTGGGCATGCTTACGTCATCGATGATGCGTTGTTTAGTAAGCACTTTCGCTCAGCACAGTGGAGATTTCTTTAGTTATATTGTTTAAGTCGTTTGATATACAGTGACACTCAGTCAAATATTTCACCGAACAGATCAGACACTTTTGATGCTCATAAAAAAATCATAAAGTCCTTGTGCTGCAGGAATTAAGAGGTTTGCTGAAGGTGCAGCTGTTGTGCAGTGAGGGGTTTGCGTCTTTTATAAACTACAACAATTGTGCGTTTATTGAACAGCACAAATGATTAATTAATCCATATCAAACAGTCCCTTAAAGCTCACGTCTCGCTTTCAGATTCGGGCTCAGGCCTGTTTTGCAATCACACACAAGCATACCACACCAAAGACCAAGTGAACCGCGCTCTGGCCCACCTCTTCCAACCGGGCCAGGGCCAGCCAAGTGAACCGTGTCTGAGCCCGATACAGAGCACTCACACTTCTCAAACTATCCAGGAAACAGGCCCGGGCACAGTTCGAATAGCATTGTGTGAGTACGCCCTAAAATAACTCTATAAAGGCCAATGTCACACTTTGCATCGAACTTTGAGCGTATTACATTCAGAGATGTTGTTTATGTTCACAAGGCTAAATTACACATGAACTAAAGTTTAAAATATGATATTGTAGTGGACACCTGCAGGTGGCACAGACCCCCCCCCCCACCCCCTTAAAACCAGTTAGTATCTTAATAGGCAGGTTATAAGCTAGTAGTTAATAGTGGGAATTGTTATTTTAACGAAAGTGTTTCCCTTTCACCAATGATATTTTTCATAAATATGTGAAAGTCTTGCGGAATGTCGGTGTGCAGTATAATCTCCTGTGATGTTTTGAATGATAAAAAAAAGGAAACTTGAACGATGCATTGATGTAGACATTAACGTCCATCCTATTTTTCCAAAATCCACTCATTTTCAAATGTCTGGCCTCACTACCACTTTTCCATTTACATCCCTAGTGAGTAGACCCAGATGCACACATTCACACTCAAAAGCCAAAATATTAAAATTACACAACCCTCTGGGGGGAAAAAAAACTGTCACTAAACCATTTGCTTGGTTCAGTTTGAGCAGAAAATAAAAAACTAAATTAAATCAACCCTGTAGCCCCCACCCCCCTCCTCGTGCTGACTCTCCCTGTTTCTGTCTTCCTAAATCATCCTGATGAAATGATCACTCCCAATAATCAAGAGAAACTCAGGACGGCGGCAGTTCTTCAGGGACCCACTTAACCACAGGCTAACGCTGGTAATTAGCTCCAGCCGGCGGGAGGGGAAAGATCTGTGCCACCTGCAGGAGGAAACATGCACTCCGGAAAAAGAGGGAGGTCAAGAAACAAGGGGAATTTCAAAAGGCTGACCCTTAAAACTTGCTTGTTTGATTAACGCCATGCATCTGCTCTTCATTTAGAAGCTGCACATGCTTGGTTAAATACTGAAGTGTAGATTCAAACTTAATAATGAGGTTGGATTGCTTAGATAATCATTTAATTGTCAAACTCTGCGGTCCATTATTCCGAGAGCTTAGTAATTAAATGGATTAATTGGCTGAAGTACGTTTTCAGCATAATGAGACAGCTGATCAGTTTACAGACTGGCTCAAGTACTTGTGTTCATTTGTAAGATCTCAAAAGGCCATGTTAATGTGCGCTGGTGATCTGCAAATCAAAAACAAAACAAAACTATTTAATCCCACTGCATAAAACATTGACTTTAAAGAAATGTTGATAAAAAATGTGTGATAAGGTTCCATCAATGTATTTCTATTTGAATGTGAATGAAAAAATACTTGTAAAGTATTTATTAATCATAATTGATGTTAATTTCAACATTAACTAATGCATTACTAAACACTTATATTTAGCAATCAGAACAGAATGCATGCCCTTTTTTGGGGGCACTGAATAAATGTACAGTGGATAGGGAAAGTATTCAGACCCCTTTAAATTTTTTATGATTTACTAAAATAATATAAGTAAAATTTTTCCTCAATGTACACACAGCGCCCCATGTTGACATTTTTGTAAAAAAAAAATTTATGAAAAAACTCAATCAGGGGCCGAAGGTTTACCTTCCTAGAGGACGATGACCCTAATAGCAAAGCTAAATAAACGAAGAAGTAGCTTCACAACAACTCTGTGACTGTTCTTCAATGGCCCAGCCAGAGTCCTGACTTAAAGCCAATTGAGCATCTCTGGAGAGACCTAAAAATGGCTGTGCACCAATGTTTACCATGCAACCTGACAGAACTAGAGAGGATCTGCAAGGAGGAATGGCAGAGGATCCTCACATCCAGGTCTGAAAAGACTCAGGCTGTACTAGATCAAAATGGTCTAAAAACTTAGGACCATGTGATATTTCAGTTGTTCCTTTTTTAAATAAATCTGCGAAAATGTCAACAATTCTGTTTTTTTTTTCCTGACTTCCTGAATTTTGCATTCTAGTGACAAGCGGTTATAAGATATAAGTCCCACATACATAGTAAGTATAATACAAGCTGTAATAAACTTATACAATAGGGGGGGGTGTCATTGTTGTAATCTTATTAGGGAACATTTGGACCAACCAAAAGGTGCTTGTGACGAACATATTAAATATCCTGTGTGGATTGCCAGAGTTGGTGTTTTGGTCTGTTTTTCCCTGGGGTTTGACAATAAATTATGATACATGTTATTTTTTTCTTGTCTATTATTGATACATACATTCACAATTATTCCATTTGTTCAGTATGTTCCAATACTGAATAAACATATTGATGGAAGAAATATTTGACCAGTGCGACATCAGACTTCTTTTAAGTACACATATAATTACACATATAGGGTTTACTAAAATGTCAGCAATCTGCATGTGTCTGTTGCCTCATTATAAACAAGCATGATTGCACACTACATGTTAAAATATTAAAAGATATTGTTAAACAGAGCATATACCCTTTGGCATGTTTATATTCAAAATAAAAGTCCCACATACATAGTAGGCATAATACAAGCTTAAAAAAAACATTGTAATCTCATTTGGAAACATTTTGGCCAATGCAATGCTGCTTGTGGCAAACATATTAATGATTCTGTGTGGATTGTCAGAGTTGGTGTTTTTGTTGTTCACAAGGCTTTGACAATGAATTATAGTGCATTTTATCTTTAAGGTGTATATTATTAAACACAAATTGACAGTTATTCAATTTTGTTCAGTATGGCCATAGAATGAATAAACATATTGATAGCAGCAATATTGACCACTGGGATATCAGATTTCTTTAAGTACACATATACTTATACAGGCAGTTCATTCCGCTGTGGCAACCTCTGAAACAGAGACTAAGCCGACGGAAAATGAATGAATGAATGTACTTATCCATATATAGACTGTATTAAAATGTCAGCAATCTACAAGTGTCGGTTGCCTCATTATAAACAAGCATGATTTCACACTATACATGTTAAAATAACAAAAGATACCGTTAAACAGAACATATGCCCTTTTGGGGGGCACTGAATAAATGTACAATAGTTTTTCCTGAATTTTGAGATGTTATAATGATGGTATATGAAAATAGGTTTTCAAAATAAAAGTCTCACATACATAGTAAATATAATGCAAACTTTAATAAACTTAAAATAAGGGGAAAATATGTCATTGTTGTAATCTCATTAGGAAACATTTTGGCCAATCAAACGCTGCTTGTGGCGTGCATATTAATTATCCTGTGTAGATTGTCAGAGTTATTTTAGTGTGTTTTTCATTGGGATTTGACAATGAATTATGATACATGTGATATTTAAGGTGTCTATTATTGTAACATGAATGCATAAGTTTTGAATTATTCAGTTTTGTTCAGTATGCTCAAAGAATGAATAAACAAATTGATGGCAGGAATATTGACCAGTGGGATATCAGACTTAGGCTAGGGCCGATATAACATTCTGACGGTATGATAACCTTGGATAAAAATATCACGTTTTACAGTATCACAGTATTGTGATTACTGCTCTAAAATGTTATTTTTAACGTCTGAGTAAAAAACAAAAACATCAGACTTCTTTTTAGTACACATATATTTACACATATAGGGTGTACAAAATGTCACAATAAATTTACAGTAGTTTCACTAAATTAAAAGTTAAAATGTATTTTTTTTTAATAGGAACAACCAAGTAACAAGTTAGAAATTTATTTTAACAATTAATTATTTATTAGTTTTTTTTATCTCATCATTCCTTCCAACGTTATATAAAGGTTTGTATGTAAGTAACCCTGGAATGTGATTATTGATAAAGAACTATTGATTTTTTTCCAGGGGTTATTAACAACACGTCCTTTTGATGGTGTGATGTCTAGGGATTTAAAAAATGAGATTAAACTTTAATATTTAACCTAAGAAACCAAACAAAATGCAAAACAATATGAGATGCAGCCTTTCCGTTTAAGCCACTTATCAGTCTGATAGTGTTTTCACTCAATATTTCCCTGAAAGTTATTTCTGCATTATAAACTCATCCATCAACAGCAGACTGAGAGAAAGTGACAGCGAGAGAGAAGAAAATGAAAGAGAGAGAGAGTTGTATAGTATTGGCACAAAGCCTGATGCATCTTGCCAGCAACCACAGCTGCTAAACGGCCGAACGGCAACAAATATACTTCACATACAACACAGCACACAATAAAACAAACATCTACAACTGCGACCAGACTGACAGCCTTATTATTAAAGCAACTTTAAATGGAGTCTTACAATAAGTGATGATTTTTTTAAATATCCACCATGGGAGATCCCAAATCTCACTTCTGCATAACTGCTAAACAAACAAACAAACAAACAAAATTCAAGTACATAAAAACACTAAAATTAGTCACTTTTTCTTAGCAACATTGTATTAAATTGATCAAATGCACCTTTAAAGACTTATAAATCACTATAAACAGATGACAGCTTATTTTATTTTTTCAAATTATTCCCAAAATATTTTAACCAATATATATATATGTATATGTGTGTGCAGTCCTTTACTGACAGCTGCGTGTGTGGATCTTGTCGGAAAATAAGTCCTTCATGACGGTGTTTACTGATCGCAGTATTTACTTCAATAATGCCACTAATATATGCATTAAATCTATTTATGCTTAGTTCAGTTATGACTTTAGTCAGATTAAGGTAATCAAAAATCGCAGTTTGGAGCTTATGTAGGCCTACAGTTCAAAATTCATGTTTAACTAAATAAACAGTTAGTAAACACAAGTACATCTTATTGAACATCATTTATTTTCATCACCAATTATCATAGTAGAACAGTTTCTCAAGCAGTTTGTGATGCATTTTGAAAACAGGAGATGAACTCCTGGTCTTATGCGCCATCTGGCTTGAGAAACCTGTTCTTACTTATTATTTGGGTAGCACACATATTCTGAATGCCATCGGCAGAATTCAAATGAGCCATTTTAATCTAGATTAATTCCGAGTTTAATCTAGATTTAAAAAAAAAAATCTATGCCCACCTATAATACATGTATATTATACTGTATACTGTATATACATACACTTATACAATTATTTTAGTTTGGCCAAACTGGTGGGTAACATGTGGGGGTTTGTCCAGGAAGGCAGTGAGGTTTACGAGGGTGAGTGTAACGGAAGCCAGCTAGTGAAGTGCTATGCGGGTATGCGATTGGGTATGCTAACCGATTCCCATACAAAGAATCACTGGTTTGATCCCAGCTTAGCGTGGGTTACATCATTATTATTGTTGTTGTTGTTATTATTGTTGTTATTATTATTAGTTATTGTGTACCACTTGCCTACTAAAAATTCAGTTTGTATTAATAGTTTGATGTAAATGTAACATTGTTTGTATAATATAATTATTCTGACTTACTTTGCTTGTTTGTTTGTTTGTTTGTTTGCTTTTAATCAAATAACCCTTGTTGAGTACAAAGGACTTGTTTCAAAATTCAAAATCCCTGACAATAAACAAACATAAAACAATTATTATTTATTATATGTATTATAAATAAATGTATAAAAACACATTTCAGAAAATAAAAACAAAAAAGAAATAAGCAGCAGTTTATTGTTTCATTATTTTCTCATTTGTTTGTTTTCCCTCATTTGCTAGATGCTCACGGAAAAGAGCATCAGCAAAGAGGCTGTGATGAAAGGAGGAAAAAAATAATAAACGTTTGACTCCATAAATCAGATGAGTGTGCAGCGAGTGATTTGTGTTTACCCATGTGCGTCCCCAACAAAAATGAACATCAATATCAGCAGCGGAGTTTTTCTGTGCCATGAACGCAACATGACAGGCCACACAGGAAATTGCTTTTCATTATTAATTCAGCATCTTGTATGAAAACTGTCCTCTAGCCTGCACATAAGGTGATCACCGGGGACGGAGCGAGTACATTAATCAACTCCTTAATGAATAAAACATGAGACGTAATGCTTTAAACGATTCAGAATCGCCTTTTCATATCCTCCGATAGTGGTTTGAGGATCAGGTTAATGGCAGAGGAAATGATATCATAACCAGCTCTAATATTCTTTAGAGTTAAGAAGCTCTGGAAATGACTTCTAATCGCCGTGCGTCATGTTGTGACTTTCTCAACATACATTATTTAATAAGCAATTAGATGAGATGACACATTCTGAAATCTAATTACAAGATTGTTCTTCAAGCTACAGTGCATGTTTTATTAAAACCCTGCTCCATGTCTAATGTTTTTTGTTAGGTTATGGAATTTTTTATTCAATTCAATTCATCTTTATTTTTATATCACTTTTACAATGTAGATTGTGTCAATGCAGCTTAATTTAGAAGTTCTAGTAAATTGAAACGGTGTCAGTCCAGTTTTTAGAGTTAAGTTCAGTGTGGTTTAAATTTCACAGCTGAAAGTCAAAACACTGAAGAGCAAATCCATCGATGCGCAGCTCCACAAGTCCCAAACTAAGCAAGCCAGTGGCAAGAAACAAAACTTCACCAATTGACGAAAGTGAATGAAAAATAAAAACCTTGAGAGAAACTAGGCTCAGTTGGGCATGACCATTTCTCTTCTGGCCAAACTTCTTGTGCAGGGCTGCCGTCTAGGCACCGGAGGCTGGAGAACGCTGGACGTCCATCGTGGAGAACTGCAGGTGGAGTTTTAATTCTTAGTTTATGTTTTATAATTTAGTGTTTTGTATTTTAGGATGCGTTTATATTTTATTTTCTATATATTTTAGAATTCTGTTCATATTTTGACATTTCGTTCTTATTGTAGAATGCCATTTAAACTTTTGAATTCTGTGTTTACGTTTTATGATCATAATTATGTTTTAGAATCCTCAGTTTATATTTTAACATTATTATTTATTAAAAGTTGTTTATATTTTTTAATTTAATGCTTTTCTTTTATAATTTTGTTTACATTTTACAATTTTGGGTTTATATCTCAGAAATATTTAGTTTATATTTCTAAATGGTGTGTTTATATTTTGGAATGAGTTTAAATGTGGAAGTTTTGAGTCAAATACCCATTTTCATTTCAGAACTCTCAGTTAACATTTAACATATAAATGATTCATTCAAAGCAACTGATTCCCTTTGAAACCAAGCAAGTGATTGCCTTTATGAATGGAACATTGCATAATTATTTATTTAGAAACAGATTCATGCAGGAACAAAATACTAAAGTGCTGCTCTGGGATGCACAAATGTTTTGTTTAGAACTGTTTTTACTTTTAAAACAGCAAAACACACAATGCTGCAACTGTAATTGTGTGTTCTTTTACAATGGGATACATGCACAGCTAGCTTTTTTTCAGCCACAGGTTTATGTGACTTTTTTAATTTCAAAAGGGACCTTTCACAGCAACAATGTTGTAATAAATAGAAGTAAGCAACAAATGGATAAATTCAAACAGACTAGAAGTGTAAAAAGAGATCAAAAACCGTTTAAATACAAGTGCCATCGAGAGCAGCAGGCTAGTGAAGAAACTTTATTGAAAGTACTGTGGTAAAATAAATGTCCATATTTTGAAGACACGGTGTGGAACAATGGAATTTAATGCAGTGCTTCTTGTCTGGTATGATACTTATTTTATATTGCATCTTTGTCAGGCAGTGAAGAGCACAGATTTTTTTTTACGAATCAGATCTTAAAAAGTCACAATTTTGTAATGGCATAACAGTTCACTGGAAGTGCTTGAGCTGGCTGACTAAACATTTTAAATCAGTGTGCATACAGTATACACCATTAGGTTATTATTGTAGACTATTAATATTGCACTTTGCAAAGCAGCATGATGATATTCTGGTATTTTGTGCCCAAAAAAATCCACTGTATTTTATTACATTATACTTATATGTTTAAAGAAGTGTTTAAAAGAAGCCTCTAAAATAAAAAAAATCCCAAACAAATACCCCAAAGATAATGGTAAACTAAACAAATACATTGTTCAGAATGAGGTCAAGAAAATGAGGCATGATATCCAACCAGGCTATAATTACCCAGCCGTCCTCGAACCGCGCACACACTCGGTCTCAGCATCATCCACCAAAAGGAACAGCATTCAGCTTCATCTAATTCAATTACATCCATGTCAGGCAGAGGCTCCTGTAAGACTCTGGTTGTCGTGGTGACTGAGATGGTACTTAAACGTGATTAATTAGTCGCTTCTCCTCCAATTAGCAGGCAGGAAGTCTCCGCGACGACGAGCTGTCATAGAGGGAGATTGAATGAGAGAAAAACACACGCAGGCAAGTTGTTTTTCCTCTGTTTTCTTCTCGCTCTCCTCTTCTGTCAGAGAAAGAGAACTCCACTGCCAGTGTCGGTTCTCAATCCATCACTCAAAACCACAAAAACTGAGACTCACTGTGACTCTATAAACTCCAAACCTTCACACTCTGACAGTCTCTGCATTGTAGTTTAACTAATGCCATTCTCAGACTGCACAGGTGGCACGCAAGAGCTTCTAAAGTGACACCTATTTATTTTTTATGCTAGGCTTGGGAATTGTTAGGCTTTCTATGATAATGGTGCCAAGTTGATACTTGCAGTTCTAGTTGGAAATTTCTCAGTTTACTTTAGTTTATCCTAGGGCTGCACAATTATGAGGAAAAAACTATTGAAATTATAATTGTGATTTACTTGGTTTACTTGTATAATTCTTGTATTTTTTTAGGTTGATAATTTTAATATGGCATGACAACTAGGAGAGATGTAGTATGGTAATAAACTACTATGTTGATGTTAATGTGTTTGGTATTGGCGGAATAGATCTGCTACGCTACTGCTGCTTTGATTATTATGATAGAGCAAGTAGCAAGACTTGCTACTGCCAGTATATTCACAGACATGCAGCCTCAGAATATAATACACTGCTGCTGCAAACCTAATATCCATCTAATCCCAGTAGCAGATCTAAACACAGGTGGAGCTGGGGTAGAGGAGGGTCTCTGAAAATAACTGCAAATAACTACTGGAAAACAACACTGAGACATTTATAATGTTTTGGAGCAAGCACATTGGCTGCTGAGGCAACAGCGACCAATCATCTGTGCCATATAGTTCAGGACATAAGCAGATTCCATGCGATCACAGGACTTTGTATTAATTACGATTATCACAATTTACATTTATCAATGTTTTAAATAGCTTTATACCACTGTTTGGAGTAATTGCATGTCATAATATTTTATAAAATAATAATAATATTAATTAAGCTGAAAGCACTATTTTTTTATCATTATTTCTGATGCCACAAATGTTAGTGATGAATTGGTTTACACCAGTGGTTTGTTGGTCGGGACCCCCTGGGACAATGACGAGGGGTCGGTCGCTTGATGATTTCCAAAACTCAAATAAATTTTATTAAACTCGTAGAATTACCATATTTTATTTTTAACCCATAGAAGACCGTTAATAGTTACATTAAAGAAACAACAACATACAAATAAAAATTTAAAAGCCTTCCAAATTTTTTTCCATTGGATTTTGACCCCTTGGCATGTTTAGATTAACCACACATCAATGGTGTCAGCTGAAGCAGATTAATTTTATAAGGGCCAAGTTAAACTTTTGGACAACCTTTATGGCAATCAAATACATAAAAATATGATATTTGAGGTTAATATTAAATTAAATTAATAAATGACTATACAAAAATGATATGGTTATTAGACTTTTGCATTTTTGTGTTGTCAATATGCTCATGTTTATGTAGGCCTATAGTTGTGTGGGCAACTATTGTATATTTATAAGCACCTTCAAGAAAAATGGGGGTCATAAGTCACTGAAAAGTTTGGGAAACCCTGGTTTAGACTAACTTAAAATATACTTTAAAAAAAGTATCGCAACAATGACTGAAGTCACAAAAACTAGAGGATTCATTAAATAGCTAACCTATTTTCGGTGGCCGATAATTTTTGGCGCTGAAAATTCAGTACATCACATTTTATAGTGATTCAATATAATCGTTTATCGACCCAACCCTAATGGTAACTCACTAAGGCCCAATCCCAATTCTAGCCCTTAGCTCTTCCCCTTACTCCTCATGTGAAGGAGTAGGGGTGTCCCAATTCTCTTCATCTTGAAAATGTAGAGTTAAGGGTAAGGGATAGATATCCCTTGAAATGCAGAATTTCCAGGATCACACTAGACATGAAAAGGTACAAAATTTCCCAGATCAAAAATAGCAACATGGCTGCACAAGCGAGTAAGAAGATGTATAAATCTAACTGTGCATTGACACCAGGCAGGCGAGGCAGCGAGAATGTCAAAAAGTTTGCTACATTGATCTTGTATTTAAAGGCGTCGTTGCAGCAAATCAGTTACATTACCACATAAAAACATGCTTTCTAGAGTGAAAATGTTGAAAATGTGAAAACAATGGAAGATCAAGTTGTTGCATGTAATGTGGCTTTGCTCCACTTATTCAATATGGGTCCATGTCTGAAATATTCTGAAGCAGCAATGCTGTTTTGTGCAATACTGTTTAGTTATACTGTAGCGCTTTTTTGGGGAAAAAAATAACAAGAATGCAAATCAATTTACCAGTAACTTTTTTTAAATGTATGTCCCTGTAAGAAAATATCGTAAATAATAAAGCTGTGCAAAAATATTGATACATCTAACTATAGCAATAATTTATTTTACGATAGTGTTTCGATATTCCAACCTCACGTATTGATTCATGTTGTGCCAAACTACCTTCTCCTCTGCTTATGTAGATGTCGCTAACTCGCGAACAAAACGCCAAGTAGTACCATATCAGAAGCAAGAGTGAGCATGGCGGAAAATATAAAGGTGCCTCTAGCTTTTAGAGCTGACGTGTGGCTGCACTTTGGTTTTTACCCTATACCAGGGAGTACTGAATTAGACAAAAAAAAAAGCCATTTGTAAGCTTTGCAAATATATCTTAAAATAATCAGAAAACATTTACATATATATATATATATGCATGCATACATACATATATACATACATACATACATACATACATACATACATACATACATACATA
>CAIGQZ010000427.1:22931624-22958129 GCA_903798205.1 Danio tinwini
ATACATACATACATACATACATACATACATACATACATACATACATACATATATATATATATAGTTCTCTGTTCAATCACACTGCAGAATTTTAATTTGGAATTTTAATTTGTCTGCCAACTTTATTAAGTTATCAATATAATGTGACACACATGCTAATACAAACTATTGCAATATATCATCGTGACCCATATATCGTGATATGTATCATATCATGAGGCCCTTGCCAATACACGGCCCTAGTAAATAATAGGAAATCCAGCGACCAGAACCAAAGGTTCACAGTGACTGTGTTCTTTGGACTCCTCTCAAGCGGTGGACGTCTACATTTCGACTGGTTGCCGCCAAACCGCGTCACAGCTCATTACCATAAAGTTGACTTAATTTCCACTCTCCTCAACGCTCGCCACGCCGATGCTCGACGCTTATCAACGCCGGCTCCCATTGAAAATGAATGATTTCTGGCTACGTTGAGGCTCTCGCCACTTTTGGTGTGAACACATAGTAAGTATTTTTGGCTTTAGAAGTTTTCATAAACTCCACACAGAAATGCTAACTGGCCCAGCCGGGAATCGAACCAGCGACCTTCTTGATGTGAGGCAACAGTGCTAACCACTGAGCCAACGTGCCGCCCCTATATATATATATATATATATATATATATAAAGATGAATAAAACAGATGAATATAACATATTAATAAAAAATAAATAGATATTGCTTTTGAAAAATAGTAATTCTGGCTTACAGACTGCTGTACAGTAATAAACTAATGACTAAATGTATAGCTGTTCAGGTTTGATTTGGTATATAGATGGTGCAGTGAATTGTGTATTCATAGCGCACTTGAATATACACAGTAGAGAAGTAAAGGGTTTATTAAGCGTGTATAGTTAGAGAACGTTGTTTACACAGCACTGCCATTACTGCTTTCTTTGAGTATTTCCCAGAGCAGTGTGTTATTCTTCTGCTGTAGTGTTTCTCCTCATCCTAAGCTGCACTTGCACTGACTTATGCATCTTCAAATCAAATCAAAACAACCATACAGAATTTACAAGTCTTTTCCAGAAACTCCTTTTCTCCTGCAGATGGGAATCAGAAGTTGAAAACCAAGACGCATGAAGTACAGCATAGCGTTCAGGATGGAGGAGTCAGATAATATCTGCTCCATCAGTTTCTGCTTGTTTACTCTTTCCAGAACAACACGGTGAAGAGGATCAGATGTAGTGAACACAGTCATAAGCACTGAACTCCTGCTCAGATACTCACCTGCATGACTGCTTCTGTGTAAGCTTTAGGAAAAACAAACATTTACACACACACCGGAATAACACATTCTATTTATTCTATCTAATTTTTAATCAATAAAAATAATTTATTACGTTTATCAAGCACTTTTCTAAACACTTAAAGCACCTTTAAAAATTTGCAACTTGTTGGTGAAGAGGAGACAGAGTGAAGAAGCCAATTATAATATAGGAATGATTTGGATTATTATGATAGCAAATTTGGCCAGGATACCCAGGGTTACACCTTTACTCTTTTCAAAGGACATGCTGGGATTTTTAATGACCAGAGTTAGGACTTTGGTTCAACATTTCAAAGGATGTAACAGTGTTGTGACTAGGGATGGGTACCGAAACTCTGTACTTTATCGTTATCGCTGCTAAATTATAAAAGTATTGATAAGCTCTGATGTTAACGGTTCTGCTATCGGTACTGGAGAATTATCGCTGAAAAAAACATTACTTACAGTAGCATAATTTAACTGACCAACCTTTTCTAATTTGCCATATATGATATTCGTCTGCACATTTAGCAATCTCACAAGAGAAATGCTTGTGTTACCGCCGAGCGCGTCAAGTATAAAAACCTTCACAATAAAATACACACACACATAGCTCGCGACACAGACTTGCGCACACACACAGCATACAGAGAGAACCCATCGAGTTGTATTTCCCGAGTGGACAGCAACAATGCCCGTAGCAACAAACGCAACAAGTTGTTTTCTTGTATAAGCGGAAATGTAAGCAATCTGGCTAAGTGAAAGTATCTTTCAAAACTGTACTAACTGCAATGAAAAGTAATGAAACGTTTTTGACTGCTTAGCTACTAACGGTAAAGTTACATCATCCACATTGTTATGCCAGCAGTCAATCACCTAAATTAGTATAACATTAATTTTCTGCAGTAGCCTAAATAAATCTTAAACGTTAAAAATCCTTTTACATCAGCTGTATTTACAAATATCTATGCTTATTAAGAAAATATTTTTAAAAAACTGCTTATTTTTACATTGCAAGATGCTCCAAAACTGTATTAAAAACACAGTTAACTCTCAAAACACAGTTAACTCATTTATGTGAATGTGTTAATGAAAAATCATGAACATTATCTCATACTGCATTTTGCAACTCAAAGAGGGTATTTTTAACTGCAGGGAGCACAATAAAACAAGACAGAGCCTAACTTCTGCCAGAAAAGTTAAACATGTTGATTTTTTTCTAGAAGAATGGTTAAAAGTCATTTTCCTTCTAACCATTGTTTTACAGGAAAAAATAAATATATAAATATTTGTTTACAATTATTGGATTTGTTTTATTTTACATTAAAAACGTAATAAAACAAAGTGTTGTTAATTCTGTTCAATAATTTTTTTATGAAAAAAAAACACAAAAAAGTACTGATAAGAGAACTGTTAAAGTACCGAACCGATAAGTGGTATTGATAAAAGTAGTAATACCGTTAAAACCTTAACGATACCCATCCCTAGTTGTGATTGCACCAAATAAATAGGAAATCAATTTAAATATTTGCTCATTGACAGTTTAGAGTCCCCATCATTATTATGGGGCACTAGGACCCGCATAGACCACAGGTTGAGCAACCCCAGCTGGACTCATTAGTATCACTTCCTACAGCAACGTTGTTTTCCCATGTGGTCTCCCATCCAGGTACTAACCAGGTATGGCCCTGCTTCTCTTCAGTGTGTGACCATGTGAGAACTGCAGAGAGCTAGCTGCCGGCTATGAATATACAATTTGAGTGTAAAGTATGCAGATAGTGCTCTGTGTCATGGCAGGAATTTGAACAATGTCCTGACTGCCAAAATAGGAGGGAAATCTGCAGCAATTTCACAAAATGTTTTGCTAATGCTTGATTTTGCATTAAAATCTACAATTGTGGAATTGTGAAATCCTGGAGGGTTTTGATAACTTTACTGCCTGCCTGATATGTTGGATTGTTCCACAATCTGAAATAATGTTGTGGTTTTTCATTCTCTTTTCTTCATCTATGTTAAGCTGCTTTGACAATGTACCATGTTAAAGCTCTATAGAAATAAAGACTTACAGTAATGTGTGTTATCAATGGACCAGTATAAAATAAATCACTTACAAACAATCTAGATTTACTGTAGATAATTCAAACAACCTAATTAAAAATGAGAAAAATTTTTTGGCATGAACTATTTTAAATATAGTTTTACAATTTTATTTTACTGCAATCACTTATATCCAATAAGCAACATTTTTTGTAAGTGTTTGGAACATTTTAGTGCCTTTAAAAAAAATAAAAAATAAAAAATAAATAAATAAAAAATAAATAAAATAATAAAAAAATTAACAAATAAATAAATACCAAGTTAGAGACACCATTGTAATTTGTTCAAGTAAGCTTCAATAAACTTTACATTTTTAAAACTTTAGTTCAGGGTTTCTGCAGGTATTATTAAGTCAAATTTACGACTTTGGGCCCTATCATACACCCGTAGCAACGTGGGCAAGGTGCGACGCAAATGTCATTTGCTAGTTTCAGCTCGACCACATTGTTTAAATAGCAAATGCATTTGTGCTCATTTGTGCGCCCTTAGGCTTTCTGGTCTAAAAAGGAGGTGTGTTAAGGCGCGTTGCTATTTTGAGGAACTAAAATACTGCGCAATAGACCAGCTCAAAGCAGGTCTAAAGTCCAGCGCAGAGCGTGTCAGTTGTGTGCCTCACTTAAACAATGCTTAAAACATGCAGGATGTAGGGCAATACAGAAATATCTTCACAAATGGAAAATAATTAAAGGATTAAAATGTTACAAAAATTATTGTTTTCTAAAAATCTAAAAACCACTACCTCCATGCCTTCTTTCAGTTTATTCACGACAACTTGCTTTCATATAGTGTTATTATTATCATTATTATTATTTATTATATGCATAGTTATATTTGTTTCATTAAAAGCAAGCTTAGATTTGTCCATCTGTCAGGTTTTAGACCATATGGGGCACAGCATGTGTATTTGGAAATAACTCAGTTTTTTGACCATACTTCGTCATTATTGTTCATTTATTCGTTTGCTAACTGAATTTAGAAACAGTTTTGAAACAAATCTTTGCGCTTAACAAATTGAAATTAATTATGTAGGCTAATGCATGTCTTCAGTGGAGAGAGTACAACACTGTTTCCTTATCCACAAAAGAGAGAAAGTGAAAGTAAAGGACGCATGGAGGAGACTCATTATCCTTTTGCTGCAGATGCTGTTTAATTATTTTCTTAACTGTTTTGAAGCATTCGGTTTTTTCACTTGCAAAGTATGCCATGTAAATAGCAAATGTGCCATGGGCGACACAACTGACTCTTAAAGGGAATGGGAGAAGAGACTCTGGTTTATTTTCAAAACACACCTATAACTCATTAAGAGAATAAGCTCAACCCTGTTAGACCATGCGCCGTGGCGCAAAGCATATTTACCCATCCTTAAAATAGCAAAAGTGGATTCGAACATGCCCTTAATGCTTTTGCGCCTAGACCGTTAAAATAGAGCCCTTTAAGAGACCCCCTCTCATGATTGTGAAGTGCTTTGGGTGTATGGCCATACACTATTACTTACTTACTTTTTAAGAGCCTTTTAAGACCATTAAGAATGACATTTTTGACTTGCTGTATATGGGGTAAAAGACTAAGGATTTTTTTTGAATGGTCTGGTATTGTCATAAGAAATTGTGTAATTGTTTTATTTTAGTTTTTTCCCCCGATTAAGAAATTTCATTTGGGGAATTTGCTGTGAAAAAATCTAACAGCAGGTGTGAATTGTATCTCTTTGCAACAAATTGAGAATGTATTATTGGTCATTAGATGGATGTCGGCCAGATTGAGTAGCTTTACTTGGGAGAAGCAAAATGTTTAAAATGATTTAAGACCTACAACACAATATTTCAGTGAATTTAAAACGTTTTAATGCCTAAAAATTTAAGACTTGTTTAGATATATTATTATTTTTAATATTATTATTATTATTATTATTATTATTATTATATACAGCACTAAAACAAGACCATACTTCCCCATCCAATAAAATGTTGGTGTCTTCATGATGACAAATTCAGCAAGGATTGCAATTTCTGCCCTTACAAACTGGTACATGTAACCACAATAACCACACTGAAAAAAAATGATTAATTGGATTACTTGATTCAAATAAGTAGTTGCAAACAATTTATATGGGCTGAATTTAAATAAACAAATTAAGTTGAACATTACAAAATTATTTTTTGTTTAAATTCAGCCCGTATAAAATGTTTGCAACCTCTCACCTTTAAAAAATGTAGTTAATGCAATGAATCATTTTTTCAGTGCAGTTAAACTCAATCACCAGCATAGTCTTTCCTCTAGCAGAGGAAGTTTGTCAACTGCATGAAAATATACTTCAAAATATGAGCACCACAAGTTAGTTTTTAACCTCTTGTCAGCTCATTGTCATTATATGTGCTTTCCATTTATTTTCACACACTGATGGGTGAATAATAATGAATGGCACACACTCCTCTCTTGTAACTCCAGCACAGAGTTTAGCTGTTCCTCTAATCTCGGTGTGTTTGTGCTCTTTTAGTGGTAAAGCTCCAGCTAAAAGCAGAGCAATATCCTGACTGAAGCTGGCCTTCACCTCCCCGAGCCTGCAATATTTATGACACCAGAGAGTTTTCCACTGCAATAACTTCAAGAAAATATGACCGGGCGAGAGAGAGAGAGGGGGTACACTATATGTGCGGAAAGGGTCTCGCAAAGCTTTACAGCAGAAATTAGGGTCAGAGTCATAATAAGGATCCTGGACTCTGTAAACCTGTTTCAAGTTGAGGGTTAATGCTGGATAAATGTGACACAGGAGTGCAGTAATGGAGGAAGAGAAAAGCCACACTCACATCCGGCTAAACCCAATGGCTCTCAAAGCAACATATACCGCAGGTGAATAGGGTAAAAAGAAAAAATCTAATACTTATTGCAACAGTTGATTGATAACATTAAATATTGCAAAAAATGTTTTATTAAATGGGACCTATTATTCAATTCAATTTTATTTATAAAGCACTTTAAAACAACTCAGTTGACCAAAGTGCTAACAATAGATAATAAAACAAAGCATAGCAAATAAATAAATAATAAACATAAAATGTCAAAATCTCATGCTTTGCTAAAAGCCAATATGAACAAGTGGGTTTTAAGAAGAGATTTAAAAACAGTAATAAAAGGGGCTTGTCTAATATACAATGGCAACTCATTCCACAACTTTGGTGCAGCTACAGCAAAAGCCAGATCCACTCTAAGCTTTCGACTTGCCCTGGGCACACCCAGGAGGAGCTGGTAGGCTGACCTGAGCAAACGAGAAGGTGTGTAAGGACAAAGAAGCTCAAAGAGGTAAAGGGGTGCAGCACCATTCAGACACTTAAAAACAAATAAAAGTAACTTAAAATGAATCCTGAAATGCACTAATTTTGGCCAGTTGCCTTAAATGAAAGAAGCTAGAGCGAACAACAGACCGAATCTGGCTTTCAAGCTTTAGTTCAGGATCCATTTTTAAACCCAGGTTTACAATCTCTGGCTTACAGAAAGTTTCAAGATTATTTGCTATTATGCAAAAATCACTTTGCAAAACAGTCTGTGGAAAGACTTTGACTTTGAATGATTGACTCAAAGTCAAAGACATCATCAGATGGGAAAAGTTCTGCCCATTAGCTTAAACAGCCCTGAGTCAGAAGCAGCCGTCCGCCATTAGACAGACCCCTAGTTTTTCATGATTTTGCGATCGCTGAATCCAATGCAAAATTAACAAAAAGTCCAAATTTTTTTGCAATCCTGCAAAATTCTTCACTTTAAATGCAAAATAATTGCAAAAATGTAAATAATCTCATAAAAACATCCAATTCTACACCATATAATCAAATTCTATTAATTTCGGTTTGCAATTAATTGTTTTACGTGAATTTCAGACGTTGCATAAGCAGCGCACGTGATATATTTGAGTGTCTCTCAAAAAATGATGTTTCACCTGCGCCCTCACAATTGTTACATTACATGAAAGTGGGGGAAAATTATTTAGCAGCCTTTGCGGTAAGGAGACACGGATAAAGCGTCAAGTGCGAGTTATTTACATGTGACGTCAACAAAAAGATGCGATTAAACATCCTGTGGTGCAAAGAAGTCACTAGTTTGTCCAGTGGCTCGCCGCATACGTCGGCGAACTTGTGACATGGAGCGGAGTTTACTGTGAGGATGGGGTTCGAGTCCGGCAAAGAACAGTTCCAGAAAGTGGGTAAGACAAAAACTAAAAACAAAAAATAAAATAAACAAGTAAATAAAAGAGTGAGAATGTGGGAAAATCTGAAAACATAGTAAAAAAAAAAATCAGGCTGCCGCGAGGACTTTTCTTTTTCTTTATAGCTGTTAAAATCACTGTCGGTTGGGTTTAGTAAAGTGGGTGAGAGTTTAGGGAAGGAGCAGGGTGGGTCAGTCAGTCGACAGTGGCCTCTGGTGGATTTACGCGAGAACAGCAGGTGCGAATGGCACTCGCGAGAGAAATTGGACATCTGAAAAAAAGACACAGTGGCCTCGGGTGGATTTGAGAAAACAAAACTGCAAATAAACGTACCTCCTAGAACGTATTTGGAGCTATCCAGAAATGTATATATGGGTATGTATTCAGAATGAGCCTGGGTGTTAAATCGCGATTAAAAAAGGGTACGATTTTCAGATTATTTTGATGCGCTATTAAGCAAAAATGGTAACAAGCATATTGTTTTTGAAAGTTTTAACAGTTTGTAAGCACATTATCCAGAACAATGTGAAAAATGTAACACAAACTAAATGTAAATGTTTTAGATATTTATATATAATCTTTATATGCAATATTTTATATATAATTCATTTACTTTTAATTAAAATTCTGCAGTTACTTAATTTGTCATGACTGACAACTGACCACTTTATTGGAAAAAATGGCAACAATGTTTAAGAGGTTTTAAACAGTAGCACACTTTGTAATTATGCTTAATCTTTCTTTAGTGCTGTTAAAACCACCACATCAAACCTGTAGCTCATTTATTAAATGGTAGTAAAGCACATTTTAACTAGCTAATCAACATTTTGATCAGATAAATCACAATTAGAATTTTTCGCCAAATTGTACAGCCTTAATTAAAAAAAATAATGTTGTTCAATTCATCATAAATTGTTGTTAATAATGATTTCAATAAAGTGAATGTGAAGTTCAATTACTAAAATATCCAAAAAGAAAAAGAAAAAAGAAAAGAAAAAAAGGACCTCACATTTGCTGGTTGTTTTTTTTTCAACATGCCACAGCTTTACAGAGGAATTATTGACTGTACGAGAGCTGGACAGAAAATGTGGAGGAAGAAAGACAGACACGAGAGGAGGGTTTTATTAGCCCTTGTTGATCATTGCCAGGGCAGAAACAGGCTTCTTTAACCCCTCCTCATCATTTTCTGAAATCCTGCGCCACACACACAGGAAGCGGCTGCCAGCCTTCCTTTCCGCCCACTCAACAGAACAGGAAACATAAATCCTCATTCATTCATTCATTTCCCCCTGTCTGCTTGTGTTTGTATCGTCAGTGCTCAGTAATGACAGGAATTAGTCTATAGGTTACACTGCTCTCTTTTAAAAAAGAAAGAAAGAAAGAGGAAAGAAAGAAAGAAAGAAAGAAAGAAAAGAAAGAAAAGAAACTTATCAATTTAATATGCAAATTAAAGATGCACCGATCAGTCAACCAGAAATAAGAATTTGACATATTTTTTTCTCCAAGTCAACAATCTCAATCATGTTTTGTTTTACTTCAACTGATCACTGTTCAAGACTTGCAATGCAAGCTCCACTTCATTGGTTTTAAAATAAGCAGTGTGTGTAAACAGAGTGTTACCAGAGGCTAGAGATAAAGACACTGCGTTAGGCTGAAGCTCAGGCGCCACATGGGAATGTCTGAGCACCCACAGAAAAACACCTATGGCGCATTTTACCTATGAATGACCTTCCTGCAACAAACCAGCCCTGAGAGTGCACTAACTCATGCAACCCTGCTGGGAAATACACACACTCTCTCTCCCATTCACAAACTACAGGCAACTTTTTTTATCCAATACACCTACACCAAATGTCTTTGGATTGTGTTGGAAACTGGAGCACTCAGAGAAAACCCTCACAAGCACATGAAAATTCTGAGACTCGAACAAAATGCAACCTTGCTAATGTAGCAGATTTCAATCTGCACATAAGAATAAATCATACTAGAGACAGCAAGGACAGCTTTACATCATCTTTTTATTGGTCCTGAAACATATGGGACACTTAATCAGGAAAAAAACTCTCTCCACACTTTCTTTTTGTCTCACACAAAATTCAAACAACAAAGCGTGCAAAACTGATTACGGTCCCACTTGAACAAAACGCCAAAATTAAATTTCCTATACCTATTAAACCAGGTAGGTATATAATAAATAAATTCATTGTTTCTTTCGTTTTGGGAAGTTCATCAAAGAATATTATCATTAAAATGAATATTTCTCTTCCCTACTGGCTACACTAACCAATGAGCCACCATGCTAAACCGAATCAAAAACAGAATTGGCTAAAAACCCATTTATCACTATTCTTAAGCACTATCACACTCTTTACCAAGCACTTACACAGATATGCAGACAAAGAAACCATGAAAGCCGTGTCTATCAGCTGATTCATCAGCAGATTGCTCATACTGTACATATACTCATAGACAGATCCTCTGATAGACTCATATTTCAAAAGCTCCAGTGTCCATGTATTCATGCAAGCGCTCAGTAAGGAGCATGAAGTGAAGTTCATTGTAGCCAATCACAGTCATATCTGTTAAAACTCAATGACCAATTAGCAGTGTTATTTAGCTCAAATGTTAGCAGGAAGTGGACATTTTTTATTTATATATTTTTTTTATTTCACCACTTGGTATTACTGTTGGTACTTTTCAAAGCAATATTGTAATAGTGGGGATAATTTACATTTAAAATATATTAAAATAGACAACTGTTATTTTGATTTGTAATCGAGCTGAACACGTTTAAATGTATATACACACTCAACACCAGATGTTTTCAGATGGATTTAAAAAAGAAAACTGTATTTATAGCTACATTGCAGGTGAACAGTGTAATGAGTGACAACAGATGTTGTCGACCATGAGTTTACCTACACACTTTAATTGCAAAGATGGTTAAGAGAGTATGTGTTTCTCTCTCTCTCTAGGTGTGTGTGTGTGTGTGTGTGTGTGTGTGTGTGTGTGTGTGTGTGTGTGTGTGTGTGTGTGTGTGTTGGCTTGGTGCTTATGTCTTATTCATCCTTTCTAAAGTGATCCCTGTTAGCGTCAACATGAATGCCAGCTGACATGAAGCGCCTTCTGCAATCAAGGGCAGATCTGAAAGATTCATGAGCTGAGGTTAAATATAGAGAGAGAAAGATACAGATACAGAGAGAGCATCAAGAAGTTCCTGAGACATGATGAGAATTGAGAAAGAAAGACTATATTCAGCATACTGTAACTCATGGACTGACTTTAATATGTTATTCACATAACACTGAATTAGAGTGCTTGAAACTTAGATACAAGGTTTTAATATTATTAAAGGTCGTGGTTATACTTGAATTTGAATAGGAATGTGGTTGACCTCATATTCAAAATGTACTTTATTCTCAATATCAGTACAAACTAAATTAATATTTTTTGTTTAATATAAAGTACACTCAGATTATCTAGCTGCAAATGAGAGTAAACAACAAAATGTAGTGGTAATTGATGCCTATTTTTATTAAAAGGCTGTTTCACTTTATTTTGTACATTGTGAAATAATCAGCTAACACCACAGTGACCTAAGGCTAGGTTAATGTGCCTTTAACACAAGTGCATATTATTTTAAAAACGCATACATTTTGTTACGGTTACGCCTGGCATTCACGCTACTCCAGCATCTTCAGACCAAGAAAATGGAGCATTTTGAAAATGATAAAGAGCATTTGTTTTAGATTGCAATTGCTAATGTACAGACTCAGTAATTCAGTACAGACATGCATACTCTTGTAAATTGTCTATTTGATTTAGTGGTCAAACTATTTGAGTTAGTGGCTAATTTGCATGAATTTGTATGATCTCATTCATAAAATTTAGTACAATTTGCTCATCCCTCAATGACGGTTCGGTTTAGATGTGGGGTTTGGTGCCTCCTTTTAAATATTGTAGATTTTCCTACGATTGAAATCATATGAATTTGTTTGCATTAGCCACTAAACTGACAAAACGTGACATACCTACGTTTTCCTCATAAAATCAGGTTGACTATCCAAATTATCCATGTTTTCTGTATTATCGATTCATCAAAGCCCTTCTCAAATGACCAATGTGCAACTGGTAGACTGCAAACAAAAAAAGTTCACAAACGTCAGATGTCGACAAAATGTGTATATGTAAATTTGTGTAAAAGGTTGTTTTTATGAAACGCAGTAAAATAAAGGTTGTTAATATTATATTTTTATTTTACCTTAAAGCAACACAGAAAATAAAAGAAAAACAACACAGAACAAAACAAAAAAGTCTGTTGCTCCAGTTTTATACATAGGTTAACAATGTTGCAATGTTATATATTTCTAGGCCAGTGGGCACGGGCAATATGATGATCTTGCAAACAATGAAAGGGTCATAGCTTTAAACTAGGGCTGCACAATATATATTGTTTCAGCATTAATACCGCAATAGGTGCATCCAAAATAGCCACATTGCAGGACGTGCAATGTTGAATAGAGATTTGACTCATTTGGAATTTCAACCATAATATATTAGTGTGAGTTTTTACTCAGAAGTGTTTTTAAGGCCCGTGACTAAGATTTAAAGCAAATTTAAACCATTTGGAAACAAGAAATAATAAAGTTTGGCACTTTACCAAAGATTAATTGATCTTAATTATCAAATAAAGACTATACGGTGTTATTTTAGAATTGATAATTCAATTTATTCACCTCAATATTGTAATATTCCACCAAAAACCATAAACCACTGTTTATTTAGTTTGTATGTGGTTAAATCGTTTAATTACATTTTTGAATATATTTTTTGCAGATGCAGTTCCCTACAAAATCATCCTAATCAATATAATGTTGTGAATTCTTCCCAAACAGTTAGCAAGGTCATATTGTGGTCATATCGCAATATATATCGCAGAAATACAAAATATTGCAATATCAGTTTTTTCAAATATCGTGCAGCCCTACTTTAAACTGTTATCCTTGGCATTTTACAGATAGTTAAAAGTTAGCAATGCTATCAAAAAGATTGTGTTCAAGTCTCTCTAAATGCAAAGTGCAGAGTTCAGAAAGCCAGAATTTAAAAGGTGGTTTTTGATGCTTTTTTTCATGGATGAAGAATATATTTTTAGCTACCGCCATTCCTTATTAGACAGCGTTTTTAATTTGATGACTGAACCCACAAAGTGAGTCAGACCAACCAAAACTAGTGATTGCTGGATCAGGGGTGAGGTCACAAGTAAAAAAGGCTTAAAAATTTCGCTACAAAACCCCAAAGAGCCCTCTGCAGATTCACATTTGTTACAGTTAGAGGAGATGGAGGGGTAGGATTTGTTAAGCTTAATGCTAGAATAATGAAGCCGATGTACTACTTTATATTGGATTAGTTGGTGTCTTAAATTAACAGAACGTGCATTTATGACCTTGATAGACTTTGTCCAGTAATTTAAACGCCTAAATCCTTTTCCCAGGAATCTTTCAAATATAAGGTAGATATGTCAAACTGACTAGTAAAAACATCAATGTAAATAAAATGGGAACTAAATGTTGTTTTAAAATCAAAACACACTACTGCAAACACAGCCTAAACGAAAGGCTTTCTCAAATACCTACCTTTTTTTTATCTGAATGAAAGCATACAAATTCATCTAAATATAAAACTCTTATATTTTTGCTCTGAGATGGTTGTGTGCTGATAGTTGTAAAGATGAGTAATCCAAGTTCAAACTGCAAGATTTCCCCCAATTTTCCTTGCCAGCAGGTTTTACGAAACAAAACGCCTAAAATAGAAGGCAAACCTGTGCTCATTCATACTAGTCACAATCATGCAGTGAGAATTATCATTGACACAATCTAAGAGAATCCCCGACATCTCCCCAACACTCTTAAAATCACAAAAACACTCATGCTAAATATCTAAACCTGCCAGTTCTGATTGGAAAATGCATCTATAATGACTTGCAGCCAATGAGAGAAAAAGTAACAGGGCATAGGGAACTTTGGGGAGGGTATATAATAGAAATAGTTTGATAGTGTTCCTATTTTAGGAGGTCATTTAGTGTGTAACCACCTTTGATCAATTCACTGTGCAACAAGAGCACAGCAGCAACTGAATTCTACCCCAAATAGCATTGCAGTGTGAAAACAACAGTGATCCAAAACTTTGCAAATCATGCAGTGTGATTAGAGAATGCTTTCAGACACATACAAGGTATACAAGTATTTTTGACAAACCCCTATTTAATTGACAGCATAACTTTAAAGAATTTCTTTTCAAGATTGTTCAGTCACTCCTGACATCAGGCTGTCCATGTGATGGCCGAAATTGGACCTTTTTTAGTCAAAGCAAGAGAAGTTGCTTGTTCCAAATGTGTGTTTTCTATAATATTTCACAATCTTTACAATGCCACTACCTTATTCATGTTCCTTAGACAAGCTGATTGTCCTTTCTTATAATCTAAAAAATAAGCCAATAGGTGAAAACCCATAACAGAATCTAAGGTAGTCTACATATAATAGTACAAAAGTTCTGTGTGGGGGTGGTTGGGGTGTCAGGGGCACTTACATTCATTTTGGAAGGGCACTTTATATCCCAGACTCAAAAGGGCATGTACACTGCACAGGTAGAGCCCTATGTGTGCACGTGCCTGCAGGTGACTCACGCTCTGCGCAGCCTTCAACTGCAGCTCGTGCTGTATTGAACAGACGCACGTCACTTCATAACTATATCGGCCGTTTTTCAACTGAACTATATTTATTTTTGATGTATTGATCACACTATTTGGAGGGCAGGAACAAATTGTCTTGCGGGCCGGGCAACCAATTGAAAAGCCCTGCTCTAAGGTTTCACTACATGTAGAGAGCGTCACATCACCTTCCCGCGTTTGTCGCAAATTCAGTGACATCACCCGGACAGAGGAGCTTGGCCGGATGCACCCAGCCCAAACCAAACAAGGAAAATATATAACTTTATGCTTTTTTGGATTCTAACACTTTGGACAATGCCTGGACAAAATTTAAGACCTCGTGAAAACAAGATTAAGACTTTTTAATACCCTTTAAGGGCCTTCATTTTCTCATAATTGATTTATCAACTTTTAATACTTTTTAAGACCCCGCGGACACCCTGTTATAAGGACTAAGCTTTTAATTACTGTAATTTTCTGAATGGAAAATGCTTGGGTGGTTTGATAATATATCTTATCACTCAAAACTTTTATCTATCATGTTTATGATCTGCCCCTCATCCTTCAATACTACAGATCAATTTATCAGATGACTTGTCATAGGAGAAATATTGACAAAAAGGATTTTCTTTATGGTGACCCATCTAAAAACAGTCAACAATTAATATTTCAGTTTTGTAATTTTAACTACAAGTTTTAATGACAATAACTTAAACCTAAACATGCCTTTGTACATGAAAGAGCAGGTTCTCTGTAACCTTTAAGACAAGCTCATCGCATCAGAAATGACACTCACTTATGACATCTGCTTTGCGGGCATTTCACATTGTATGCGTCACCGTCGCATTCGTACACACAATTTGAATTAATGCTTTTTGTCTCCCAAATTCATATAATAAAGAGAACAATAAAATGTTTTTAACTGGTCATTTTAAATAAACGTTTCTGTTCAGAATGATTAAAATTGATTCGGTATTCGATTGTTTTGTTTTTGTTCCTGCAAAATGTCATTAATTTCGGTTTTTCATTTTCGTTCCCTGAATCGGTTCAGGGCCCTGATTAAAACACCATTGTCTTTACTTCATACTCACATCCAATACCTCAGTTTTCACAGGGGCATAAATGAATAAATAAATTCCTGAATGAAAGTGAAACTGCCAAACTGCAGTTAAAGTCAAAAAATTTTTAATGAAACACTCAAAATTACATGAAACTCTGGAGGAAAAGTGAATAACGCGGTGACGCAATAACATTGATCGATCTATGTGCTAAAACATGTAAAATGGGATTATGAACGGAACATTTAAAAAGCAACTCATATAAACACCTTAATCATAATATTGTCTTATACAAATTAAGGCAAAAATTCGATTACTGGTATCCATGTAAAAGTAGTCATTGTTTTATAAAGGTTTTAAAGGGATAATTCACCAAAAAAAGTAAAATTATGTCATTGATTACTCATCCATGTTCAAATGTCATGTGAGTTTGTTTCTTCTGTTGAACGCAAAAGAAGATATTTTAGAGAATTATACTAGCTGGCACCCACTGATGTCCATAGTTAAAATTACTATCATAGTCGATGGGTGCCAGATATCAAAATATCTTCTTTTTGTGTTCAACAAAAGAAACAAACACATAAAGGTTTAATTTTTGTGTGAACTCTCCCTTTAGGAGAAAGTTTTGCACTACAGAAGCTTGATTTTGGCTTGGCTGCTTAAGGTCTCAGGCTGTTGACCCCTTTCTGGTCCACCGTTAACCCTGGCTCGACATAGCAAAAGCAGTTTTTGCCTTTAAATATCTACACAGATCAATATCTGTGCTCCAGAGCAGAGATGTGTAGAGTGTGTGTCATCACAGCAGCTTCACTCCTCCCTGCATATCTATAATTCACTCAACTGTCTGTTTGCTGAAGTGCTAATCTGTCTGTTTCTCTGCCTTTCAGTATGTCGCTCCGCCTCAGGTACAGTACTATCAGCTTTATGATCTGTGTAGAAATGACTGACGGATCACACTCTATCATCTTCTTCTCTCATGTACTAACCAGAGCCCAGAGGGCAAACTACTAATGAAACAGCCAAGTTCTAATAAAGCAAAGAATGTCAAGGCGTTTCTCTGCAGTAATTACTAAATGCATATGTCTTGCCTGTCTGTGTGTGAGCAATTCCATGCAAATGTCAACTTTGCCATGAAAAAAAAAAGAAAAGTTTTCACTAAAATAGAGAACACTCTTTCTAGTTTTTTTTTATGTGTGTGTGTGTGTGTGTGTGTGCGTGCATGCGTGCGTGCGTGCGTGCGTGTGTGTCTGTGTGTGTGGGCTTGTATTTAATAGCACTGTAAAAATACTCCAAAATGTCTTTGTCAGTGTTTTCTAACTATTATATTGGATTTACCAAAGTCATACAAGTGGCAATTTTACATCTGTCACATTCATAACAGAGAGATGTCACATCCATAACACAGCTTTTTTTCTCATAAATGCAAAAAATGTATGTAAAGAAGTGCTATGCAGGTAAACCTCACTCTTCTGCCCTCTGAAGTTCAAGAATATAAAAACATAAAAATAAGCCAAAAGAAACGACTGAATAAATGTAAAAATTAAGCAGTAAAAAGAGCTATTCAAATAATATATATAAAAAACGAACTAAATAGGTATGTTTTTAGGAGTGATTTAAAAATGCATTGTGATGAAGCCATTCTAATGTCAAGGGGCAAAGTGTTACATAACCATGGACAAAGCACTGGACAAAGCACTGTCCCCTCTATGTTTCAGTCTGGGCTGAGGAACTGAAAGAAGATTTTGATCACTTGATCAGAGATCTTACAGGAGTGTAAAAATGCAACAGCTCTGAGAAATAGGTTGGGGCTAGATTTTGAGGGGATTTATATACCAGTATAAACACTTTAAAATCAATTCTGAATTGGATGGGCAGCCAATAGAGGCCCCCTATGGCCCGTTTCCACTGAGTGGTACGATATGATTCAGTATTACGTTTTATGGCCATTTCCACTGTCAAAAGGCGTTCTGAAACTAACCATACCGTACCACTTTTTGGTCACCCTTTGCAAAAGGTACCAAGGGTACCAAAAGGCAGAGCTAGACGCGCAGCTGAACGCTATTGGTTTACAGAGCTACTTCACTCGCTCCTGCAACAAGCCAGAATGAAAACAAAGGAACCGGCATGTTTTAAATACACCATACCTGCCAACATTTGTCTTTGAAAATCTGAGATAATTGGGTGAGCAGAGCGACTGGACGGGGTGCCTGGTCTGTCGGCGATGCGGGGGTGTTACGCCCCATTTACAGCCCTAAACCCTAAACCCCAACCCTAAACCCAACCATCACAGAAGCGTAAAAACAGTAGTTGTACTGAGTATTATTTATGTTATATATTAAATTACCCAATAAATTGTATTTTTTAACCCCTACCCCCATCTCAACCCTAAACCCAACCGTCACAGTACTGTAAAAATATAAATTATTGTTATACAATGTCATTAAAAATGCAGCTATAATATTGTGCATATTGCACTTCCGGCCTGCCGCATATCCAATCTAGACTTTACCCGGCAGAAGTTGGGACCAATGTTTGGACTTTCTCAACTCTTCAAGTGCTGATGGAAGCGCCAGCCAATCAGATTGCTGTATGCAAATACACCAGCTCAGACAGTAGCCAATTGCTGACAAATTTTATTAGCTGACGCTGCTTTGACAATTGCGTCAGCCCCAACTTCAGACACGCCCTCTGTCAAGCGTTGAGGCTGAAGCCCCATGTGAATGGGGTGTTACAGATTGTACCAATCACCTAAGGACCGAGGGAAGGGGTTGAAATTCCGGGAGTTTTCCTGGAGAAATGACAAACCGGGAGGTGGGTCTGAAATACGGGAGACTCCCGGGAAAAACGGGAGTGTTGGCAGGTATGAAATACACAGCCGAGACATTACATCGTAATAATATATACATATAATAACGAGCCATGGTCAACCCGAGCTCAAACAAACCTTGTCGCTGTCTTGATGAACAGCCACAAAGCCAAGAAGAAGAGCAGATTCTACCCTGTGCACCGCAGTTTTTTTTTTACAAGCCAGTCTAAAGCGCGAGTGGTTTCGCTTCCTCGCTTGCACGCGCGTGCGCATCTATATTTGAAATAACGAACAAAAAAACAAAGCAGCAAATTATTTTTTCAGCAAACATGAACAAACTGCTATGTTTAACTATTATCATCATCTTCCTTTTGGACTCTTATGAACTTGGAATGACGGAATTACTTTCTAACAACAGGTTACATGTGCTGCTGATGATTAAAGATACAGATGAAAGGTTAGCACTGACTGTGGGCTAAATTTTGTGTTGTTTTTGAACCTAAATAAGGCCCAAATGTATGCTGTGTGTAGTTTTTCTTTAATTGGTAATCTATCGGAGACTGTAATGGTCTATATGTGTTCATACATGTTGCATTTATTTATTTATTTTATAAATATAAATTGCAGACGTTACAGTAGGCAATTTTGCATCATTGATCTGCCGTTATAATCAAATCATGTTCATAGAAAGTTAGTAATGAACATTTGTACACAAGTATTTATGTGTATAAAGCATCTGTTTTGTGAGAAGAGCTTCTCATATGATATGTGAGTGACCTGTACAGCTATACTGTGACATTTTCTCAAGCGAAAATAACGTTGACTGAAACTATCTGTCGTACACCACGCCCACTAAAAGGGTTCCATTGGTATCCTTTTAGCAGTGGAAACGCAAGCCTGATAAAGGTGACCCGTACAGACCTGTACCATACCGAACTGTACCACTCAGTGGAAACAGGCCATTAGAAGAGGGGTAATGTGGTCATGTTTCCTACTATTACAAATTAATCTAGCAGCAGCATTTTGGACCAACTGAAGGCGAGAAATTTGAGATTTTGAAATGTCACAGTAAAGTACATTGCAGTAGTCTAACCGTGACGTAATAAAAGTGAGAACCGCCATCTCTAGTGTGGTGGGATTTCAGATTTCAAACAGCAAGCGGAGTTCATAAAAACTGGAGCCAACAACCGAACTGATATGTTTGTCTAGTTTCAATGACTTATCAAGAATGACACCCAGATTTTGCACACAGGGAGATCTGAAGGAAGCCCAGATATAAGCATGTGGCCTTAATGTTATGGTCTTTAGCCTCCTTGTTAGAGCAATCGACTGCCATGCAAAGAATTGCAGGTTTGATCCCAACTCAGAGCGAGTTGTGTGCAGTAGGACCAGTGGGTTACATGTGGGGACTCGTCCAGGATGGGAGTGAGGTTTATAGGGGGGTGAGTGTGACGGAGTACAGCTAGTGAAGTACTATGCAGGTAAACCTTACACCTCTGACCTCTGAAGGTGCTCTAGTGACAGACGCTAGAAGCTAAGGTTTATTCACAGAATTTCTACAAAGTATGTTGTATACTGTAAACTTGCTAACTTTTTTGGTCACATTCATTACACATATTTATTTTCCTCATTTAAAATCTAAAAAACGTTCACAGATTGATATTTTTGGTTAGTGGTTAGCTATTTTGAAAAATATAACCAGATGTTTTAATATAATGTTAACATACACTTTCTCTGTGAATTTATGAATTGAGTTTTTACTGCAAATGTCACATCAATGACGCTGGAATAGCTTGTGTGTGTCTGTGTGTGTGTGTGTGTGTGTGTGGGTGCACAACCTGTCTAACTCATGTAATTACAACCGTGAGATTGAGACCGCTTGCTCTTTGAGCTTTAACAACACACTCAAACAAGCATGGCTAAACCATGAAAGGTTTAACACTGCGGTAAACACAACATAAAACATCCCCACTTTCTGACAACACACTTGGAAAACATGACATTGCAATTTTGCTCTGAGCAAACAAACACACGACATGATAAATACTACTGCTCTGGCTGGCCTTTCCCGTGCTTTACAAACAAATATGAAAATGAACCAGGAACTGGAAAGAAACGAGGAATAAATGTTGCTGGTGAACAGCAAATGTAAATCTTTAGAATGAGTTTGTTTGCTCAGTGGAACACAGCAGGGTTTTTCCCTGCTTCTCTTGTGGGTTGCTAAAATAATGTGAATATAGTCATGAGTCATTAGTCTTGCAAAAATACTGTGATATAGCGATGTTTTGGTACATTGATATTATGAAAGCATGGAAAATAAACAAACTTCTTAAATAAAAAGGGATACTGATTTACATTGGGGAATTGTTTACAGTAGCATTCCAAATACTTAAAATTGTATAACAATGGTACTATAATTGACCACTTTATAATGGTAATAAAATAGTGTCAATGGTTAACCATGGTAAATATCCTTCATAAAAGGTATTACCAACATATATCGAGACAACATCTGATGTATGTCCAAGCAAAGCTCAAAAAAACTATTATACATATAAAAGCAATATCCAAATGTCCACCAGCTAATCATAAGCCAAACCTAAAATATATGATTAGCCATAATAATTTATAATGGCACAATTATTTCTTTATTTGTCACTTTTAGTCCATAGAATAAAGTCAAATAAACTTTATTTTATGTTTAAATATGCCTGCATTTATTTCCAAAAAGCCTCAACATGAACTTGTAAATATCTATCAAGAATTTTAGTACAATGGTAGAAATATGCCATGAATATATTGTGTATATATAAATCCTTTTATTCCTTAATATTATTTTTGTGAAATTTATCTTGATGATATGTTGGTGGTAAATGTCCATTAAAAATGTATTCAAAAGGTATGTTTAATATAAAAAAACAAACAAAAAAATAAAATAATAATATTCAAATAAAACATAAAATAACCCAAAACATAGATAGAGCCGTGATACAAAATACATTTTTTTATAAAACATTTTTTGATATTTCTGCAAAGAATTTAGTAAAAACAAATTTGCGAATGTGTGGAATAATTTTGGGAGTATCATAACTAAAAACTTAATTTATGAAATAAAAAATAATACATGTAATGTTTGCAATGCAAATCCAATTAGATCCACTTAATTGGTAAACAAAGCAAGTCTCTCATATAATATATCAACCAAATGACAGAAAATATTACTTTACAAACTGTATTAAATAAGTAATATGAACATTTTAATATTACTATTATTATATAACAATAACATTAGTGAAGATGTTTCCCAGAGATGAGTTGCGGCTGGAAGGGCATCCGCTGCATAAAAACTGTGCTGGATAAGTTGGCAGTTCATTCCGCTGTGGGACCCCAGATTAATAAAGAGACTAAGCCGAAAACAAAATGAATGAATGAACATTAGTGAAATAAATTAAAAAAACTGAATAAATAAAAATAGATGGGCAAAAAAATAGGTGGAAATCTGTAGATTATATACTTAAATATATATATATATTATTCCTGTACAGATCCAAAAACGTAATCCAGATTTTAATCCACAAAACAACACATCTCTCTTCTGTCTTTTCATTCACAATCCTCATTCTCATTTCACTTCTCAGCTCTTCATGCGACTCAAAGAATGAATCATTCTTCATTCAGAGGAGCACAATGAAATGGTTCAGTCTTTTTCAGAAGATCTCTGAGTGAGGTCTGTGTTGTATAAAGCTGACTGTGGATCACGCCTGTGCAATTGTGCGCCATTTACATGTATGCAGCAGCAGAAATGCATTTCCATTTGTTTTGTCCCTCTCAATAAAAAGAGGGGGAACGGAACATGTCTGATAACAAGGCTTCACTGAGCAGAGTTAATAAAGTTAATAGAGAGCCATGCATGCAAATAGAGAGTAGTGCACACACTTTTTTCCAGGTGCATCTACAGCATACATTTACAACTTTTTAGAATGCCGCAAGCGCATGATGTGACAAAAAAAAATAGCTTCACAATTGGTATGGATTAAACACTGGAAGACGAATTACCTTTAAACCAATGCAGAGCACCTAAACACTGTGGCCTTTTAAAAAATTGTACATAAATAATACTTGTATAAGAGCTACAGCAAGGGTTTGTCAGTAGTGTGCAGCTGATTAAACAAATGCAGAGCACGCAAAACAATCTGTCTCTTTTAAATTCGCTATAAATAAAACTTGTATCAGAGCTACAGCAAGGGTCTGTCAGGAGTGTTTGCTCAGATTGTGCAGCTGATGATTCCCTAGCAATGACAGACGCTACAGGAGCATAAGCTCAGAAGTGCATTGAAATTGGTGAAGGAAGCGGTGTGCCTCACGTGTAAGCATGTGGAACATGAGAAACATTTATTTCTGAATGTTAATTGATAACGTGATAATGACGGAATGCAAAACTCATGAATGTATGAAAACTGCATGAAAGCGTGTAAAAATGCCATAAAAAAGTAGAATAATAACCGTCCCACAGATCTGTAGAACAACAAAAAAGAAAGCACTGGCCCACAAGGTTATGGTATATGCATATGTTTTACGCAGCAGATGCCCTTCCAGCCGCAAACCATCACTGGGAAACATCCACACTCATTCACACACACATACACTCATACCACTATGGTCAATTTTGGTATACCCAATTCACCTATACCACATGTCTTTGGACTATGGGGAAAACCGGAGCACCCGGAGAAAACTCACGCAAAAAGGGGGAGAACATGCAAACTCCCCACAGAAACGCCAACTGACCAAGGCGAGGCTCGAACAACCTGTGACCTTATTGCCGTGACGCAAACGTTCTACCCACTGTGCTACCACGTCACATGCAAGTTATTTATTTTTAGTTTTTTTATAAGAAAAAATGTGACTGTTGGTTTTAGGCAGTGTGTTTTAATTTCAGTTGTTCAACGTTGAAGTAAATAATCATAGATAGTAGATAGTGTGTGTTTTCTTTAAATATTTTAAAATCGAGTAATGCACCAATTAGAGCCGCACGATTCTGACTAAAATGAAAATCGCGATTTTTTTGCTTAAATAAAGATCACGATTTACTCACGATTCTGTAGATGTAAACTAAAGGTTAATATGAGTAGCCTATTATTATTATTATTATTATTATTATTATTATTTCAGAATACAACTATTTAGAATTCTGATGTTAAATTATTGTGCTTGAGACATATGCAATCTGTCATTGACAACATTGTTAGACCGTTTTTTTTCTACTGGTAAAATCAGACATTAGTCATTATTAGATTCCCTCTTGCATTATACTCAACATTATATAGGCTAGAGTAGCTATTCTGACACTGTTAAACATTTATTCTCATGCACAACACTGTGTTTGCTATGAAAGAAAAACATATTATATGCTTGTCATAATCATAACTCTAAATGCGATATGATCATTTGAATAATGTGCACGCTTTCGGTTTCATTTCCACTGTGCGTGTGGGTTCATACTTCCCGCGCAGCTCCCAAATGATCACTCTGTTCCACAAACTGATTTATTTACAACTTTATTACCTGGTATTCACAGCCTCTGCAAGTTCTGTTCACTAAGGTAGGCATCATTCACAGGCGCGCACCTGCCCTCTCTGTGGTAACTGCTCACGGTCAGCTTAAGTCACGTGTTTTTTCGCGGCTGCGAATACATCATTACATGCAGACAGAAGTGACATTTTTGGGGTGAATAATACATTATTAATACAGTATGTTACTCTTTCAACACCATTTGGAGGTGTCCACGTTGCTGAGCAATGTATGTAAAACAATGTGAAGACTTGTGCGGCCGCCTTTATGCTTCTCTCCTGAACTTGAAAATATGATTGGCAGAATCGTACAATGCTGGATTAAGATCGTCTAGGGGGTCGAATTTAGATTGCGATCTTTTTACGATTAATCGTGCAGCTCTAGCACCTATCATTAAAAATTTTCTCACTTGTAATAAGTGAGCATATGTACTGTACAAAACTTATCAGTGAACGATGAGGGGGAAATTTTTTATAAATAAATAAAATAATCGTTCATTAATCGGGATTGAGTCAAAATGTTCAATTAATCGAGATTTTGATTTTAAGCTAAATCACCCAGCCCTAAGTCAATAGGTGCCAACAACCAGCATTTTTCAAAATATCCTTGTGTTATTTTTTTTTTTATTATTATTAACAGGTTTTGAACAAGTAAATGGCAAGTAGTTATGCCATCATTTTAATTGTTGGAAAAACTATTCCTTTAATTTATAGTTCTTGTCAATTAATGCTTTTTTTTTCTTGTGTTTTTTTTTCAATGGAGAAAAAGAGTAAACATTCTAGTAAAAGTGTGTATTTAACACTCATTGTCACATTACAGTATGTGTAAAATAATTATCACTGCTGTCTTCCATAAACATTCATGTGAATTTTACAGAACGCAAATATTTTGTTCAGCTAGTGAATCTGTGTGTGCAACCCAAGCAAACATAATTTCAATGAAAATACTAAGAAGTTTTGATCAATTCCAGCCAATGTGGAAGAAAATATATGAATTTATCAACTGATTTAATGATTTACCGCATGTCCTATACAGTATACAGTGGTGTGATTGTATGCTCTAGGGACCAGTCTAGGCTAATCACACCGGTGTGATTGTACTTGTCAAAGAGTTATGATTACAAAGGTTTTCTCATTTAATTTACAGTGTTATCACAGGATGCACTCGATCACAAAAGCTGCCACACCTGCGCATGTTAAAAACAAATATTTCTCTTAAAAGTACTACAAAATGATATTCTTTATGGAGAAAAGACGTGACTACAAAACTAGTTACAATACAAAACTACTCTATAGGTACTCAAGAATAACATGAGATTGGGCAAAATAAGCTTAATAACCCGCTTTAAAGTGTTGTGCTTGTCAAAAAGTGCATATATGAGCAATCATTTCATATCATAATATGAGTTTGTACCAACAGTAATAAAATATCTATTTCAGAAATAAACAGATGTGCTTGTTTTAGCTCAGAGTGAGTAGACAGAAAAAAAAGCTCTCAGAGGAGAAAATCCTAGTGGATAAAAATCCTGGAGATGATGAAAGAGACAAATTACTGCACCTCACATACACACACCAACTCTCCGCACACACACACACACACACACACACACACACACACAGCCATCTATATTACCAGTCCCTGTTGGGATTTTAGGACATGCACTGTTTCAAAAATCAATAAGCACATCTTGAACGACAAGAGAAAATATCAAACTTAAAACAAACAGAAAAAAAAGTGCAGTGTCCTCTCTGGAGAGCAGACTGAAACCCTCTTATTGCACAAGACAGAGAACAGACGGCTATATTTTCTCTCCGCAGCATAAAAGTAAATACATCTCAGTCAGCTGAGAATTTAAATGTCAGGCCAGACATCAAGTTAAAGCGACACCATTGGAAAGCATTTCTTTCTGAGGGTGAAGGGGGTCTTTTGTATACTCCATTTTGACACTTCTCATTTTCACCCTTGCAACACTGTGTTTTAAAAATGAATGATGGCTGCTTTTAAACAAATCTGCAAAAAAAAATCGTCATTTGTTTCTTATTACAATGTGTTTTACTGCATACGGTTTGTAGCTCTTGTTTGTTAAAAACATGCACACAACAGATAGTTGGCATGAAAATTGCTTTCTTTTATGGAACTGCTAATTGCTGAACAGAACTTATTCACATTGTTATTGCATGGTAAAAGCAATTTGTTAATTAACAATTGCCTGTAGCGTATTCACAGGTATTTTCTGGTAATTTACACTTTCAAAAATGTTTGATGTTGACATATTAACTCTGCGGTTCAAGAAAGAGACTTTCTTGAACTATTGACTTTCTGTAGTTTAAAACAATATTTATTTTTATGAAATATAGTATTCATTTATTCATTTTCTTGTCGGCTCAGTCCCTTTATTAATCTGGGTTCGCCACAGCGGAATGAACCTCCAACTTATCCAGCACGATTTTACACAGTGGATGCCCTTCCAGCCGCAACCCATCATTCATACTCATACACTACGGACAATTTAGCCTACTCAATTCACCTGTACTGCATGTCTTTGGACTGTGGGGGAAACCGGAGCACCCGGAGGAAACCCACGGAAACGCAGGGAGAACATGCAAATTCCACACAGAAACGCCAACTGACCCAGCCCAGCCAAGGTTCAAACCTGCGACCCAGCGATGTTCTTGCTGTGAGTCCTGGCAGCTCATTATATGGCTGTTGATTGTGTGACACAAGGGTCAGTCAGTGGCATTTAACCATTTTGAGTGAATCAAAAAGTTACACACTTTCACAGGAG
>CAIGQZ010000427.1:22994015-23027120 GCA_903798205.1 Danio tinwini
TTTAAATTTGACACCCACAGACATCGTCACCAAATATAAATCAGAGAGGTCAGACTTTCTCATACAGAGTCCATTTCAGTTGTCAAGTTTTGTAAAAATCTATTGAATTAATCAATCTATTAAAGAAACGTTGGCTAGAATTATGCATTATAGGCTTAAATTATAGAGAGAAATAACAGATGAACCGATCATCAGATCATGAAGCAGATCAATGTTGATCTTTCTTTCGAGCTGTCAGTGCAGAAATTAACAAAACCGCCCTGCTCATCATTTCCTCTTTGTATATGGATATTCGTTGGGATTGTTTTGTTTTCTCACTACAATCGTTCCGCTCAATCGAGCAGAGACCACCTCATTCAGGCGATCTCGGACCGATTGATTTGGCGCGGATCCGAGCGCGATTCCTGGACTCGCATATGCCAAACGAACCGCGCTAACTGGGGGAAACGAGACAGATTCTGAAACAAACGTCTATGTGCGAAAGCACCCTAAGATTGTATTAGCGCGCAATTGACAGACAGTCGCAGCCAAACTTTTGTGACAAGGCAGCACTGGCCCGATCGGGCCAGTGATCATTCTGTACACTGGCCCGAGTGTCTCCCATGCTGGCCCCGGGCCATCGGGCAGTCTTTATTGTCGAGCCCTGATCAGTATCAAATAAATAAAATTATTATAAAAAATGTAATATATATTGTTTGTAGCATATAGTTAACTATTTATGTGATGTGGGTAATTGTGTGTTTCAATTCGGCTACCACCGCAAGTAGGCTATATTTCAAACCTGTGGGAAGTGCTGACAAATTACTTATCAATTACTGTGATAATGGTACTAATCACTTTGTCTGGGCCCATTTCATCTTCTAGTTTCCTTTTGTTTGGCGTTGGCTTGGTGTGTTCGTAACACAAAAGATTTTCATGTAAAATAAAAAGGTTTCCGATATGATTCTTAAAGCACGCTTTACCTTTAAAAAAGCACTGGCTATTTAGAACAAAATAAATATTTTAAAAAATTGCAGTGTTATTAAGACACAATAAGGACTGCACAATATATTGAACAATTATTAACACTTAGTAAAACACTTCAGGTTGTGTGAAATGAATGGTCTGTGCAAGAAAAAAAAAACATTTTCTAACATATATATAGTATATATAGTAACTTTAATCCACAGCCTTGTCAATTTGTCCTCAGCTTGTTCACAATAGTATGGCTCATGAGCTTCCTGCCGCATATTGACACACTGTATACATAGACTTTTGTGTCTTTATGTTAGTCTTAAGTATATGTATAAGCTAGTGTGCCCAATTTACAAGATAGAAACATAAAATACTAGGGTTATCAAAATTAATTGTTTCTGCGGTGCACCGCGATGCAGGCGCGGTCAATTCAGTATCGGTTCAGTAATAATCATAACCGGTTATTATGTACTGACGTCATTGATCTCATATGCGCTGTCGCCGTAGCTTACTATGGCGAGGGAGGCGAGCCGCGAGCGCGAGTATTTACAATGCTCTAACTACTTAAAAACACAGAAACTAGGCACAATTTCACTGTGTGTGTGTTTGCTGGACAGACTTTCACTGACACTTACAGCAGAAGCCCCTATTTCACTGGGATTGAGAGAATGAAAGTAAACTCTCTCTCTCACACACACACTGGCACAGTGTCACTCATCTGTGAAGAGCGCAGCACACAAGAGCCAATCACAGCCCTTTCTGTTGAGCGGGTGACCAATCATAGGGGTGTAAGAGAACTTGGTAGACAACGATCAGAAAGCGAGCGGGATATTCGTTTTTATTATTTGCTATAAATGCTCGTCTTGTTTAAAGGTACAGTTTATATATCTGACTGTTTGTATTACATGACAAAATTGTATTACAAATAGTATATAAATATATTAATACATTTTAATACAAGAATTGCTGCTGTGAAGAAAATATAAAACTGTGTATGGAAAACATCGACAATGCACCGTGATGCACCGAGATATGGAATTGAACCAAATCGATGGCATGATAATCGTAACCGAACCGAACCGTGAGACCAGTGTAGGTTCACAGCTCTATTAAAAGCTTAGTTTGTCACTTCTGCCTAAATGGACCAATGATTATGTTGACATCATCTCATACTTAAATCTCTCATCAAATTTTCTGGCCAATCAAATGTTCTATCTGAAATGCCCCGCCCCATTCAAAACACCTCTTATTTGCTTGTCATTTTCACTCGCACTAGCAGACCTGTGATAAAATCAAAAAGGTTATTGTCTGTTTTTTAAAGAGGGAAGCTACTATATATCCCGCACTGTATTCAGGTTTCAGGTAAAATTACGTTAAACCTTGCATATATATATATAAACATTTCAAAGTCCATCACATGACCTTTGGGTCAGAGACAAGACACAAAACAGAATGAAATTACATTATTGTTTTGATGCATAACTATTATCATTATAAGGAGACTTTGAAGACAAATTACAATAAAAAGTGTTATATGACCCAAGCAATATATTCAAGAGGTGTGGCAAAGCTGCATCCATCAATGCTGTCATTGGATGTCACGTCACCACGGTCGAAACATCTGACAGAAAAAGACAATTTTCCAGTAGCGACAGGGATACGGTCGACTCAGAACTGACGGCAGCCAAGCACAACTGTGTCCCTCCCTGCAGACTAGAGTGTTTTTCTTTTATTTTCAGTGCAGTGTCACTCATGTACTGTGGCAGCAGTGTGTGTGTGTGTGTCAGTCAGTGTGCTATTTCCAGCCTCAATGCAGCCAGACTGTGTGGGCCTCTCTGTTGCTCAGTCGAAAACCTACAACATCAACATAACAGCTGCTCCCCAACCAACACCATTTCACCACAAGAAAAACATGCTGTATTGCATCTAATGGCATTTACATGGGAAACAAAAGCACACACAATGCTAGACACACTCCAGAGATTTTCCAAGACAACAGATCCAATATTTCAACTGATAGCATTTTTTTTCTTAAGATACTGCAAAGATGAAAGTATTAGTTGTAAGTAGCTTTAAATCTACTTTTCTGTACAGTTTTGCTTTAGTAATTAAATGTTATATTTGACTAAAATAAAAAATAAAAATTATATAATGAAATGTTTTAATAAAATAAAAATATTTTAATAAAATAAATAATTTTAATGAAATAAATTAATAAAATAAAATTATATAAAATAAAAATATTGTTTTTAAAAATAAAATACAATATTTTTAATAAAACAAAATACATTATTTTTAATAAAATTAACAAATTATTTTAATGAAAAAAAATGATAAAATAAACATTAAGAAAATTAAATAAAATTAATTAATTTTAATAGAATACAATAATTTTACTAAAATTAAATATTTTTATTGAATAAAACAATTTGTCATAAAATAAAATATTTTAATAAAACAAAATATTGTATTTTTATAAAATAAAATATTTTTTATAAAATAAAATTTAATTAAATATTAAAAAAAAAATATATATATATATATATTTATAAAATATATCAAATAAAGCATGCCATGCAAACAGTAATTAAACTGTTATTTTAAACCAAACATTAAAATGTACAGTTTTACTACACGGGCTAAACAATATGCAAAATTATATCCATGAGAGACTTGTGGGTGCTTAAACAACAGCCGAAGTGTGATTTAAAGTCTTTGCAGTCTTCATGGTTCTAAATGTCAGCTGAATTGCAGTGGGCTCGTGCTCTTGGCGGCCAATAATTCACCACACACAACATACTGTGGTCAGAACAAACCATGTTGATCCTCTTTTTAAGTAAACCCATACTTAATGCAGTCTGGGTTTTATTTTCTCTAAAGATGATGGGATATCACATGGCTTGGGTCCATTTGTGTAAATAGGCTTGTTGTTCCACTAAGTTAAAACACAAATCTATGCCTAAATACCATGAAGTGTGATGTTAAGTAGAAAATACACGTTAAACCCATTTAAAAGTAATGCAGTTCATAAAAAGCCTATTTATCCTGCAATACAAACTACATTTGATTATAAAGAAGCATTCTTTTCTATTTGTATTTATTGTCTGATAATTAAAATGATACCACTGAAGAAAGAAGCGCTGATCTAGAATACATGAACATCATATTAAAGAATGCTCACTGATGTAGAATACCGGAACATCATGTAGAATGTTTATTGTTTCTAGAATGAGCAGGAGCACTGTCACAGCAGTAATCAGGTAGTGTTTACTTTTGTAGAACACAATGTTTTATAATGCTCAACGTGCTGTAAAACACAAGAACATTTGAGGTAATTATGCACAATATGTACTGTTCTATAACATACATGACGATCCTGTTATCGAATGTCCATTGCTCTAGTTTTTAAATTGAGCCAGATCTTGCAGGATGCTGTTCCAGAAAATGTCAGATATTTGTGTTTTGCGTTCCGGTATTTATTTTAATGCATCCGGTATTAACTTGTGTGTGGTGAATGAGTGCTAGTAAAAGCTGTATGGATTGTGTGTGACCAAAAACACAGTAGTCACCATGCGCAAGTTAAAGAAAAAGTCACGTTTAACTATTGGCCCTCAACAATATTTTCAGCCAATCTGCTTTTTTTATGTTTACAATTACTCTCATTGGTTGGTGATTGTTTTGCGCACAGTGAGCAGCGAAAATAAATAATGGCATAGTGGCTAATCTAAATAATATTTGTGTTTTCAAAATGGCAAAAAGGTAGTCATGCATTTAAATTTTTTAAAACCATCAGTAAATCTAATAATGAGCCTGATCCAAAGAGATCACTACGCGAATGGATCAGTATAACGGGAGACAGAAGCAAAGTGATCTCAAGTCAGCCAGAAAACATGACAGAAGAGGTAACTGTGGGCTCTTCTTGAAGATTAGACTGAGTGAGTCATTTATTTTTATTTACTTAATAGTGAAGTGCACATAATAGTGAAGTAAACTGAATAGTGATTGTTTATGCGATTTATGTTTGTAGCTACAGATTATTACCCATGACTGACCTATAACTTTATATCGCACACAATAATTAAAGGCCATTCAGAAATGTGATGCTCTTTTTTTGCGCTATCACCGTTTAATGACGTCAAACTCTGGGAAAACTGAAACTGAAGGACGTCGGTAACTTTTAATTCCTGGTTTTGTTCCCGTAATTATTCATTAACAAATTAAGCACTGTCTAGAACCCACAAGAACATCACAGCAATCCCACTGTAGAATGTTCATTTTTCTTAAACTCACTGGCACTATCACATCTTGTTGCAGAATTTTCACTTTTCTAAAAAAGACAGGAACATTATTTAGTAGAATGTTCACTGTTCTAAAAGATCATCACAGCAGTAGTAGAAAATTCACTTTTGAAGAACACACAGCAACACTGTGTTAAAGATTAAGATGCACTGACTGCAATTTTGTTGGCTGATTCTGATTTCTGATTTTTCGGTAAGTGTGGGATATAGATTTTTACAGATTCAGATTACTTTACTAAGAACTATAATCATAGTTAATAATAATAATATTAATAACCATAACAAAAAATAACCATCACAGTTCCCTCAAACTGCATTAACAACATAAAAAAAAACATGTAATTGTCCACTGTCTATAACTTTACCTTTTTTTTCTTACTTTGCAATAGTCCAAAGATAAGCATACGCCTAGGTCTGGGCTAATAAAATGGTACTGGTATTTACTGAGCAAACGCCATTGTCAATATAAAAAGTTTGGTATGAAGTTTTATTAGGAAGTGCTATAGTTTTATTAAAATGTGTCTGCTGAGCATGCGCCTTGGAAGGAATGCAAATAAGCTTAGGCTTAAGCTTAGGGATATTTCCAATAGAGGCGCAATCGCATGGTGTGCAATCGTGACATGTTTGAATTTTCCAGGCGCATCTAGTTAAAAACAACTCAACCTTTCAGAATACCAATCTATTAACCAACCTGCTTCATACTTTGTATGGAATATACACATTTTGCTAATAATGGCATACTAATTACCTCAGACAAACAGCGCATCCAAACACTGCAGTGCTTTTTATTACTCCTCATGAATAAAAATGTGTATCAGAACGGCAGCAATGATTTGTCATCCTCTGAAAAAAATGGTTGATGGTCGCCTAGTTATGAGAGACGCCAGGGGAGCACGAGCAAAAAGTGCATTGGAAATGGTGAAGGAAGCCATGTGCTCGCATCTTTCATGTCCTTTTAGAAACAATATGTGAACGGACTTCGGTTGGGTTGCATCATTGCCACCTCGGAAAAGAATAACACACATGAAAATGAGTGCCGCGACAAGCAGCAGTAAGGAGATTGTTAATAAAAAAGGATGCAAGGATGTGGCTTTTTGGTTTCTTTTCTTGTGCATCCCAGCCACCAGCCTCCCATCTGATAGATTTTTTTAGCATAGGGGTAATATAGTTATCCAACTTCACAATTTGTAATGTTGCAATATGTATTTGAATAATGATGGTTGGTTCCTTTACTTGAAAGCTTTCAAGAGTTTGAGGTTTACTGTATCATTATTATTGACACATTACAGATGTTGATCTACCTTAAAGTTTGCTTTAATTGTTCGACATTTACACTTTAACATATTTGGCACCAGTTAATACAGAAATTATGATTTTGATCTCTTTGGCTTAATGTTTGGAAACTGCTTTATTTGCAAATGTTTATGCAATTTTTGCGCACAAGTTTAATTTGCATTTTTAAATGGAAACACAGCTATACTCTTCTAGAACACAATAACATTATTACTGTCTTTGAACACAGCCAAATACCATCACCACAATATTAATGTTATAGAATGCTTACAGTTCTAGAACACACAGTCACATCATCACAGCAGAAATCATGTTGTAGAAATGTTCAGCTCACACCTAAGATTGCTGGCAGCAACTGTAGAACATTCCTTAGTAAGGCATCGGGCCCCCATCCAAACTTGCCAACAGATAGCAATGCCATATCTACACTGGAAGCGACCAGCATTGAGTCATGCTGTGACAGCTTGAGGTTGTCTACACTGGAAGTGTTGATGCTGCACGTCAATGTTCACTAACCACAGATCATCTGTGTGCTCCAGGCTACAACTTCAGCAACAGTAAAACTGAAGAATGGCTTGGATAAGTATTATATTCAACAAAAATACCCTCACAGATATAACAAAATGCACTATGAGCTACTGAATGAAAGACTAAATTGTATTGAATCCACACTATTGAAAAATCTGTCATCGGTGAGACTTTTTTTTTTTTCAATAGCTCATGCATTTAATTGAGAAAAATTGCATAAAATGTATCAAATGGTACAGTAAAGATACAAGTTTATTTTCAGTTTTTTTATATAAACGCTGTTTCTTTGAATACTCAATTGATATTAAGAAAAATGTATCAAAAAAAGTTTCCAAAAAAGTATCAAACAAAGCTTGTCCATTTTCAACTGACTTTGTATTACTTAAGCGCAAAATCTGCAACTATTAAGGTTGTCTAAATAACCATATGATGTTAAAACTTTTTTTTTTTCTAAGGTTTGACAATATTTCTATTAGAGGCTGCACAATATATAGTTTCAGCATCGATATTTAAATAGATATTGAGATTATAATTGAGCAAGAGTCAGAGATTTGTGGAGTTATTGCAGAGTTTAAATAATGTGAAGTTTTGCACTTCACCAACTGGAAGTTTAATAAAGCATGCATGTTATTGAGATATTGGCTAATTATTATTACTACATATTCTGCATGATCTTACTCTACATACCTAACCCAATACCTAAACTAGTTAATATTAAGAAGCAAATAAGGAGTTAATTGAAGCAAAAGTCATAGTTAATGGTTTGCTAATAGTAAGAATTCAACCTTAAAATAAAGTTTGACTAAATTCTTTCCAAATAGTGCTAATTAATAATTTGGTGAAATTGTTTAGATTGGATGGATGGATGGATGGATGGATGGATTCAAATAGATTCATAAAACACATTAAAATACAATTAACATCATTTTACAGTACATAAATCAAATACATTTTCACTTTTCTTTAAAGCTGAAAGGGAGAAAAAACTGTGGTCATGTTTAATTTATGTCAAATTTCTTTTAAAGCTGTAGCGCAGCTCTAGTTACACCTCTGTTCCAGAATTCCTGTGCATTTATAATTCTGTACAAGCATGTCTACTGTATCTAATCAGAATCTAAGTCTCCCACTTAACCGTTTAAAAGTCATGGAATCACAAGGGACGAGTGCGGCAGAGAGTTTTAGAGAAAAGCAGCTCTGGCTCTCTAGCTGTTTTTGGCTCATGCTCGAGGAAATATGATTATGCAGAAGGGGAACGGTTTCATCAGCACCTGGAGCGGAGCATGAGAGGGGAGGTTAGGGCCGAAAAATGGGGGGGATTTATGAAGTGAGCACATACTTTAGCCCTGACAGGAAGTCATTAAGCTGTAAGCTAGAATACAGAGAGAGAATCGCTGGCGTATGTGACACTGTTGCATCCATTCAAGTAGAACAGCAGCTCAGAGTTTAAACACTATAACGGCAATTTTGCTGCAGTGTTTTTTTTAACTGTACATTAGGAATCAAAGATTTTATTTCATTTTTTTTTCTGGATGCCCGGTATATCATCAACCTGATTTCACCAAGTAGGACATGTTCCTGGATTAACATCTATGTCGATCCTGGAACAACATTCCAATCAGCCAATCAGAATTAAGGGAAACATTTACCGTTTATGTTAAGTTTAGGCTTAGGGTTAGGGTTAGGTCTATGCATTTTTACATGATTGTTATCCGACTATTATCCCCCTCTGAGTTTGGGAATAATTTACAGGTATGGTTGGGTTTAGGGGTAGGGAATAGGTATGGATTTCATTTTCCAACAAAAATTATGTTCTAGGTCCAGGATCAACATAAATGTTAATCCAGGATCTCATCGTACTTGGCAAAATCATAACGTGCGCCATTATACAGCCAGTAGGATGTCCTAAAAAGATACAATAAAAGCATCTTCTGCATGCTTTTTGGGTAAAAAGAACTGTGCACTCTAGTATATCAGTATTTTATTACATGGCTGTCTGAAATACTCAGTTCTGATTGGTCAGTCGTAACAATCCAATGTATGTAATTCCAAGATAACAACTGCTAAATAACTTTTCCAGGAACTTCAAATCACTTTGACTGTCAGTGAATATGTTCACATCCCTACATCCACATTCATATGTATCTGCTTGTCTGTTTTTTTTTGTAGTTTGGCACCGTCTTGTGAATGAATAATACGTAGGTTGGTCTATGCTTTATCAAGCCAGTTTCGTTACTATCAGCTTTGCATTTCTTACATTTTTGCCACCAATTTCTGACTGAATAATGTGCAGGATAGTGTATACTCCACTAGCTTTATTGTTTCTGTCAGCAAAGTAGGGCCCACGGGCCAAAGTTGGCCCACCGTAACCTTTGATTTGGCCCACCATCCCGTCTGAGAGGAAAGTGAGTATGATGGAGAGGGTTGGGGTAAACACCTTTCATATACAGAGATCGCCACTTCTGATTTGAAGTAACCTTTTTTGGGGGTTTTTTTACTGCTGAGCTACAAAAAACGCGAACTAAAATTAAAAGTTTCAATCAAATGTATATGAATCAGATTTTTTAAAATGTATATACTGCCACTCGACGGAAAGAGGACTATGCAGAAGACATTGGCAAGCAAATCAAGGCAAAAACTAGTGTAATTCTGTTATAAATGGTAAATTGCCCCACCTATATTTACCTTCGACCCACTAGCCTCAATCAAGTTTGGTTTTTGGCCCTTCATAAGAAAAAGTTTAGAACAATGTTGTATGTCATTTTTTTTTTGTTTTGTCACAAGTAGTGGGATAAAGTAATAAGTGGGATAAATTACATCCCACTGGGATGTATGGTTGTTTTCGCTAAATAAAGCCCTTCATTCTGTCGATAAGCCTGTCAGGCTTTTTTCTATGATAACAACCTCCTGGATGTACTTCAGCCCTAACATAAAGTACAGTTCAGTACACTACAGTATGATTTGGTACCCTAATCAGGCGTCTGTTTCGACTGCCAATTGTACACTTACTTGGTAGGCATGGTGAATAAGAGAAAGCTGTGATCAATGTCATTCTTGCTTGGAGAAAACAGCTTAATGGGCTGTTCACATATTGTGTCTTTTGCACACTCAAGTTTATCATTTCAAACCTAGACAAGCGGCAAGCTCACACAAATAGATAAAGGAAGCGGCACGTTTTTAGATACTACAAACAGCAGATCCTGTTCTTGCTTCTTTATTTGGAGCTGTTTGTCACAAGAAGATGAGGTTTTGTTTGAGCTCAGGTCAACCATGGTTCAGTGTTGCACCCTGGTATTGTATAATTATAATGTCATGTTCATTCATTCATTTTCCTTAGGTTTAGTCTCTATTTCAGATGTTGCCACAGCGGAATGAGCTGCCAACTATTCCGGCATACGTTTTACGCAGCAGATGGACTTCCAGCCACAACCCAGTAATGAGAAACACCGGAGCACCCGGAGAAAACCCACGTGAACACGGGGAGATGCAAACTCCACAAAATTCCACTTATTTTGTTGTTGTTCCCTGAGCTTGTTGTAGGCACAAGTGATCATTCTTTGTAAACCAATCAGTGTTGAGCAGCAAATCAAAATCTCAATTGACCCAGTGTAAACCAATCAGTGTTGAGCAGCCAATCAAAATGCTAACTGACCCAGACAAGACTCGAAGCAGCGACCTTCTTGCTGTGAGGCGACAGTGCTAACCACTGAGCCACCGTGCCACCATGATGTTATGCTTTGGCTGTGTATTTAAAGAGCCCCTATTACACATTGAAAAGGGTCATATTTCGTCATATGTCATATATCTCTAACAACATACTGATATGTATGCAAGGTCAAAAAACACGTTCATGGTCTTATAATATGCATTTATTTTTACCTAATTATCCCAGCGACTCACATATGAATCGTTCAGCGATTCATTTGTTCCCAAACCCCTGCTTAGCGCAAAGCTAATCTGCACTGATTGGACCGATGACAGCCTGTTGCGATTGGTCGACAGCGTTCAGCGCGAGACAGTAATATGGCCAGCGTAGTTTATCAAGCCCGCGGCCGCGGGTCGCCAACATTGGATCGCAGCGGACGCTCGAAACATGCTTTAAAGTAAACTTACTAACACCACAGTAAACAGTACCCGCTTCTCAACAGTGTTATTCAGACACCTCAGCACCGAAAGCAGTGCAGTTAAACACTAGCATATGTATGACATACATTCAGTTTTAATCCACACAGCAGCAAAGCTAAACTACTCTAAACCTTGACAGCTGCACGTGTGCAGGATCAGCTAACGGTGGCCATAGCAACGACAAACGGCAGTGGAACGAGCTCACAAAAGCATTTAAATCTGTAAATAAAGCAGCACGCGTCGCGTTTACAACGTGGCATTAGACGCGATATGAGAATATAAAGAGTTAACCTGATACAGTACACGCGGTTACTAGTAACAAAACATGTAGATCATTTCTATTTGGAATCATTGCTGTGGCACCTCGTCCGTGAACTGCTATATGTTTTAAGTGCTTACCTGTACTCTGCTTTTCTAAACGATCACATCCCCAGCCGGGAGGTTGTAGAATCCTCTGACAAGCTATCTCTGCGGGCTCCCGCTCTCCATTCGCAAGCCTTTTCAGTGCTGCTCAACAGCCCGAAGCCCAGCGTTCAGCAGCCTACCGGTGTACCTATTTTTTTGTCCTTATTTTGCCTGCACACCTGTTGTCAGGCAGAAACTAATGCATGAGCTGTGTAGTGATAGATCACCCATTGTAAACGTGCAGATTTCTGAACGACTCCTTTCCCTCACAATTCCAACAATATCCAGGTTTGCACAGCGTCTTCATGAGCGTCTTGCTGCTGTGTTAGTGGGCGGGGCCGCAGGTTTGAATTTTGCCGGGTCTGCGCGCACAACCATTATGTTTCGCGATGACGCCACGCCGAAACGGCTGAAGACTCGTTATGAAGACGATTCATTTAAACCACTATGAGTCAACTCTTTTATAGATGAATCAATAGTTTTAAAAACTGTCCACTTTCAGATTTAAGCTTTAGCTGGATATTTCACTTCACTAAGAGCTGTGATACACACTACATGGAAGGTCATTTTCAAAAACCCATAATAGGGGCTCTTTAAAAATTCCACTTCTTGTGTTGTTAAAAAATGTTTTATAATTGAAATAAATTAATAAATCAAAAAAATGTATACCTGGTTACAGGTTTGTAACAAGTGAAGTATATGTATGTAAGTGATGACTTTTTTTTTTTTTGGGGGGGGGGGGGGGGCCTCCCTAGTTTCCATCTAGCATAATAATAGATAGCACTAACTATCCCTAGTTTATGAGAAAGTATTATATTAGCTGTCTAACAATCTCTTTTTTTTCATTTACATTTGCTTTATTTGTTTAGAATTGTTAAAACAAAGACTGTAAGATATTTAAGACAAGAACAAGAGCTACTTTACATCTGCATTCAGGCACCGTCAAAACAAAAATATTGACTCTTAATGGTCAAACCACTTTTTCTAATGAAGATCACAATTCTTTCAACCTTATGAATGTACAAATAAGATAGTAATTTACAGAGGTTCTGACAAAATGTGGTTTCCTTTTTAATTTTAGTCTACATTTACTCAATCACTTAAGGCTTCACTTCTTTCATCACTGGATGAATCTGCATTTTGAACTAATCTCTTGAACACCCAATTTAGTGACACATATGTTTTTAACAGTTGCTTGTTGCCATCTGCACTTAAAAAAATGCTGGATTTCACACAATTCCTTCATGCTGTCCCAACACAAATCAATTGGGTTAGCTTAATCGTTTTTACAAATGTATGTAGATTGAACATAAAACAATTAAGTTTTCCTGCAAAAAACCCTAAGAATTGTGTTGTAAACGTTTTTAAATACGTAGTCTGAACAAGCAGCAAATATAATTTTTTGAGTGTGTGTAACTGATAGAGCTGCTGGATATTGGAAAAATCTGATATTTGAATTTCTGAATATCTGAATTTCACCAGATGATTGGCTCTATTTGGAAAGATTTTATCAATTTAGATTGACTGGGATGAGTCTGACAAGTCTTTTTCTATAAAGTGCATCTGCATAAATTTTAATACATTTCAAACAAAAATAAATAAACTCTGCTTTTTGTTCAATTTCTCTACCCAAATACTGTTTGACTACCCAGAATACCATAATCTATTGTAAAATAAACATGGTCATCATTGTATAAATTATAAAAAAAGTAATCAAATTTAATAATATCTTTATCTTTTAATCTTTAATAAATAATCTAATCCTAATGTTACAAATCGCAGATACCATATCAATGCAATATCGATACACAAACGATATATTCTTCAACCCTAGTAACTGATACACCATTTATATACTATTTTCACAATTAATCACAGAATTACTCGCAAACACTGTGAAAGGGCAGCGTGGTAGTTAAACTTCCATTAAATTTTTCGGATAGCAGCAAATTCAGTGCCATTTGTGTACTCAACACATTATCCCAACCCATCAAAGAAAGGGCATTGTCCCATGCAAATAAGCTGTGTACATAAATTAACAAGCCCGTCCACTCAAATCTGGAGCACATCTTTCAAAAAAAGTCATCATATCCAATGGGACAGAGAAAACCATTTTGAAATAGCTCCGATGACCTTTCCTCGACCAATCAAGATCCGGGTTAAATCTGAAAAGGTTATGCAGGCACACGAGCCTTCATTTCACACCACTCAAAGCATAAACGTACAGTAACAATAGCGAAATCAAGTGTGCGAGAGAGGAAGAGGAGCCTCGGAGAAGCTCTCTCATCTCCATATCTTATTTCAATGTGGGAATAGCACTCTCAGCAATTATTGTTAGTATCAGTCAGACCATAAAGGCTTTTCCCTGTGGAGCCGAGGCAGCTATCTCACGTTCAGAGCAGGAGCTTGTCGACAATTGTTACGCTAATTGCTTTCACAGCAAGCATCATTTATAAAGAAAACATGCTCTAAGACGCACACTGAGGCTCAACATATGAGTGCGAACGCACACACAAGCACTCTCATTACCACTCTGACTGCTAAAAAGCAATATGCTAATAGGGCTGCATACTATATCGTTTCAGCATCGTTATTGCAATGTGATCATTTAATAGTCACATCGCGAGTATACGCAATGTTGAGTCTGGATTATAACTAATCATTTTGCAAGTGTTTTTTGAGGCCTGTGTTCATGTGAGGGTTTTAAAAGCATTGAGGCTTAACAAATTGTACCATGTGTAACTTCGACAAATGAATACCGATTCATTTTATTTTTTATAAAACAAAGACTATGGCCCAAACCCAATTCTATTTTTGTACCCCTACCCCTTACCCTTCACCCTTACAACCGAGGGGTAACACTGCACACCTCATCATTTATCATCGCGATCTCTTGCTTCATATGAGATCAGACAATTGTGACTGCTGTAGTTATTTCAGTTGTGCTATTTTTTGGTGTTTATCTTCAGGAAATCACTGAAGGCATATATTATGTTATCATAACAATCTAATGTGACAATAAGATCGTAACTGTACTGTGTATTTACACAGGGGCCATATTCATCTATGTAAACACACGAAAACAACATTAACATTACCCCAGACACTGTAAAAAGCTCATTTTCAGCCACTTGACTGCTCTGACAGGGTGTTCGAGTGTCAGAATGTTGTGGGACTGCTGTAGAGGAGTTATTATTAGAGATTATAGATTGCGAAATTTAGCAAATTTTTTTCTTTTTTTTTTCAAAAACATGACGATAAAAGAAGAACTCGGTTATTAATATATTAAAACATATGTTTGTTTGTTTGTTTGTTTGTTGTAAAAATTCGTAATAATGACAAAAAAAACTAATTTGTGGATCTCCTTACTTCCGGGTTCAGCACTACTGCCGTTGTGGCAGGTGTGTTCTGCGAAATTTCCTTACCCCTCCGTTTTAAGTGTAGTCCTGAAAAATCTTCATTAGAAGGGGTGTATAGCCCTTGCCCTTAGCCCTACGCCTTCAAGCTAAAGAGAATTGGGACACCCCTACCCCTTGACGAGAACGCACAAAACGAGGGGTAGGGGTAAGGGTAAGGGGAAGGGCTAAGGGGTAGAATTGGGATTGGGCCTATGCAGTAGTGGTGTAACGGATCACAAATCTCATGGTTTGTATCACATAATGTTTTTTTTATGTCACGGACCATTTTTCAGATCAGCCAAAAAGGGGAGGAGACAAATGTAATTTGCTTTCCATTTAATACAAAAACAGTACTGCAAGACACTTTTGGCTTTAACAAACAGAACTTAGAACCTGTAATTTTATTAAAAATAAAATGTAGAAATAATCAGCTGAATAAAAATAAATAATAAAATATTCAGAACTGTGAAAAATTCACTGTTACTACTACTGTTGCTGATAATGCTAAATGTAAAAATCTAACATTATAATTTGTACAATCCATATTTATTTTCAGTCTCAATTTCAATACATGATTCAGTTATTTACTCATAAAGCTTCATGTTTCATTGTTAGATGGATCATTTTGGAAGAATTATTCAGTGGCATATTTTTGATGGCTGGTTGTTGCCACCTATTAATTAAATAATGTAATTGCTGCATACAACTTTCATTTTTGAGCATTATTAAATGCATATGATGGTGATTTTAATCTTCACCAGAAAATCTGTGGTTCTAAACTATAAACTGTAATTCCAGTACTTCTGTGTTATTTGACTGTTTGTAACTTCATTCTCTTTCTTGATTTTTGCATTTTAAGATTTGAATGCAGCGATTTGAAAGATTAATAAACATATGCAAACCACCATCACTTATAATTTATGTTGCGTGGTTGTTGAGATCCCAATCTTTTAATGATTAATTGTGTAGCTTACACTGAATGCATTAATGCAGTCTAAACAAGTAGTGACAGAAAACACCTGTAATAAAAAACGCACCACATCCCAAATGACCAACCACAACTTCTTCTGTCATCATTATATTTTACAGGAAGTCCTAAATGCTTTCATATATGTGCTTTCAATGATGCAAGAGACAATCTCTCTGTGATCGTTAAAAATTTAGGATTAATCTACAAGTAAAAAAATGCATTAATCCGCGGATCACTTGTGTTCCGAACAGTAGGTTGTGATCTGTACTAATCATGGATCAACAGTGATCCGTTACACCCCTACTATGCTGTACTATTTTACATTTGATTATTCAATTACTATAGACCTTAATACAGACTCCTCGGAAAACCATATTTTTCTTTATTGAATTGATCTATGCTTGTAGATCTTTTATGCATATGCACTCCCCTACAGAATCATTCATTCATTCATTTTCTTTTCGGCTTAGTCCCTTAAATCTGGGGTCGCCACAGCAGAATGAACCACCAACTTATCCAGCATATGTTTTACGCAGTGGATGCCCTTCCAGCTGCAACCCATCACTGGGAAACACCCATACATTCTCATTTACACATATACATTACTGACAATTTAGCTTACTCAATTCACCAGTACCGCATGTCTTTGGGCTTGTGGAGGAAATTGGAGCACCCAGAGGAAACCCACGCGAACGAGGGAGAACATGCAAACTCCACACAGAATTGCCAAGTGAGCCAGCCGAGGCTCAAACCAGCGACCTTCTTACTGTGCCACCGCGTCGCCCCCTACAGAATCACCCCAATCAATTTTTCAAATTATACATTCTTTTCAAATAGTTATGCAATAGTCTAATCCAGTGAATTTGTACTGATATTGCAATGTATAACGCAGAATAAAAATATCATAATGTTAGATTTTTCCAATATCGTGCAATCCTGTATGAAAGTAAAGTCAGAGACAGTTTTTTAAAAATTGTCACTATGGGTGTCACAAGATCTCATTTCACGAGATTTTGCGAGATTAAATTACGACGAGGTGAAAAAGTTGAAAAGTTGTGATCATGAGGGTGAAATTTGCATTGAAGATCGAAAGCAGGACTGAATTTGAATCACAAATCATTTCACACCTGGTAAGGCTGGCCTCTGTGTTGCACATGTCACTCGGTTGGGCGAGCGGGTGTGACGTAACCTCTTTTTTTTTCTCAGAGTTCAAAAGGTGCTGCGTTATTCATGTCCAAGCAGAGGCTACAACTGCAGCCAGACAAACTAACCATGGTCATTACCACGCGATGGAATGTCACTTTAGATGTGCAGAAAGCCGCATTATTGAAGTCCAGTATGTTACAGATATATCAACACCGCAATCAAACTATTACCATCATGTAGGCCTTTTAGCCGCATTTTGCGACAGGACAGTCCACACAGCTGTTGGACACTATATTCTCTAACACACATCTTTAAGCGCACACACACACACATACTGAACTGCTAGAGACTGCTAGCTTTTATATTGTCATGTAGCACAAGTATTCACGAGAGAAAAAGAGAGTGCAACATCTGCCACGTAACCAATATAAAATAATATGGTTGCATACATCACGTGCATAAGTCACACCATAGACATTACACTAAGATGCCCACTGGTTTAAAAAGGCCTAGATTAAAAGAAGATGGCCAAATGAGAATGTTTTTGTCATGAACTATAGCAAAACAACTTGTCAAAAAAAATAAAAATAAAAAATGAAACCATGTGAACAGAATAAATACAGGAATGAAGAAAAGAGCACTCTTTTATTACCAGCTGTCAGTCAGCGCCCACTCTTCTTTTTCTTGGTCATTGCACCTTTTGCCATGTGCAGTGTAAATACACACAATTGGATACTACACCCCTTTAAAAAAATTATAAATGTAAACAGGTCATCAAAAAAAAAATAATAATAAAATCGGATAAATCCAAATTGACCATCAAGGTCTGCAATGTAAATACTCTAAAATTCTACAGGGGAAACAGGTCAGTAGAGTTTGCTATTTTCCATTTATATTTTAACAAATATTTTGCAGTGTTTGCCTGTTCATTGCATAGAATTCAATGTAAACTAATATAAAACTATTGCATACATAAAATTATGGAAATAATTACTGTAATTGCATGCATAAAAATGGAAGTACATTTATTACAAGTTGATAAAAACACTTAAATTGTTTTGCATTTTGTGTTTTTTTTATAAAAATCTATTTCCCATTTATATATTAGCTAAATATTTGAATTCTAAGACTTGAAATTCTATTCCATTTATATGCTTCATCATTAATGATTTCTTTAAAATACTATAAAAATCTGGTCTCATTCTCGTGAACCTAATCTCGTCTCTCGTCTCATCTAGTGGAGTAGGCATCTCGTCACACCCCTAATTCTCACTATATCCATAGTTGTTAAATTAAGCTAAATTGTAAATTTTGTAAATCAAAAGGAATGGTTTTAATGTGTTTTTTATCTGATAATAAAATAATTAAGTCCCTTCAAGAAATTTATCAAATTTTAAAGGATACCTATTATGCTCCTTTTTACAAGACATAAAATATGTCTCTTATGTCCCTGGAGTTTGTATGTAAAGTTTCTGCTCAAAATACCTCACAAATATGTTTTATAATGTAGTATAATTATAATTATGTTAATGATGTGCATGAAAGATCTAAATAGTATCAAACATCAACAATATTACTATATATCAAGTTATAAGGTTGCAAAATGTATATGAAAATCTGGCAAATTCATACTTGCAGAACATAGTAAATAGATATGAATTATTATTTTTTTAATAATTTGCATAAACAGGACAAACTCTATTAAAGGAGTGACTTTTAACTGATTTATTTAAAAAGTTGTGTCACTTTTATCTGGAAATATGCAATAAACTTTAAGTACAATGATGTGAAACGCCCAGAAACAAACAGAAAACCACAACCAAAACTCAGATAACCAAAAGCCCTTAAATGAAAGGCAAAACAGGCTTCGACATGTTAGAAACAAGTTTATAGCAAACACTTCCACAGTGTCAAGGGGAACTACAAGACTCAAAAATCATCTGTATGCTCATAAATCTTAATGGAAGAAAAAATATCCTCCACTTCAATGCACAAGTGTTTAACAGTAATAGTGTTCGCTGAATGAGAAACTTGGAAAAGGTTTGCCTGTTTAAAAAGAAAACACTATTACTTAATGAGCCACTTATGACTACTCTCAATTTCATCCCCATTATTTTTATTGCAATTTTCAGAGGAGCACTAATGCTAGTCTGTCGTTTCTGTCTTCGCTGAACAGCTTTTTCTGCCAGCGGGTGCTTCTTGAAAGAAAGAAAGAAAGAAAGAAAGAAAGAAAGAAAAAAAAAAGAACTCAATTGCTGGAAAATGGTACAAGTGGTGAATTTTCCAACTCGGCCTTGAAAATGTTTATTGCTTACTATTTACAGTCTTTCACAGAACATTGTGTTGACTATTGCCGAAGTGAAACAAATAAAGATAAACCACATGACCTCGAAGAAATCTTTTAAACAGCATCTTACAGTAGGTCACAGTTTTTATTATCTCTTGATCTTCTCCACCTCTTCATCTCCCACAGTCACTAGCACAGGCCAGGAGGATACAAATACAGAAGTTCAATATTATCATTAATATGGTTATATTTAAAAAGTGCCACAATACCCAGCTACACCTCTCTAACCTCCTGTCTGAAGGCTGGTTTATACTTCAGCATCGAGCTATCGCCGTGACACACATCGCATGCCTTGTGTTTATACTTATATTAAGTTTATAATTCAGCGTGCTGATTGTGTTGTTCTGCAATAACACTTCCGAAACACTAGATGGCAGCAGGTTTTTATGTTCCTCTGTGTTGAGTTTCTTCGCTGGTGTTTTGTTTTTTCTAATTGGTACCTTAATGTCAGGGCCGGATTAACCAATGGGCATTATGGGCACAGGCCCAGGGGCCAGTGCACACTTGGGGCCCCTTCGAGGGCGAGGGGAAAATATGCTGATTTTGAAGTGTCTATTTAGGCTAAGTGCAAATAGTGCACCTTGTTGGAATAAGCTAATTGAATGCTTCTCGCCGGTGCCGTTTGATCGACAGAGACAAGATAACTAAAAAGCGCAGCTAACAGTCAGTGTCAGTTGCGCAGCTCGTAAGTGCATGGCAACATGTTTTGAGGCGATCGATCATAAACCTGGTTCGAATCCAGCGTCTGATGAACACGTTCTTCTTTTTTCCCCCTTTACATATCAGATTGGAAATACATTTATTTTCAATAGAAAGGAAATGTTTTAGTTTAAACATTTTAATAAATTATATAAAATATATAAAATGAGTCACAAGGTATTTAATAAGGATAATTCAAATAATAAATATTAAACAGTTATTTTCCACCTGGTGTTAAATGTTAGCGACATTTTAATATAATTAATCTGTGTTCACTATGTTAGTCGCCCTGCTTCACCCATATTCTCCGACCTCACGGAGAGAGACAGAGAGAGAGACAGAAAAAGCCCCTGAAGAGAGTGACAGGAGAGAACTGGTATGGTGTGTGATTTCGGATACTTTCAGCTTTACAATCAAGTACTTTTTGCCTACTCTTCTTCATCACGAGGGAGACAGTAGGAATCATTAATCAGTGTGTGTATTATGGAAGACTCAGATTCATAGAACTGGATTGGAGAGGTTATATCCAAATCATATGCATTATAAGCTTGTAGACATTATACATTAAAAATACCCTGAAATATAAATTTTTAGTACTGCTTCAGTGAACTTGAACAAGTATATTAAAAACCATTAATTTTCACTAGTTTTATTAGTATTGTTTTTTATCAAAGTGTGCTTTAAATGCTTTAAAAATCAGGTAAATCTTTGTAGACTATAAATATATGTACTATGTCATTTTTTCAAAAAATGTGGGCAAAATAATTATAGATTAACTTTATTAAAAATATATTATATTAATCTTATTTTTTCATTCAACTATAGGGGGTGCGGCCTTGTAGGGGGCCCTACAAGACATTGTGCCCAGGGGCCTCTGAATTCTGAATCCGGGCCTGCTTAATGTACAAGTAGCTAAATCTCACTCATTTAGAAGTGGGAACTGGCAACAACTTTAATCATAAGGTAAAGGCAAAACAAAAGTTTCCATCCGGAGCTCCTTCATGGGACTTCACACTTGTAAACACTCGCTCCATCAGGCTAGCGGCTCTCAGATCTGCCCACACTCATCATCACTACCAAGCAGACCAATCACAGAGCTTGCGATATGTGTTGTTATGCGTTTTGATATGTGTTGTTGCGTAGTTATAATTTTTGAGAGATGCCATCACCGTCAGACACGGCGAGGGCTATACGACCATGTGAAAGCTGCGGCAGACTACACATGCTCTTGACGCAGAAGTACAAGGAGGCAGTCACACCAAACGCTGCCTTTATGTTAACAAGAAAAAAAAAAGTGTGGTACGCTTTTTATATCACTAGGCAACGGCTGAATCAGCTGCCCATTGTGTGCAAATTTTGCTGTTGATATTGGTATAAATTTAATATTTAATTATATTGTGATATTCAAGATTTGTGAAGTTATACAGTTCTGGATAACTCAAAACAGTAACCACAAGCCTCCTCTATCTTCAAAATCTCCATAGTCGTCTTGACAACACAAACACTGCCGTCACCTCAGCAGAAAGCCTGCCTCTGCTTTCATTTGATTGAAGAATGAAAAAGATGTGACTGATGTAACATGCTTTTCGTCCGCTCAGACTTGACTTTTTTCAACTGCGAGCGCATAGATCGCAATGTCAAAAACATGAGGCGCAACAGACGATTAAAACGTGAAATCGCGGCCGTTAGCAAATCATTGAAAAAATGCGCCTCTCAACGCAAAAAACACGTTCTGTGTGATCGGCCCCTAAATCTGCCTTAAGACTGTTTAAAACAAGCCATCAATAGGTTAGACATCTCAAACCAGCTAATGTGTGATTGTGAAAACATCAGCTGGTTAATCAACTGAATGTTCTTTTATGTTGCATTTTAAAAGATATGTAGTAAATACAATAACATTGCAACAGAATAAAGGTAAAACCAGTTCTTCACCATTATCCTCATTTGCTTAAAAATAATCATCAAACTGGAGATGCCACATTCCAGTGCAATGCTTTATATAGGCGCTTCCCAAAAATTCCTAAGCTTCCACTTTGAAATCATAAGCCTCACCTATAATTTAACTATTAGTAATTCAATAAAAACAGGTTTTGTTGTCTTTTGATACATGGGTAAAATGGGTAAAGCTATGTCAGACAACACGCTTTGAATACTGCAATAGGCATATATTACATTTTGCAGTGTCTTTTACAAAAAAACAGACGAATGTATCTTAACTCAACAAACAATTCATGCATAGTTTACAAGTGATAGTTCACCCAAAAATGAAGATGACCTCATCATTATTCTCCCTCGTGTGGTTTTAAACATTTCAGTTCACACAAAAGAACATTAAGTATTTAAAAAAAATAATAATTTGGTGAAAAAGAAATACTATGGAAGTCAATGGGTCTCATTAACCAGCAATCTTCAAATCAACTTATTTTGTGTTTAAAAAAACATTAAATAGGTTTTGAAGAAGTGAAGGATGAGTAAATGATGACAGAATTGTCATTTTTGGTGTGAACCATCTCTTTAATGCCACACTCCACTCCTATAAATGTAATGTTTAAGTGAGTTTTAGGTGACCTTTTGTGTTTACATTTCAGAGACTCTTTCCTCTTAAATGCAAACTTCACCTCACTTTTGTATCCAACACATGCATGCTATTGAATGAACAAAGCCATCTTATAAGATTTACAATAAAGCGGAAAAGCAAGCGACTAAAAAGGATGTGGTTGACAACTATGGTTTCAGTCATAATCTGTGTGTTTTGGTGCAGCATAATAAAGCATGAACATATTGTTTTGGTGCGCAATCTCACAACACATCCAGTAATGATCACACACTAGGTCAACAGAAGGACAGTACAGCTACTATTGGAAGTGCATGAATCTGAAACAATTTAAAACCCGTTAATTAACTGTATTTAGCTGTATAGATCTAGGTGCAAAGTCTAAAGCGCATGGCACAAAAGTATTAACGGCGTGTCCGAATCCACTTTTGCTATTTTAAGAACAAAAAAATATGCTCTATGCCTTGAGTTATGGGTGTGTTTTGAGCATAACCTGCATTAAACCAATCAGAATCTCCTCTCCCATTCCCTTTTTCAGAGATTCAGTTGTGTCACGGCGCATTTGCTATTTACATGACAAAACTTTGTAGGTAGAAAAACTGAACGCTTCACTAGCGAGAAAACAGTTAAACAAACCATCTATGCGAGGATAAAGAATGAGCCTCCTCCATTCAGCATCTTTACTTTCTCTTTACTTTACTTTTACTCTTTACTTTACTGCTTTACTTTAGGGGATACGGAAACGGCGTTGAACACTCCACTAGAGATATCCATTAGTCTAATTTCCTTTGTTAAGCACAAAGATTTGCTTCAAAACTATTTCTAAACTCAGTTCTAATTTCCAGCAAATTAATAAATGAACAATAATAACAAAGTGTGGTGAAAAAATTAAATTACTGTATATCCAAACCCATGTCCTATTTTTATGCCCCATATGGTAATGTAAAACCTGACAGATGGACAAATTTAAACTTGTTTTTATTAAAACAAATATAAATATGCATATAATAAATACTACTACTAATAATAATAATGATAATAATAATAAAAATAATAATAACAACAACAACAACAACATTAAACAAATGCAAATTGTTATGAATAAATTGAAAAAGCCCCCCGAGATGAGGCATGAAGGCAGTGGTTTTTATATTTATGTAGAAAATAATAATTTTTGTAACATTTACATTTTTTTCATATGTAAAAATATTTGTGTATTGCTGTACATCCTGTTTATATTAAGCAATGTGTAATAGGGCTGGGCGATATGAGCAAAAAATCATATCCTGGTATTTTTAGGAGGAATGACGGTATACGATATATATCCGGTATTTAGAGTTAAAGCCTTTATTAAAACTTTATTAAACAAATTTTGTGCAGAACATAATTCAAACACAGGTGTTTCCCTCCCTGTTTACAAATAAACAGCTCCACAAAATCTTTGATAAATAAAATACAGTACAGGTTTTTATTTCATGCTTAAAACTGTTGCACAACATTTCAAATGATTAAAAAAAATATTTGATAAATACAGTACAGGGTTTTTTTCCTGCTTAACAATATACACAACACTACTATGCTGTTTTGCAAATAACAAAGTAAACAGAACCATAGAAAACATAGCTACATTGTCAGAGCAAAAAAGGAACACATTTAAATAGTAACACAACAAAAAGTATTGTAGGATAGAAAAGAAAAACATTGAATGTAAATATGAAATACACAGTATTTTGCCACAATTACAGCGTTGTTATAAATATACCACAGTTGTCTGATTTATAAACAACAATTAAATCAGCTTTATATGTTTTTTTAGTTACACATTTACATGTATGTATTGTGCACAAATATTAAACAGTGCACATATAAATAATATAATATAGAAATAGTGTCTTTCACTCCATGTAAAAAATCCTCCACTTTTTTTTTTGTTGTTTTGACTAAACTTCTTGACTAAATATTACATAAGGAGATGAAAATGAATAGACTATGAGAAGTAACAAAATTGTTTCAGAGTACTGTGATGAAATGCTGGTTAAGCATATCAATGTAAACAGTCATTATAACAGACCAGAACGCACAACGTAAATGTAAAGAAGACACCTTTGTGTCATAAATGCTGAACTTATAATCAGTGAATATGAGGTGGTTTCACTTTTGAAATGCAGTATAAATTCCTCCCATTTTGGCGTTTTTAATTCTTTTGAACACATTCAGGTGCTGCTTGTCAATTTGACAAAGCTTCTATGTTCGTTCTTGCTGTCAATTGCGAAGAAAGGATCGATAAAAGGTTTCTGATGAATGCTGTGTGACATGTGTGCACGCAAGGGGGTGTCAGATTTGTCCAGGCAGTCTGATTTCGATACAACACCGGCACTGCATGCTCCTCCATGTCGCGCCAGTGATGGGTCGTTCTTGAACGATTCGTTCATTTTGAACAAATCTTTTGTAAGACTTTTGTAATGAATCATTCATTTGCGCATGCGCACATTTGTGCAAGTGGAGCTCACATGCTACCTTGGAGTGGACGCAAACCATATCGATATGAACGATATTGGATAATACCGCATCGCGTTGGGGAATCGTATTGATATATCCCCAGAACTCGATATACCTCCCAGCCCTAATGTGTACACGTCTGGACCTGCTTAGGCACATAACTAATGCACTCTGCATTGACCAGCTTTTAGCTGGTCAATGGCACAGTCTTTTTCGGTTCCTCAAATAGCAACATGCCAACAATGAGCCTTGACACACCTCCTTTGTAGACCGACACATTAATGAGTCCACAAAGTGGCGCAAATGGATTTGCTATTTAAACAACATTGCGCAAAACTAGAAATTTAAGATTTGCTCTGGTCTGAAAATAGCAACAAATCACGCCATACATGTCTTGTGCCTTATAGCCTTATGATAGGACTTATAATGTCTTATTTCTCACCGTCATAAACAAAAATAAAAATGTATGACAGCTGAGCAGAATCCCAGAACTCTGACCAATGTGAAGAGAGTTTACTTGCACGTGACTTGTTTTAAAATCTTGGTCGGTTTAGAAACTTTGCCATCTGAAAGAGCAAGAACAAAAAGCAACACCGTAACTATTTTAATCCCTGTTTTAGAAGAAAACAATCAATCAATCTATGGCCTTGCTTTAGCCAGGAGATCTATTAGGTGTTTATTAGACATATATATTACATTCTTTTAAAAACAAAACAATAAACATTTACTATGATAAGGGTGCCTACATGTCTTCACATGTCAGTGGAAGTAAACGCATAGTGTGACAGCTCAGCCACAATAACAACAAGCAGAGATCAGATCATAAAATGCAAATAATACACTTCGCGTTCACAAAATTCCAATTTGTAACATTAAACCCAAAGAAGGATCAACTCTCTAAGCAAAGAGGATTTACATCCTGTATCCAGCACATCCACAAGCTCGCACAAGCCTCTTGGCTCTCAGGAGGGGGGAATAACTGCAGCATTCTTATCAATTAAGTACTTCATTACACAGAAGGACTTAAAGAGCTGGGAGGCATTATGTAATTTTGCTAAAATGCATCTCAAAGCCTCTACCACACTGCCTCATATCCCACAGCTGACATTTAAATCACTCTAAAAAATCTGTATACGCACAGGTAATCTGATTCAGAAGCAAATCGTTTAGTAGTAAACAAATGTATCTGATGGATTTCTTTTGCCAGATGGAGAGCTCCATTCATTGAGCTGTTCATCAGACATGCAAAACACCAGGAAGAGTTCGGAGAAAGACACGTTTATCTGCAGTGGCCTGAATGATGCTGCTCATGTGGGTGGATTCCTAAAAGAATCATGCCAACTCCAAAATCTCCAAGCATGAAGTGATGTGCTGTTCATACGATGAACAACTATTTAGATAAATAGAACTGTAGTTTCTGGGGTTTCAATTTCCATCGTTTGTTTTCAAAAATTAGCATGTTTACAAAATTGCAAGCAAAGCCAATAGTAATCAGGGCAGGCAGAGCTCCAGACTATGAGCAAGTGATTGTATTTGCAACCTTTTTTTTCCTGCCAGTGTGACAGAATTCGTGAAAGAGGTCGTGCTGGTGCCAACTAGTGATTTACCCAACTGAACTGCATTTCACTGTATTTACATGACCACTATCCTGTGAAATCCAATAAGGAAGTTTGTTAAAGATCTGACACAAACCACAAATTAAACTTGTTTAAAGGGATAATTCACCCAAAAATGAAATCTCTGTCATCATCACATCATCACAAAACCTGAATTTCTTTCTTCTGTTGAACACAAAAGAAGTTATCTTGAAGAATTATTTTAAAAAAATGCTGATTGACGGTTAGGCATGGGATGATAACCGTTTTCAAGGTATACCGCTCATTGGAAAAGTCAAGGTTTTAAAACTGGCAACATTTTCTGCTATACCGTTCCATAGGTATGTGTAGGATTTTTTATTTACGTTTTTTGGTATGTCAAGCAAAAAAGATATACAAAGAAGAAATCTGTGTTTTATAAACTAATGAAGACAGCAGAAGAAAATTATTTATTTGAATTATTTAGCCTGACATGTTTATTGCTCCAAAATATAAAAAATGTTTCTCAAAATAAAATACATTGTGTTCAATGAGGAAAAAAGTTGTTGTTTTTTACCCGGACATTTAAAAAGAACATATTTTAGAAGAGTAATCACAACACCTTGAAATCTTAAATTTTTTTCTTAATATTTTTATCCAATGTTATCATACCGTCAGAATCTTATACCGGCCAATGCCTATTGACGGTAGCCATTGACTTCCACTGTTGGAAAAAAATACTATGGAAGTCAATGGCTACCATCAACCAGCATTTTTCAAAACATTTTCTTTTGTGTCAAAGACTATAGAATGTCACTCGTATAGTGTGTGTAAATTGTAATGGTCAATGTGAAGAATGAAGCCCCGCCTTCTAGTACAGGAGCCAATCATTAATCAGTACAGACTGACAATTCTCCGGGGGAAATGCTTAGAGCAGGCATTTGTTTTTACGACAGTTTGAAACTTGAAAACAAGTCTGGTTTTGTAATCTGTATGAAATAAATGTGAGGTACAATCCGTCCTGTCAAACGCACATCATGTGACAGCAACTACTCAAACACCCACAAACTTGTAAACAAAGAGTCACTCTCAATTCTGGAGGAGATTTGCCATCAAGACCAAGCTGTGAATTACTTCAAAAGAGCAGCGCGATCAGACAATCATTATCCAGAGGATGATAATGTGTAAAACGGCCATAAATTGGTGTTGTGATCTCTTTCCTTTCGAGTGAGCATGCGCAATAGCTTGAGCAATCTGAAAATATGCTGATTTTGTTTGATTCAAACATTTAGAAACTAAACTTAAGGTACAGTTGTTGTTTAATTTTATTGGTGGTTCCAAATATGTAATGTAATCATAAGCTTGGCAAACAGTTTTGGAGACGTTGTGGTTTCCCCATTCAGACAGAATGCCTGAGCAAAGATGGCAGCCGAGTGAAATGATTTGCTTCAAAAGGACTTTGTTTGTGTTCAACAGAAGAAAAAAATCCATAAAGGTTTAAAACCACATGAGGGAGAGTAAATGGTGAAGTAATTTTCATTTTTGGGTGAACTATGCCTTTAAAACCACAATGCTGATGCAGAAAACATTTGAAAAATTATAACTACAATTAGGTTAGAAGATTTTTGATTCCACTAATCACAAACTATTACAATGGTTTTACAGTAGTCTCATTTCATTGAAATCTCTGGCGGAAATGTAGAATGTTCAGATCAAATTACATTATTAAACACATTAAAGGAGTAGTGTAAAATACTGTTCACTTTTCAGTTAGGTTGTTATACAATACTTGTGGTTAAAGGAGTAATGCAAAACACTGTATTTTTGGCATTTATACTGTACTAAACGCCTTTACATCACACTTTTTATAACAAATGCCAGAAACTTGGGTTACCCTTTTCAGTTAGGTTGTTATAAAATACTTGTGGTTAAAGCAGTGTAAATTATTGTAGTTTTGTCATCTATACTATACTAAATGTCTTAAGGAGCAGCACAGTGGTGCAGTGGGTAGCACAATCACCTCACAGCAAGAAGGTTGCTGGTTCGAGCCCCGGCTGGGTCAGGCATTTCTGTGTGGAGTTTGCATGTTCTCCCATGTTTCCTCCAGGTGCTCCAGTTTCCCCCACAAGTCCAAAAACATGTAGTATAGGTAAATTGGGTAAGCTAAAATTGTCTGTAGTGTATGTGTATGAATGAGTGTGTGTAGATGTTTCCCAGTGATGGGTTGCAGCTGAAAGGGCATCCACTGCATAAAATTTGCTGCATAAGTTGGCGGTTCATTCCGCTGTGGCGACCTCAGATTAATAAAGGGACTAAGCTGAAAAGAAAATGAATGAATGAATGAATGCCTTCTCGTCACAGTTTTTTTTTCATAACAAATGTCATAGAAACCATTTTGGTTACCTTTTCAGTGAGGTTGTTATAAAATACTTGTGATTATTTTGATCTACAAATGTAGAAGTTGTAGCTGTTGCAATTTTTACAGATTGTATGGTTTTTGTTCATAAAAAAAAAAAAAAAACTTCTGCTACTCTCAACTCCCAAGTTTATGAAACTTGTAATATTATTAGTACCACATGAGCAGCTCTACCAAATCAAGTGTTGTTGTCTCCATCTGCAAAACACCAGCAGTGCCAATGCTCTCAAATGTTAGTCAGGAGCCCTGGCAGAAAATGTCTATTAGGACATCTTTACACGGCCGATTTAAAGTGGCCCTAAACAGGGTCTGCGTGTGCTCAGAATTCAGAGTAAAGACGCTGTGCTGCATTAAACGATCTGCGTAAATACACATTTTTGTGAATTTATGCCACTTCAGATTTGGCTTTTGTGCCGTATAAAGGGATGAGATTCCTAAAACAGGTCAATGAAGCACAGAAAATTCTTCTCAATTAGTAATGTTTCAATAAGCACACACAGTCTAGCTTTTTTTTCATATTGTAACACATTCAATAAACCATTTGATCTCCAGATCATACTATTAAAACAGTTTTCACAGTCAATGTAATAGTATGTCAGTGTTTGTTTATGTATTTGAGCCTTGTTTTACAGTTCACTGGTCATGTTAGGCCACTGTCATTTGCCATGAATGTACTCACACTTGCTAGCCAACAACCACCACTTCAGCTAACTACACAACTCTCAGTCAAAGGCTGTTTGCACAACACATATGTAAAGCTGTCATTCACTGGCCCTTATTAGCTTGTCTGTTAATATTTCAAGTATAAACACACCATTTGATGAATCAATGATGCTGTCTGGAATACACACACGCAAAACAAATACAGCCCACATTCATCACATGATGGCTTACAGTTCTTCAGGTTCACTTAAGAAAACAACTTGAACATAATGGGTACTGCTGATAATTTGTTTTTAATAAATATTGGTCAATGGCATGACACTTTTTTTGTGGTTAGAAACTATTAGGGAATGTAAAAACAACTAAATATTTAAATGTAAAAAACAACAACAACTTACAGTCAGTATGGCATCCAACAATTAAAAGCCATTACAAGTCTTTCTTAACTGGGTTAAGGTAACCAATATATAACATTTCGTCTTTTTAAGTATATTATTATTTGAGTATTGGCTTTATATTCACAACTTAAATATTCAAAATGTATCCATGCAGCAATTGATGATGTAATATTTTATGTCTGTAAAAAACCATCACAGCAAAATTGCTTCAGCGTTGTAGCTAATTTGCTTGTAAATATTAATATTGGAACACTCGTTTTAGCCAAAACCAGTAAGAAATGGAAAAACAAACAAGACCTTTTAAAAATGTCGGTGAAGTATTTGCACTTTTTTTTTTATCTTTGAAGAATAAATCATATTTGAACAGGTTATAAGTAATCCCAAGAAAAAGTCTTTTATTTTTTAAGGTATAATTCTCACTCAATTGCCTCAATAATCGACTCATTAGCTATTTCTAAATGGTTATTGAGGTAGCAGTTGGGTTATTTGGTGGAATTGGGGATGTAAAATTAGATCATACTCTATAGGTAATAAACAGTTCATATCCTAACAATAGGCAGGTAGTAAGCTATTAGTTAATATTGTGAATTGTTACATAAAAAACTAAAGTACTACTACTTCTTGACATCCACAACTCAAAAGGTAATTTAATGTACTTAGAGAAAGAGAAAAGCATTTTAGTCTTTCCAAACATATATAGAACCTTTTAGTATGGACAACAGCGTTTGTCACACAGGAGGGTTTGTTCCAACTCAGAGCTGCAGATCACACAATAAGTGTATGAGTCCCTCATATGTTAGTGTGCGTTAGGTTTTAGAAAAATAACATTTTGACCTTATCTTATATCACATTAGTAACTTTAAGAAACCATCTTGATATGCACAACTCAAACAGTACAATGCATTCAAGAAACAAATAAGTAGTCTACTTAATAGATTTTAAACTAGTTTTAAAGTAAGAATATAATACTATTGTCTTGACTTGAACAACAGTATGCCACTGAAACAGTAGTCTCTGATTGCGCCGTCAGAGTTAAAGTAGATAATAAGCGTCATTTGAGTGACATTTACAGATTTAAAAAGCCCCCAAAACCATTAAGACCACAACTTCCTATTTGTCAGAAATCATTTCAGCACTTTAACAGATGACAAAGCCAAGTGGTATTAGAATGCTTGCTATTCAAACCGACTGTTTTACTGTTTTCCTCGAAGTGACCTGCCAAACAATGCTGACACACTTCTGCAAGAGTGACAGCGCGAAACATCAAAAGCCGTGACCTCTATTACGTCACCGTGTAGTCTTACTGTATTTTGTCATCATTATCGCTCACTGACAAGGGAACTTCAGGAATGCGACACAGTGACAACACCGAACACCTGTTTAGCGCCTTCAGAAGCGATTATGTCATCATCACAACCGTATTAAGAACAAAAACTTGCACCGTCGCCGAGGCCATAGACGGTCGGACGTGTTCAGAATATTCAACCTGGTTCTTACCTCGAGACGGTCCAAACTGACGAAACTGGCTATAGCAAATCCATCAATAATATCCTCCTCCTGAGAGCTAGACTCGCGTCTCTTCCTCCGCGGGGGTCGCGGTGTTCTTTTCGAGGATGTCGAGCGTGGCAGAGCGTTTTTACCGGGACTTCGCTCCCGTTCGGAACCAGACGAGGGGCTCCGATTGCGGGCTTCCCCGGCGCGTGCCTCCCGTTTCCGTCCCCTCTCCCGCTGCGAACGGGATCTGCGACTCTGCTTCACTTTCCCTTCCATTTTAAAATCGGTGCGATGTCCTCCCCCCGCCCCCCCGCAAAAACCCAAAAGAAAAAATGACACCCGATCACGTAAAAACCAATCGATTCCACACAATCAGTGAAACACACCCATAAGATACTGAAGCCTGTAAACAATTTACAGTATGACCTTGGATGTTAAGCTCCGTAATGTGATAAACAAACAAATGTGATCCATGCAGGTTGAGGCGTGTAGCTATATAATCCAAAGCACAGCGTCACAGGATCGAAACGCCTTGTTTCATTAAAACAGGTGCAAAATGGCTGTTTAATTGCAGTAGCGTGAATTCCACGCGCACGGCAACTTTGTTGCAACGCTATACAACAACATCAGCGTGTGTACATACTGCAGACCGCGCGCTGGATTCATGTCGCTGGCCCAGCTTTAATTTCCACCCAATCCATGAGCCACTGTGTCAGAAACAACATAAATAAGCCTCCGCGTGTTTGTCGCGCAATTTAAAAATAGGAACTTATTCTATCAGCAAGTTTCAGCGTGAAGAGACGCCACAAAACCATCCGAGACAACGCGGTCCGCGTCAACGCTCTTATATATATCCCCAAAGATCCTTCTTCAGCACGCAATCCACCAAAAACAAACCATATCCAAGCAAGAAAAGAGTTCGTTATCCAGAAGAGAGTAAGTTGCAGGCGTCCATTCCTCAACGCTGCCCGCGCGCGCTGCGGCTGAAGGCAGAGACGTCGGCGTGTTTGTCGGAATACGTGAAGCTTCGCTAAGTGCCTTTAAAGAGACAGCGGATGATTCACATCTCCGCTTCTCTCTCCTTGCTCGTCAGAAATCGCACTGCGAAGTGTAAATGCTCCGAGTCAGGCAAACTGACGTACTTCCGCCACTTCTGCGATTGCCAGAGGAAGTGAGCTGGTTTATTATATTACTCCGAGGAACTTATTTTTTCGTGGCATGTCATTTGCGGGGTGATTCTCGTGTGTGACGTCCGCCTGTCAGCGGGGGGAGAGACGCGCAGTTAGCGAGCTGTCAGCGGCCAAGTGCGCATCAGTGAAGGCTGCTTGAAAAGCCCACACCGATCCC
>CAIGQZ010000427.1:23027520-23039806 GCA_903798205.1 Danio tinwini
TCTATCTATCTATCTATCTATCTATCTATCTATCTATCTATCTATCTAATCACACACAATGCCTCCAGTCATGTAATCACTGAGTTCAAGATGTCTACTTCCACTAGATTGTGTGCTCTAACCATGGATCTGGATGTGCTTGGCTAGACCAGCAAAAGGTCAAACTCCGCAGGACTGCACGGGTGAATTGGAAATGGAGAGTATCAGCAGGGCGAGGAGCAAGTAGTGGGTGTCTAAGCTGCATATCATAACCACAGAGGAAATACAACTCAATGTGAAATCGTCTCCGTCTAAAGAAAGACAGCGGGAATTACTGAAAGGACTTTGAAACAGAGTTGAGTTTTTCTGAACGCATCACGCCAAATTAGATTAGCCATCCTCTGAAATGAAATGTGAAAAGCCAAGTATACAGTAAATGTCAAAGCAAATGCCAAATATAATGTGAATACAGTCTGTTTTTTTTTTCTTTTTGACTAATATTTTCTCAGGAAAGTCACAGAGCCGGGTTCAGTCAAAGGCTTAGCTCAACACTTTTTGAAGAAATTCAAAAATGAGTTGTATTGATTTTTCGCCTCCCCGCACCTTCAAGCTAAACTAACATCCCGACAGACTGTGTTATGTCAGTTCAGCTTTTTTTTAAAGATATCTGCACAAATCAATACGGCTTTGGCCCAGCATATACAGTAGATCCTAGTGAGAAGTGTGGACAAATTCAACATACCTGGGCTTTTGATTGATTCTCTGGAACACACTGATGCTTATCCTCTTAACAGATTGTGTGCTATACTTTCTCTGATAACCGTTTGTATTTTCCTTGATAACAATCTGGCAAGTCAGAGCCTGAAATCGGAGTCGGCGCAAATGTGATGACTAAACGCCGGGAGCATTTCATCCATGATGATCTCTAAGGAGTATGTCAAAACATGATGCCCATCCTTTCTCCCTGGACGGCCTCTGTAATTGCTTCTTAAGAAAACAGAGGAACCGACAGTATCAACATTATTTTCACACGTTTCACAGTTCAAGCAAAGAGACAAAACCACATATAAACACACTTGGAGAGACATTATACTGAGTCGATAGTGTGAAGAGAGTAATGTTCAGCCAGACAGAAATTCAGAAGCCAAAGAGACTGTAACTGAACACAAGGGCTCTCCTAACTAGATTGGGTAAACAAATTATGTCTGGCATTTTAGACATCTCGTGACATTTCCAAACACTTCAGTTTGCATGTGTGAGTGAAAGTGTTTCCAAATACTACCGTGGGCATTCCACTTCGAAATCTTTTTTCTGAGTAAACATGGCATTAAACATGACATTTTAAATAAGTAATAAAAATCTAATGTTTTCTTGAAAATCATACTTCATTTTCATTGCAGAGTGGAGGCTGTTTGTGTACATTGTCATGTTCAAGAAACCAGTCTGAGATGATTTACGCTTTATGACATGGCACATTATTCTGTTGGAAGTAGCCATCAGAAGATGGGTACACTGTGGTCATAAAGGAATGGACATGGTCAGCAACAATACTCAGATAGGCTGTGGCGTTGACACGATGCTCAATTGGTAGTAATGGGCCCAAAGTGTGCCAAGAAAATATCCCCCCACACCATTACACCACCACCACCAGCCTGCTGAACTGTTGATACAAGGCAGGATGGATCCATGCCTTCATGTTGAAGGTGCCAAATTCTTACCCTACCATCCGAATGTTGCATCAGAAATCAATTGTAGCCTCGATTTCCTGTTCTTAGTTATTAGGAGTGGCACCCGGTGTGGTTTTCTGCTGCTGTGGCCCATCTGCCTCAAGGTTTGACGTGTTGTGCTTTCAGAGATGATCTTCTGCATACCTCAGTTTTAATAAGTAGTTATTTCAGGTACTGTTGCCTTTCTATCAGCTGGAGCAAGTCTGGCCATTCTTCTTTGACCTCTGGCATCAACAAGGCATTTGCGCTCACAGAACTGCCGCTCACCAGATATTTTCTCTTTTTCAGACCATTCTCTGTAAACCCTAGAGATGGTTGTGCATGAAAATCCCAGTAGATCAGCAGTTTCTGAAATACTCAGACCAGCCCATCTGGCACCAACGACCATGCCACATTCAAAGTCAATTAAATCACCTTTCTTCCCCATTCTGATGCTCGGTTTAAACTGCAGCAGATTGTCTTGACCATGTCTACATACCTAAGTGCATTGAGTTGCTGCCATGTAATTGGCTGATTAGAAATTCATGTTAATGAGCAGTTGGACAGGTGAACATAATAAAGTGACCAGCGAGTGTACAGTAAATATTCTAAGTAACAGAAAGTAATAATAATAAAAAAACTATTATGAGCACACGTCATAAGCTACACCTAATTAAATAATGCTTATTTGCTGATAACATTAACTGTGAGCTATATGTTTTACAGTATTTATATGCCTAGTTAGCATTCATTGAATTACACTAATGGTATCAACACCCTGTATTTAAATAACGCTTTGGTAAATCTGAATAATAAATGTAATTATTAAATCATGGCGTTCATGTTAACTAATATAGATTTAACTATTATGTTACCTTATTATAAAGTGTTACCACGTCACAGTATAAGAACTAAATGCTGTGATGCAACAGTGTTATGATTATGCATGTTATGAACTGTGAATAATTTTTACAGAAACCAAATATAAAAAGCATGTGTGAATGTGTTCTTTCACAAGTGTTTTAAGGTTTGGTTCCTGTAAATATTATTCATAGTTCATAACATTCACAATCACAACACTATTGCATCACATTATTGCACCACACTTGTTGTTCCTCCACATGTCAAATACAATTATGAAATTTATCTAAATATTTTGAACTCTAAAAATATAGCCACTAAAATATCATATGAAACAATAAATAAATAGCTTAATTAACAAGTATCAATTCTCACATGCTTGCTGAGGATATTTTTCACCATGTTTTTTCTGCATATTGATAGAAAATACATTTTTAATGTTTCAAACTATTTGTAACTATAAACTATTAAATAAAATAATTTTTAAAATGTTGTTAAAAAAAAAAAATCATGAATCAAAAAAGAATATAAATAAAAATGTGATCCCCTGGTAAGAGAGGATTGTGCTTTTTATTTTATTACTTTTATTTCTTTGCCTTCAAAACTAAATTACGATTACAGACAGCAAAATTTAAATAAGGTCGAACAAATGCAATTCAACTCCACGCCTGTAATGTTTTAGAATGAGGTCAGTATGCAGAAAGTAGGTGGTGTTTTGTTGCTGTTTGAACACATTTGACCACGAGCATCTACACTACAAAAGCAATCTGATCTGAAATGAGTTTTCAACTACCTTTAGAAGTGGTTGAAAGGGGAAGACCTCACGAGCTGTAGCATCAGTAGTCTCAAAACTATAATTTCCTTATGTAATTACTCAGTTTTATACCAAATAGTACTTGTTAATTAACTTAAACTACAAAATGTCATCAGAATTGCAGCTGTCAAACAATATTCATAATTTCACAATGACAAAAACTTAACTAATTCTTAGCACCAAAGTACAAGAACTCAATAAAATTTTACAGCCAATTAAAGTTACATTTACAACATTTCATAACATAATGGGGGTTAAGTTTATCCCCACTGCAATCTCCTGAAATCCAATCAGATTAGTATTAAGCAGCTCCGCTGAGTCCCATTTGAAATTTCAACAGAATGAAACAACTTTGATATATAATAATAAGCTATGCTATCCTTATTGACTGCAATATGTGTGTTCATACTGTCCTACATTGTTTGTCTTGTCTGCACATCAAGAAAATCCTTGTCTTAGAGTTGTTGTATTTTTTCTACCAACATATGATCATTCTGAAAACGTACCCCTATATACATTTCTGAAGATTGTGAACTATGTAGCCAGAGGAACGTATGGCTGCATTTTATCTTTAAAACGCACACTACAGGGTGGTATGACGTCATTCCTTTTCAAGTTTACCAGCTGACCGCTTACCTCCATATTGATGGCTTTTCCACTGTAACCAGTTTGTCTAGTGGCTCGCCACGTACAGCGGCGGACTTGAGATGACCCCGAAGACATAGTTTTTCCGGTGAAGAATGGTTCCAGAAAGTGGGTAAGACAAAAACAAAAGCCAAAGAATTTGATAAACAAGTAAATAACAAATAATAAACAAGTAAATAAATAAAAATGTGGTTAAATCTGAAAACGTAGTAAAAATCAGGCTGCCGCGAAAGCTTTTATTTTTCTGGATTGCTTTTGTAAACACTGTCGGTTGGGTTTAGGGAAGTGGGTGGGCGCTGGTCAATCTGTGTTTAAAACACTATTGGTTGGGTTTATGGAAGGGAGAGGGTGGGTCAGTCGGTCAGTCAGTCAGTCAGTCAGTCAGCAGACAGAGGCCTTTGATGGATTTACATGAGAAGAGCATGCACGAATGGCACTCGCAAGAGAAATTTGAGATCTTAAAAAGCGTACACTGGAAAAAAACGTAGCTCTTTTTGCGCTATCCAGAAATGTATATATGGATACGTAATCAGAATGAGCCTGGTTTGGTTTCTAAAGTAACATTCTTAAATCAATAAGCATTTTCTACACAACAAAAAAAATTGGGGGGATTTTCAGGGCCGGACATAGAGTAACCATCCATTAAAAAAAACGAAAAAAAAAAACTTTTTTTATCACAGTTCTGTCAGTGAGAATAGTTGAGCTCAGGTGCATCGATTAAAAAGTATCCTGGCATTTGATTAGGCAGAAGATTTGATGAGAAATTGATGTCAAAAAAAGTTGATGAATATAGGCAGGGGCATGGCTGACAATTTTGGGACATATGCATCCTCAGTGAAGACCCGGGGGGACCGGCGAAGACCGGTGATGGGGTGGAGGGCAATATTGGGGGTGATTGCAATAATCAAAAGTGAAAGCGTAGAGGGAGCGTTGGGTTTGGGGGTGTTGTTGGTTGGGCCCCTCTGCTTCCTGTCACATGGCACCTAAATTGCTAGGTCCCTATAAACTCTGTCCCTTTTCCGCCCACTGGCGACACCCTGCATATAGGCGGAATTGAGAAACTGCAAGCTTCAGATGTTTATATCTTCTAAATGCAAATGTGTCACTGTTTAAGAGCACACTTACGCATATAGATCAGGGGAGTCCAAACTTGGTCTTGGAGGGCCGGTGTCCTGCATATTTTAGTTCCAACCCCAATTAAACACACCTGAACCAGCTAATTAAGCTCTTTCTAGGTGTACTAGAAACTTCCAGGCTGGTGTGTTGAAGGAAGTTGGAGCTAAACTATGAAGGACACCGGCCTTCTAGGACCAAGTTTGGGCACCCCTGGTATAGATCATATGTCTCAAACTCGATTCCTGGAGGGCAGTAGCTCTGCACAGTTTTGCTCCAATCTTAATCAAACAGTTTGAGTGCAAGCGAGCCTGAGCCTGAAACTGAAAGCGAGTTTTAAAGGGACTGTTTGATATGGATTAATTAATCATTTGTACTGTTCAATAAACGAAAACTGTCGTAGTTTATTAAAGATGCAAACCACTCACTGCACGATAGCTGCACTTTCAGCAAATGTATTATTTCCTGCAGCACGAGGACTTTATAATTGTTTATGAGTGTCAAATGGGCTGATCTGTTTGGCTAAATATTAGACTGCGTGTCACCGTATATCAAACGACTTAAACAACATAACTAAAGAAATCTTCACTGTGCTGAGCGAAAGCACTTACTGAACAGCGCATCATCGATGACGTAAGCGTGCCCAGGCTCGAATGTAATGTGAGTGAGGGCCGTCGGGGGAGACCAGAGGGGGGACAAGCGTACTTTGGCCTGGTTCAAGGCAACTGTACATAGTGTGAACGCCCTAACATACTAATACTAACATCTAAAAAGCTTTATTTTGATTTTACAAGGATTTTAACCATTTTCAAATGATCCAGACTGCAACTTTTGACTACACAAACTACAAATTAAATGTAGCTATCTATCAAACAGTGTTCGCAATTGCACAATGACAGAATAGACTGTCCCTTCTGGTAATTCTCAGCACCAAAGAGCAAGAACTCAATTAAAGTTTATGACTCATCAATTCAAAGAAGACAAAAGACATGACTTCAGAACATCCGCACAATCACACAGAAGAATTTTCTCCCCCTGTACATCAGTTCTGGTTCTTTCTATCCAGTGCACAGCGGTAATAAAGAGAGGATGTGACAGAGGTGTGTGAACACAGCCGTGCTTTCACAGAAAAGAGATGAGAATGGCCTCTGACTGTCCTCCCAGTGGGGTTCCTCAGTCTGGCATTTTCTCTCAGTGTCTCTGTCTGTCTTTCTTTCTTTCCTTCTCATTTTTCTCTCTCTCTCTCTCTCTCTCTCTCTCTCTCTCTCCCTCTTGCTCGCTCGCTCTTGCCCACAGACACTCCAAGGCCTCTTTAGTTAAAACCGTGTTTCTGTTATCTGGGATCAAATGCACATCATGGCAGCCTTCCTGCATTCAGCCCAGCATTTGCTTTGATATTTATGTCACTTGCTGGGTCTCTCACAAGAAAGTCTTGCTTTTGAGCACTCATGTAATGCATAAATCCTCCACCCTCCTCTGCTTTAAAATGACACCAGTCTCAAGATACTAAACCCACGCTGCTTTCTCAAGGTAAATGAGTGGATTTGCTGTTTTTATAATGAGTTCTAGGAATTTTTACTTTTCCTTGGTGAAATCAAGCTTTCAGTGAACTATTTGGTAAAACAGGGTGACCACTGCTGGCAAACAATCTTACAGTTTTTCCCTAATGCTAAGATGCTTAAGCCAATTCTCTGACTTAAATTATCAATGTCCCAAACTAATTTTTTAATAAGCTCTCATTCACATGATCAGTCTGCAAAAGTTTCTAACACAGGCTTATTGTGAAAACATACCCCCATATACATTACTGGAGAGCGTGAATTATTTAGCCAGAGATACATGGCTACTTTTTGTATCTAAAAGGAACGCTACGAGATGGTATGATGCCACTGGCGGCTTCTCTTTCTTTTTGCGCTAACTGCTGACCGCTTACCTCTGTGTGGGCAACTTTTCCACTGTTACAAGTTTGCTCAGTAGCTCGCCATGTACGTTGACCGACTTGAGACGCAGAGACGAGTTGACCGTGATGACGAGGTTCGAGTCTGGGAAAGAACAGTTACAGAAAGCAGGTAAGACAAAAAACAACAGACAAAAATAGACAAGTAAATAACAGGATGAAAATGTGGTAAAATCTGAAAAATCTGGTAAAAATCAGGTGAGAGCTTTTCTTCTTCTGAATTGCTTTTGAAAACACTGTCGGTTGGGTTTAGAGAAGGGGGTGATTGGGTCAATTGATGCTTTTGAAAAAACTATTAATTGGGTTTAGGGAAGGGGGTTATCGGTCAGTCTCTTAGTCACTCAGTCAGTAACAGCCTCTGGTGTATGCACAAAAACAATAACTGGAAAAAAATGTACCTCCTGGGACATTTTTCGCCATCTCCCCAAATGTATATAGGGGTACGTATTAATAATGCGCCTGGTAACAAGTTTCTGCGTTTTGTGCATATGACTTTTTTTGAGTAAAAAGTTATATAGTGAAAGAAATCAAATCATCACCCCTTGTGTTGCTATTGGTTATTGTTATTGAAACTTTTTGGAAATGATGACATCACAGTACCATGTGACCAGAAGAAGAAGGAAAAACCCCACATGTAACAATTAGTAACGACAATAGCGGATTACAGAGCTGTGTTAATACTATATTAGCACTATTACAACAAAACCTGGTAACACTGTAACAGCTAGACCAGGCGTCCCAATACCAGCTTGTGAAAGAGTTGCTACCAGGCTGCAAGAACGCAAAATGACTAAACAGTGTAATCACATTTTATTTGGAGTTTCCCATTTAAGAACCAATATCCATATTTGTAGACCTTAAACCAGATACGAAACACTCCACAACTGATTCTAAACATTTTTGTAGGAGGGTATGCACACCCGGCATAAAAACGAATTCTAGACCAAATGTAATACCCTCCTACGCTATAAAAAATGCTGGGTTCCACACAATTCCTTAATGTTGTCCCAACACAAAGCGATTAAGTTAGCTTAATTGTTTATACAAATTTAAATGCATTAAACATTTTGTTGTCCCCCCAAAAACTTGAGAATAGTGTTGTTTCAACTCATTTTAAATAAATAATTTGAACAAGGACGATGCAGTGTCGCAATAGGTAGTGCTGTCGCCTCACAGCAAGAAGGTCGCTGGTTCGATTCTCAGCAGGGTCAGTTGGCGTTTCTGTGTGGAGTTTGCATGTTCTCCCTGCGTTCGCGTGGGTTTCCTCTGGGTGCTTCGGTTTCCCCCACATTCCAAAGACATGCGGTACAGGTGAATTGGGTAGGCTAAATTATTCGTAGTGTATGAGTGTGAATGTGTGTGGATGTTTCCCCAGAGATAGGTTGCGGCTGGAAGGGCATCTGCTGCCTAAAAATGTGCTGGAAAAGTTGGCGGTTCATTCCGCTGTGATGACCCCGGATTAATAAAGGGACTAAGCCGAAAAGAAAATGAATGAATGAATGAATTTGAACAAGCAGAAAAGATTTTTTGAAGGTAGAAAACAATGTTTAGAATAAGTTGTGGAGTGGAGCGGAATTTCTGCTTAAGATTGGCTAATACAACATGAGTGAGAAACAAACATCTCTCAACAGATTTCTCATATTCTTGCAGGCAAACAAGCTCAGTGTTCGCATTCAATATTATGGTAAATTATATTATTCAGTTTTAGTTTGTTGTTGGATGCATTTGTGATATAGATGTAATTCACCTAAATCATCAAAAACCTAAATTGTAAATACTTAATGACTACTCCCCTCAACAAGTTCAGGCAGTTAGGTAATATTTGCAATTCATACACTTTTTATGCAAAACATACTAACTTCATTCATACACACAAAAATAGTTTTTCCACTGCAAAGCACTTATATTGTAAACCAGGAACACAATCTTTTAAAATCGTCTTAAGCACTACTTTATATTTACTGTACACACAGCTGTTCACACTACTTTCTGTGCATGTGATCATAGCAGCTCTGAGGACAAACAGGAGTCCAAATATGCACTGCATTTTCATATGAACAGCGGATGGAAACAATCTGAGAAAGAGAGAAGGAAGAGGATGTAAAATGTGTTTTCAAATCTGGAACTTTCAGACCAGAGTTTTTATCTGGGATGTGGACAATTCCTTATGGAATTTGTAAGTGTGTAGAGTTCTGTAAGATGCTTGTCAGTTGGAGTTTTTTTTTTACTTTTGGCCTTATATTCTTGTTGAATTTAAGTTGCAGACCTTCAAATTTATACAATATGCAGTACAATGTTGTGATTACTATACTTCACCCACGAAACGTTGGGTTCCACGCAATCGATTTGTGTTGGGACAATTTAAAGGAATTAAGTTAGCTTATTCCTTTTTATAAATTAAAGTAGATTGAACATAAAATAATTACATTGTCTCAAAAAAAACTCTAGAATTGTGTTGTTTCAGCTCATTTTAAATAAGTATTTGAAAAAACAGTAAACGTCATTTCCTGAGTGTTCTTATTGTGTAGTTACATTATACACTATACATTTAATGCATATGCTCAGGGAAACGTGTTCTTCTTTTTTATGTAATAATAAACAGTGTGTACTGTAGAACAGAGTATTATTTATGAGAAAGAGATAGGGAAAGTGTTTTTTGAGGTAGCATTAACAATAAATGTTGTTGTATCACTAATTGTGTTCTAAAATATTTATCCATTTTTAAGTATTTAAAATAATTGTTCACTCATAAATGAAAATATACTTATCATTAACACAAAATACGATCATTTAAATAATGTTTGTAATCAGACTGTTGATTGTGGCCACTGACATGCTAGGAAAAAAATCATCTTTTATATTCAACAGCAAAAGGAACTCATATTAGTTTGGGACAACCTGAAGGTGATTTAACGATGACAATAATATTTACAGTAGCACTGATGATTCCATGAAGAACCTACAGTACATAGAACATCCGAAGCAGTGTTTCCCAACCCTGTTCCTGGAGGCACACCAAAAGTACATATTTTAAATGTCTCCCTTATCTGATCCATTAACTTCAGGTTTTGGAGTCTCTTCTAATGTTCTGATAAGTTGATTCAGGTGTGTTTGATAAGGGAAAGGTTGAAAGTGTGTACTGTTGGTGTGTCTTCAGGAACAGGGTTGGGAAACACAGATCTAAACAACCATTTTATTCTATAAAAGGATAATTATAATGAAAAAACCTTCACAGTAAGAGAAAAATTCATATTTTTTCATCAACATACAATGCACTCACCGGCCACTTTAAAAGGTACACCTGTCCAACTCAATGCATTTAGGCATGTAGACATGGTCAAGACAGTCTGCTTGAATCATCATGAATCAGCATGAATCATCTCACACTGGTTTCTTGAATATGACAATGAGTTCACTGTACTCAGACGGCCTCCACAGTCACCAGAACTCAATCCAATAGAGCACCTTTGGGATGTGATGGAAAGGGAGATTCGCATCATGTATGTGCAGCTGACATATCTGCAGCAACTGTGTGATGTTATTATGTCAATATGGACCAACATCTCTGAGGAACATTTCCAGTACCTTGTTGAAACTATGTCACGAAGGATTAGGGCAGTTCTGAAGGCAAAAAGGGGTCAAACCCGGTACTAGTAAGGTGCACCTAATAAAGTGGCCATTAAGTGTATATTCATATTCTCAGGAACTTTTCATTATCCTTTTGCAGCCTTTATCTTTAATAGTGCAGTTTGTTAGACCACCATATAATTATTTCCCCTCACAAAACAAACAAACAAACAGGTAGTAATAATCCACCAGAAACCATGTTGTATCTGGATAGCTATTCCATTGATCCACTGCACACAATGTATTGGTTTAATTAAGAGAAGCTGTGTCCTTACTAATTGATTCCTTGCCTGTGTGAATTACCTACACGCAAAACAACCGGTGACTAATGACCCATGGAAATCTCACTTTTACGAAGTGGACTCACCACAAGGCAAACTTCCTCCACCGCTGACCGGCAGGATTACTGAGCTTTTAGCAAGACCCTGCTCTCCTGAATCAATCCCCCCCCGTACAGTGCTAAAGGCCTTCATCAATTATGAATCAATCAGTGGAGGGTGAAGCTACCATTGATCTGCTGAGAGACAGAGAGAAAGAGGTGTGTGTGTGTGTGTGTGTGTGTGTGTGTGTGTGTGTGTGTGTGTGGGTGCGTGCGTGCGTGCGTGTGTGTCATCTTACTTTATAACTGATAAAGCAGGTGTTGATTCTCCCAAAGCTTATTAATGATCAAATTATCCCTCATGCTTTTGGCTTTTGTTTATGGGAAGTCTCAGTAGAGAAGGGAGATAGACAATAACTCAATTGCTCATTTCCCAGTCTTGTGTAAAGAGAGGAGCTTCATTACCAGAGTCATAAACCTGGGCTACTGGTTCTAGTGTTGTTTCCTAAGGAAAAATTGGATGGAGGAATAAAATCCTATAAAGTAAAAGGTAATAGTACGTATAAAAATATAAAAAAAATGTGTAAAGCCTTTTGTGGCTGTCAGAGGACACAAAGAAGTACTGTATGAAATCCCACTTCTGCTGCAAAAGAAAAAGGTAACACTTTAAAATAATGGTCCATTAGTTAATGTTAATGTATTTATTAACATGAAAAAACAATTAGTAATACATTTAATATTGTACTTATTCATCTTTGACAAGGTCAATGTTAAGTTAAATAATGTTTGTGCATGTTAGTTCATGTTAACTCGCTTTTAATTAACTAATGTTAACAAGCACAGATTTTAATAATGCATTATTTAATGTTGAACTATATTTATTAAATGCTTTACAAGATTATTCATACTTTAATAAACATTAAGTAAAGTGTTTACCATTATTCTAAGGTGTTACCAAAAAGCAAAGATCATTTTGTCACAGAAAAGCCCTAATTATACATATAAAAATAGATATAAAAAGACATTTTTTTTGTTATTACATTTAAAGATGTATATGACAGTTATGATATTTATGATATTTTGATTTACGATAACTATGACATTTTGAAAGAAATAAAATAGAAACCGTCGAGTTTTACAGACATTTAATGTCATAGTTTTGTCATTAAATAGTAATGTCATAGCAAATTGATTATCCTTCCTGTGAATTTTTTTCTGTGAAGTGCTGTTTAACAAAGCAAGGAACAAGTCACAGTATTTCCTAT
>CAIGQZ010000427.1:23060275-23073764 GCA_903798205.1 Danio tinwini
ATAATAATAATAATAATAATAATAATAATAATAATAATAATAATAATAATAATAATAATAATAATAATAATGTCATAGTCACCAGCAATCTAGCCCATGCAGATCGCTGGAGAACTACAAATCTGCCAGCAAAAGAATTACATATCCAGTCATGCACCACTCACACACCTGGCCTAGATTCCCATGATTGCAAACAGCTATTTAGGACTAATTACACAGATTATACATACACCTCTCAAACATGTGGCTGAGTCTTCTTGTAATGTAAAGCAGACGCTGACAAGGAAGGTACTGATCCAAATGCAGGTTATATTATGCAGAGAATGGTCAGGCAAGCAACAGTCAACACAAGAGCAAACAAATGTATACGGGCAATTCAGAGTTGTGGCAAATAAACAGGCAGATGGTCAGTACAGGTAGGCAGCAGGCAACATAAACAAACAAGGCAAGGCAAGACAAGGAAAATGCATCTTAATGTTCACTTTTAACAAGTATAACAAGAGTCAGACACGTGTGTTTCAGAAGTATATATATATATATATATATATATATATATTAGGGGTGTGACGAGATGCCTACTCCACGAGACGAGACGAGATACGAGATTGGGTTCACGAGAACGAGATGAGACGAGATTTTTACACTATTTTTAAGAAATCCTCAATGATGAAATATATAAATGGAAAATAGTCTTTTTTTCAACTTGGAAAAAAAACCAAATCGCAAAACTACTTAGGTGCTTTCTTTAAATCAACTTGTAATTAATGTTATTTTACTTCTATTTTAATGAATTATACCCAATAAGGGACATGCAAACACTGCTAAATATTTTGCTAATAGCCTATGTAAATGGAAAATAATCTTTTTATATATAATTTAAAATATTAGCAAAATATTTGCTAATATATGAATGGAAAATAGATTTTTATTCAACTAGAAAAAAAATCACAAAATAAAAAACAATTTAGGTGCTTTTTAAAAAACATTGTAATGAATGGTATTTTATTTCTATTTAAATTAATTCTGTCATAAAGGACATGCAAACACTGCTAAATATTTAGCTATAAACTCTACCGACTGGCTTCTCCCCTGTACAATTCCACATGATATATTGAACTTCTTTCCACACACTGAAACAATTATATGTAATTTTGTGTATTTCATTTTTTATTTAATAAATGAGTTTCACTTTCATGTAGCAATATTTCATTCAGGCCCCGTGACTCACTCTGAGCTACTGGATGCGATCATGTGAATATGAAGGACTGATAGAAGAGTTGTTTTAATGGAGTTTGATACTGCACGCAGAATGAAAAAAAAATCAGCTTTTCCCAGACAGTATAAACGTGTGTTCCGTGATGATGATGTGACAATGAGTCTCCAGGAGTTCATTCAGTGAGTGTGTGTGTGTTTGTTTGCGCGCGCTTAGAGATGTGTATGTCTGTGGTGCTTTACTGACTCGCTAGGTGTGTAGGTCCTGTCGCAAAATGCGGCTAATGGCTCGTTTCCACTGACTGGTACAGTACGGTATGGTACGGGTCGGTACGGGTCACCTTTATCAGGCTTGCGTTTCCACTGCTAAAAGGGTACCAATGGTACTCTTTTGGTGGGCATGGTGTACGACAGAAAGTTGCAGTCGACATCATTTTTGCTCGAGAAAATGTGTGAAGTAAAGCTGTACAGGTTGCTCACATATCATATGAGAAGCACTTCTCACAAAACAGATGCTTTATACTCATAAATACTGGTGTATAAATGTTTACTACTAACTTTACTATGAACATGAGCAGATTATAACTGCAGATTAATGACAGTGCGAAATAGCCTACTGTAACGTCTGCAATTATATAAAATAAAAAAATAAATGCAACATATATGAACACATACAGCCGCTTACAGTCTCCGATATGTTACCAATAACAGAAAAACTACACACAGCATACATTTAGTCCCTTATCATCAGCTCAAGAAGTTTGTTATTTCAAATATAGACGCGCGGCTCGCGCAAGCAAAAAAAAAAAAAACGATCGCGCTTCAGACTGGCTCGTCTAGCTCTGCCTTTGGGACCCTTTTGGGACCCTTTCTCGTGTTTGGTGCCCTTTCAAAAGGGTGCCGAAAAAGTGGTACGGTACGGTTCGGTTCTGTACGCCTTTTGACAGTGGAAACGGCCATAAAAGCATACGGACCCGTACCAGTCAGTGGAAACGAGCCATAAAAGTCCTTCATGGTGTTAATAGTTTGATTACAGCATTTACATATCTGCACTTCAATAATGCGACTAAAATAGGAATACTCCACGTCTTAATTCCATTTGTGTTTACGACGATTATGCCTTTCAGCATATCTGAAGTGCTAAAATATATATATATATATATATGTGGAGAGGTAAGCATGATCGAACACCCAATGAGGGGGGAGAGCATGCTCGGAGCCTGGCAGCTAATCAGCAGGCCAATCAGAAATAATAAATAACACCTGTTTATTCTAGTGATTGGGCCGGAGAGACACCCTTCTTAAGGAGAAGGAGCAGCCGGGAGAGAGAGAGGAGAGAGCACCCACACAGACACCAGAGCTTGTGTGTGTGTGTACACTTTAAAAATAAAAATAAAAGTACTTACCTTATATCGCCGACCCTGTCTTCTTCTTCCACACAACAACGAACTATATTACAGTGGTGCCGAAACCCGGGAAGGAGAAGAGCCTCACTGCCAGAATGACCACTCCGTCAAGGCTGCCATTTGCGGAAGCCATCCAGGCCCTCGCGATCCTCCACCAACAACAACATGATGCGCTGGTGGAATTAAAGAATGTCCAGGACCAACATTTCATGGAGGCCCAGCGGGAGGGCCGCGAGCAAATCCGGAGTCTGCTGTCCCAGGAGATCCGGCCCGCTCCGACATCTGCCGCCCACCCTCCCATTACGTTCCAGAAAATGGCGCTGGAAGATGACCCGGAAGTGTTCCTGGACCTCTTTGAAAAGATGGCGGAGGTGTGTGGTACGTGTCATCCCGCTGCTCTCGGGCGAAGCCCAGATCGCTGCACAGCAGCTACCGGCCCAGAATCTCCTGGAGTATGCTCATCTGAAGCGAGCCATTCTCCAGCGGGCCGGCCCTTCGCGTTCGCCCAGCAGCTCCGTGACGCCTGCCGCAGATGGCTGATAAAGGATGGCCGGACCCCTGCCCAGCTGGTGGATGCCGTGGTACTGGAACAGTTCATCACCCGCCTCCCCTCCCGAACATCAGAGTGGGTCCAGTGCCACCGGCCAGACGATCTGGAGACGGCCATCCGGCTGGCGGAGGATCACCTGGTGGCGAGGTCCAGGGTCGGCGAAATAACCTCTCTCTCCTCTCCCCCTCTTTCTCTTTCTCTCTCTCATCCTGTTCCCAGGCCCAGAATGCGGAGACCGCCCACGCCAGCACCCAGACGGCGGTGCACTGAGGCGGATCCGCAGCCAGCCCCGCGGGAAGGGGAAGCCTATCAGGACGGAGGGGCGGAGTTTCCACCCCTGGCTGCTTCCCAGACGGCACCAGGTCTCTCTCCGGTTCAATCGATTGGTCTTGCTGGCCCCGGGGGTGTAGTGAAAAGGTCTGGGCCGATGCATTGGCGCCGCGGGGGCGAGGATAGCGCACCAAAAGTCCGCTCCGTGAAGGAGGTGAGTGCGTTGATTCGCGTCCCCGCCACGCCAATCATCGCCCCCAGTCGCGACGGGCTATACCGGATACCAGTGAGTATTAAAGGGGGTACATATCAAGCTTTGGTGGATTCGGGGTGTAACCAGACCTCCATCCACCAAAGCCTGCTTCAAGACCCGGTATTGGATACGAGCCGCACGGTAAGGGTAAGGTGTGTGCATGGTGATGTAATTCACTACCCGCTAACGGCTATAGATATTCAATTCAGGGGTAAAAAGCATAGCGTAGAGGTAGCGGTTAACCCGCACCTCAAACACCCGCTAATTCTGGGAACCAATTGGCCTGGATTTAATAGATTGTTAAGGATCTTATGTGCGGGTGTTTCTTGGAAAAAGAAATCGCCAGAGAGGGGGCCGGTCGCTCAGCTGGGGGAATCCCAGGCAGTGACGTCACGCACTGACTCAGGGGAAGGGCCGGGAATTTCCCGGTGTAAAGACTTTCCCCTGGAGCAGTCGCGTGATGACACGCTGAGACATGCACTCGAAAGGGTGCAGGTCATTGATGGGAAAATCCTCCAGCCTGATCGACCCCTCTCCTATCCATATTTTGCGATTATTAATGATAGGGTGTATCGAGTGATCCAAGACGCTCAGACAAAGGAAGATACAACCCAATTATTAGTACCAAAGAGCCGTCGGGAAATGCTTTTCCAGGCGGCTCATTCTAATCCTATGGCCGGACATTTAGGTCAGGCGGCCACACTAAATCGCCTCATGGCCCGATTCTTTTGGCCGGGCATTTACGGTGACATCAGCAGATGGTGCGCTTCGTGTCGTGAATGTCAGCTGGTAAATCCACCGGCCACCCCAAAAGCGCCATTGCGCCCATTGCCAGTTATGGAGATCCCCTTCGAGAGAATTGGGATGGATCTCATCGGGCCATTAGAGCGATCCGCACGCGGGCACTGGTTTACATTAGTTCTAGTAGATTATGCAACCCGATACCCGGAAGCAGTAGCGCTCCGTAACATCTCAGCATAGAGCGTTGTGGAGGCTCTGTTTCGCATAATCTCCCGAGTGGGAATCCCCAAGGAGATTCTCACTGATCAAGGCACCGCGTTCATGTCACGCACCATGCGCGAGCTTTACGGATTATTGGGCGTTAAATCAATTCGCACCAGCGTCTATCACCTACAAACGGACAGACTGGTGGAAAGGTTTAATCGCACGCTTAAATCCATGATCCGTAAATTCGTTTACGAGGACGCGAAAAATTGGGATAAGTGGTTAGAGCCCTTGTTATTCGCTGTGCGGGAGGTTCCCCAAGTCTCCACGGGGTTTTCCCCCTTCGAGCTTCTCTATGGCAGACAGCCCCGTGGGGTTTTAGATGCCGTTAGAGAAGCTTGGGAGGACGAGCCTTCAAACAGTAAAAATGAAATTCAGTATATTCTGGACCTTAGAGCAAAACTCCACACACTGGGGCGGCTCTCTACGGAGCATTTGCTTAAGGCCCAGGATGACCAACGCCGGCGTTATGACAAGGGTACTAAACTACGCAAATTTTCACGGGGAGATAAAGTCCTTGTACTGCTACCCACTTCTAGCTCTAAATTACTCGCCAAGTGGCAAGGGCCGTTTGTGGTCACACGACGAGTCAGCGATCTCGATTATGAGGTAATGCGTTCGGACAGGGCTGATTCACGTCAGATTTACCACATTAATCTGCTGAAGCAGTGGAGGGAGCCGGAGGAGGTGATGCTGACTACGCTCGTTACCAACGAGGATGACCTGGGGCCAGAGAGCACTGGCCGACAACGGCCGGGCACTCTGGTCACCGGGGGTGACCATCTCTCAGTATATAGTCTGTGTAATTAGTCCTGAAGAGCTTCAGCTGTGTACGTTTGCAATCATGGGGATTGGGATTGGGCCTTGTGTGTAAGTGGTGCATGGCTGGATATGTAGTTCTTTTGCTGGCAGATTTGTAGTTCTCCAGCGATCTGCATGGGCTAGATCGCTGGTGACAGTGAGAATTAATAGGTCAAGATCCAACTTTAAAATGTAAATACTGAGACATTATTTTCTTTGAAGCTGTCTGAATGAAGTGATATTGAACAACAGGCCTCTTGAACGTATATGATCTCCAGAAGAGACCCACTTCAGCTGGACAGAAATAAAACAGAAAAGAGAGATTGTTCTGGTTCTCTGGATTAAATCATGAAGTCTGTACAGTGTGTATCATTGAGCCAAATTCCCTCTCACACTTGGATGAAGTCCACACTCTTTCCAAGACACCTATTTCAGGATCTTGAGCTGTAAGACAGAACAAATGTCACAGCCTAGCAGCACCATCAGCTCATTTTACCATACACTGTTCCTTTTAAATTAGGCTGTAAAGTTTCTACAAAAAGGGCAAGTTTGGTTATTAGATGTTGTTGCTGCCAGTATCATCAGTTTATACTGTTTAGGAATGCTTATGGGCTTATATGGTAGATATACATTATGTTTGAATACTTTTAAATCACAATATTGCAAATATGCTGTGATGTTTCAACACATTATATTGTCATATACAGTAGATAAACTGTATTATAATTAAACAGACTAATAAGTGGATAGACAGATAGACATAGAACATTAGATATATAGGAGCAGTTCCAGCGTTATGGATGTGACATTTGCATTAAAATCTCAAAACATAAATTCACAGAGAAAGTATATGGCAACATTATATTGAAACATCTGTTTATATTTTCCATAACAACTAACCACAGAGTTATGGGATCAGAAAAATATCAATCCGTAAAAAATGTTTTATATTTTAAATAAGGAAAATAAACGTGTGTTATGGATGTGACGAGTTTACGCAACATACTTTGTAGAAATTCTGTGAATTAAACTGCACAACCCAAAAGAAACAATGCTAATCAAAAGGGTAAGAGTTGGCATTCTATAGAAGAAAAAGGATTGATATTATTTTATTTTACATTTTTGCATTTATAAGGAAAAAGCTTTGTTATGGATGTGACATCTCTCCATTATGGATGTGACGGACGTGAAATTGCCACTTGTGGGACTTTTGTAAATCAGATATAATTGTTTGAAAACATTGACAGAAACATTTTTGAGTATATTTAAAGCACTGTAAAATACTTGCTTACACAAAAAACGCAGAAACGGTTTCGCGATTATGGCAAATACATAATTTTTTTTCATGGCAAGGTTGACATTTCCATGGAATTGCTCATAGATAAACTGACAGATTATCTTTACGCAAAATAAAATAGATTAAATTAAATTAAACACTAAAGACTGGAGCTATAATATATTTTCTTTTTGGTTTAGTCTCTTAATTAATCTGGGCCAGCTTATCCTGAACCGCCCACTTATCCTGCATATGTTTTACGCAGCGGATGCCCTTCCAGCTGCAACCCATCACTGAGAAAAATCCATACACACTCATTCGCATTCATACACTACGGACAATTTTAGCTTACGCAAGCTACACCACATGTCTTTGGACTTGTGGGGGAAACCGGAGCACCTGGAGGAAACCCACGCGAACACAGGGAGAACATGCAAACTCAACACAGACATGCCAACTGACTCAGCTGAGGCTCAAACCAGCGACCCTTCTTGTTGTGAGGCGACAGCAGTACCCACTGCGCCACAGCGTTGCCCGGAGTAATATTAATGAAAATATATTGAAATAGAAAATAGTTATTTAAGCTGGCCCAGATTAATTAATGAAATTGCACATTATTAAACTTGTAGTATTGTATTTTTGCCTAAACGAATGGAGCCCTGAAGTGAATGAATTTGTTTTAACTAAAAATTTATACCAGACAGACAGATAAGTAAATAATTAGCCATTTGCAAACCTGTTGTGAAACAAGCATTATCAAAACAAAACAAAACTTGCATATTACATACTATATAGTACGCAAAATACAGTATGTGAGCCGAGTATACGTCTGAATTCATAGAATTTGAACAACAGTATGTGATAAGTACCCGGATGACCTACTACTTCCAGCAAGATTCTGAAGTGTGCATCGGATGGACGGTACCCTATCCCATAATGCAGCACAAGAGAATTCATGAATCGGAGTGAAGAGACGCAACTGACGAGGGTATGTCATGTGATGATGACAAAATGGCAGTACATCGGAGTTCCATTCATACTGCTCACATTCATACTGTTACAACGTACTTTCCTAACGGCTGAGTAGTACATTTAAATTCAAATGCACAACTTACTGAGTAGTAGGCGATTTCGGACGCAGCCTTAGTGAGAATCTTTTATTGACTGTTGTTTTTTTTAGAAATAGGAATTGGAATTTTCATGTAAAAATCTTATTATAGTGAGTAACATTATTTAAAAAAAATATATAATAAAAGTACATCTATGACAAATTCTGCATCCTGCAATACTAAAATATCTCTGCCGTCTTGTAATATGCACATCAGTCTTTAGTCAGTCAACCAGAATGCCTGCTGCATCTTAACACATTACTCGTCTGAGAAGGGTGGAAAGATTTGGCTCACTCTTGTTACTGTCCTTGCCAGCGATAAGCCAACCTTGGATAGTTTGGAGGGAATGTCAATCGTTTATTAATTGCGTTTGGCAGGAGGTTCTGATATAGAGGATAAAGCAACCAAAAGGATCTCCTCGCTATGTAAAAACTCCTTTTAAGACAGGTAAAGCATTGTTCAAAGATGTCTGAAAGGGCGAGGAGTGAGGAAAAATACTAATTAATTATCTGCTATCAACAATTAAAATATGGCCCAGTAGGTAGTGTTGTCACGAACGTTGCTGGGTCGCAGGTTCGAACCTTGGCTGGGCTAGGTCAGTTGGCGTTTCTGTGTGGAGTTTGCATGTTCTCCCTGCGTTTGCGTGGGTTTCCTCTGGGTGCTCCGGTTTCCCCCACAGTCCAAAGACATGCGGTAAAGGTAAATTGGGTAAGCTAAATTGTCCGTAGTGTATGAGTGAGTGGATGTTTCCCAGAGATGGGTTGCGGCTGAAAAAAATTGTGCTGGATAAGTTGGCGGTTCATTCCGCTGTGGCGACCCTGGATTAATAAAGAGACTAAGCCGACAAGAAAATGAATGAATGATTAATGAAAAATAGAATTTCAGCTTCATATTAATGCATGAACATAAAAATTTTTATATGCATACTTTTGGTATTCAAATCCAAAAAGTCTAAACATTCTCACCCAAAGAAACCTTTCACATTGAGATTGTTGCATATTAACTACTCTGTTGCAAAAAAAAAGTGCAAAGCAATTCAGAGTCAATTCTCCTCCTTCAAAAAAAAAAAAGGGGGAATATTGTGTCAGTCCAACCCAGTGCATGAAGAGGAAAGAGATTTTACCCCCTTATCAGAGAGCTGCACTGAATTATCCTAATGTTTATTACTGATTACATATACATTTTTAAGAGAGCAAAATACATCCCAGGAGCTACGTTTTTTTTTTTTTTTTTGCAGTTTTTGTTTTTGTGTATCCACCAGAGGCTGCTGTGAACGCTTTTTCAGATGTCAAATTTCTCTCGAGAATGCCATTCATGCCTGCTGTTCTCAAATAAATCCACCAGAGGCCGCTGTCGACTGGCTGTCTACTGACTGAATGACTGACTGACTGACCACTACACTGACCCACCCTCCCCCTTCCTTAAACCCAACCAATAATGTTTTAAAAAGCACAGATTGACTCGCCCACCCCCTTCCCTAAACCCAACCGCAGTGTTTTAAAAAGAAATCCAGAAAAAAAGCCCTCTTATTTTCACCACGTTTTCAGATTTTACCACATTCTCACCCTGTAGTTTACTTGTTTATTTTTTTTAGCTTTTGTTTTTGTCTTACTTGCTTTCTAAAACCATTCCTTACCAAACTCAAACCCTGTTGTCGCGGTCAAATGTGCTCTGCGTCTCAAGTCCACCGACGTACATGGTCTGGACAAACTGGTAACAGCGGAAAAACAGTGCATACGGAAATAAGTAATCAGCTAGTAAGCTAGAAAAGGAACAGCGTCATACCGACCCATAGCGTTCGTTTTAAAGATGAAATGCAGCTCTGGCTACATAATTTGCGATCTCCAGAAATGTATATAGGGCTACATTTTCAGAATGAGCCTACAGTATGTTGGATACTGCAGCAACATAACACAAATTTCAGTAATCAAATTCCAAACAGAGACTGGCAGATTGTCAAAGGTTTGGACACACACGCACAGATACACAATCTCGCCTAACAGCAAGGTGCACAGCATTGAAACCAGAATACAGAATAGCCTACAGTAGTGATTCTCAACCATCTGCCACATTTTGTTTTTATGTTCCTTTGTATTCTGTCTTTTTATTTTTCATATTACTTGGTTTATCACAAAGTGATCTGTACTGCAAGTGACAGCATTCTAGGCTTTGGCTTTTGCTAGCACGGTGGCTCCAAACGGTCAAAATCTCTCTGAAAACACTTAATACGGATGCAGAAAATACAACCCAGGCTCACTCTGAAAACATACAGTTATGTACATTTCTGGAGAGCACCAAATATGTCCCAGCGGCTACGTTTTTTTCGTTTTAGCAAATCCACCAGAGGCTGCTGTGTATGCTTTTTCAGATCTCAAATTTCTCTCGCGAGTGCCATTCACACCTGTTGTTCTTGCGTAAATCCACCAGTGGCTGCTATTGACTGACTGTCGACTGACTGAAAAATTGACTGACTGACTGACTGACCCACCCCTCCTTCCCTAAACTCAACCAATAGTGCTTTCAAAAGCACTGATTGACCCGCCCACCACCTTCCCTAAACCCAACCGCAGTGTTTTCAAAAACAGAAAAAATCCGAAAAAGAAAAGCCTGCGCCTGATTTTTACCACGTTTTCGGATTTTACCACATTCTCACCCTGTTATTTATTTGTTTATTTTCTTTTTTGGCTTCTGTTTTTGTCTTACCTGCTTTCTGGAAATGTTTTTCACTAGACTCGAACCCCATCGTCGTGGTCAATGACTCTCTGCATCTTAAGTCCGCTGACTTACATGGCGAGCTACTGGACAGCTGGTAACAGATAGAAAAGCCGTCCATACGGAGGTCAGCATTCAGCTGGTAAGCGTGAAAAGGAATGGCATCATACCGCCCTGTAGCGTTCGTTCTAAAGACAAAATCCAGCCATACGTAACTCTGGCTACATAATTCGCGATCTCCTGAAATAGGGCTACATTTTCAGAATGAGCCTATGTTGAAAAATATGGTACAAAATAGAACAAGATTAAAATTTTACAATATGATGGAGGTTTCAGAGGAAGCTTGTAAATTTGATTGAGGTTAAATACTTTTTTTACATGTAAAAATGTTCAGACAGAATTTTCAAAACTCAGTGTACAATGAACTAAGTAAAGTTCATTGTACACAATCTCTAAGTAGCAATTTTTGCATGCAAATTGAAATCTTTACCCTGTAGAAAATTAGTGTCCTCTACAGAATGTCCTCTGTTTCTCAGTTACTGTATTTGGCTTTGGTTTTAATTCAGTCTTACGTGCCCATGTGGGATGAGACAAGTGCTCCATCCCCGAGGCCAGTCACATCTGCTACTGTGGACAATAAAGCTGCCAGTTACAGAGTTGATGGCAACATTGGACTACCAGGGGGTTTCGGGGGCACTTTCCTGCAAACCATCAATGATCTGGTGGATGAGGTGGAAGTGAACTGGTCTCAAATCCAAAAAAGCACAACAAAAACAAGTCAGTTCCAGTTGTACTTGTAGTTTTAGTGTATTCCAATTGATTAATTGATTTTCTTTGGGGGACCATGAAGTGGTTTCAAAGACTTCCATGAGCTGTGGTGAATGAAATGCACTAATGTAGCACTTGAGAAAATGAACAACAAGATTCATTTAACATTTTGAGGAGTATGTATGGCTGTCCATTATTGCACTGGTGTAAATACTGTGCTTTAGAATCATAGATTCTACATCCTGACACTAAATACATTTTTTTGGACTGGTAAATGTGATTTGAACATGTTTACCAGTTTTGTTGTAATTAACTGAACAAAAAAACCCATCTGTGATCTATCAATGGCTTAGCTCATCACATTAGATTGTGTAAGTAATTTTTATTCATATATTATGCTTCCAAATGGTTAATATTATTAGATTTGTGTGACTGTGTATTTAGTGTATATTAACATTATCTCTAGATTTAAACCTCTACAGTCTAAACTCAAAATGGCATACACTGTAAAAAAGCCATTCATTCATATTGTCCTAACACAAATCGATTAAGTTAACACTTTTAACAAAATTATATGGATTGAACATAACAAAATTAAGTTGTCCCAATGAAATCTCAAGAATTGTCTTGTTTCAACTCATTTTAATTAAGTAGTTTGAACAAGTAAAAAAAATATTTGTTGAGTGTACCATTCGTATTTCATTCATTTTCCATCAGCTTAGTCTCTGTTTATCAGAGGTCACCACAGCGGAATAAACCGCCAACTATTCCGCCATATGTTTTACACCACGGATACCTTCCAGCTGCAACCCAGTACTGGGAAACATCCATACACACTTATTCACACGCCAATTTAATTGATCCAATTCACCTATAGCACATGTCTTTGGACTGTGGTGTAAACTGGACAACCCGGAGGAAACCCACACCAACATGGGGAGAACATGCAAACTCCACACAGAAATGCCAACTGACCCAGCTGAGACTCAAACCATCGACCTTCTTGCTGTAAGGCGATCTTACTACCCACTGTGTCAATGTGATGCCAATTCTTAGCAATAATTATATATTATTTTATTAATAATATAAGGCCATTTTTTTCTGTTTAACGCTCTAATGTTTTTGATATTGATAAATAAATTATAAAAACATACACAATGTACTCCTCTACCCCAATGAACCCCAATATCCAACATAGGCTCATTCTGAAAGCATAGCCCTACATACAGTTCTGGAATTCGTGAATTATGTATAGGCAGAGGTATATATGGCTGCATTTCGTTTTTTTAAAAGAACACTACAGGGCGGTATGATGCCGTTCCCTTTAAGCTGACCTCTTACCTCCGCTGTGGACAGCATTCTGGCTGGTAGACTTGAGATGCAGAGAGGAGATGACCACGATTATGGGGTTCAAGTCCAGTGAAGAACGATTCCAGAAAGCAGGTGGGACAAAAACAGAAGCCAAATAATAAAATAAAGTAAAAAACAGGGTGAGAATGTGGTAAAATGTGGTAAAAATCAGACAAGGGCTTTTCTTTTTCTGAATTGCTTTTTAAATTTGTCGGTTTGATCAAGGGAAGCAGGTGCGCGGGTCAATCTGTGCTTTTTAAAACACTATTGGTTGGGTTTAGGCAAGGAGGAGGGTGGGTCAGTTGATTGGTCAGTCAGTCAGTCAATTATTCAGTCAGTCGACAGTCAGTCAACAGCAGCCTCTGGTGGATTTACACAAGAACAGCAGGAGCTAAAGGCACTCGCGAGAGAAATTTGAGATCTGAAAGAGTACACAGCGGCCTCTTGTGGATTCACGAAAACAAAATCTGCAAAAACACTTAGCTCCTGGATTTGATGCTCTCTAGAAATGTATATAAAGGTAGATTTTCAGTATAAGCCTGGGTTGCCAACATCCCCTCACTCTACCCCCATAAGATTTATTTTCATTTGATTTATTTATTTATTTTTATTCCCTTTCTTTCACCTTTTTGGTGTCCATTTGTTTCTGTTTTAAGTTAGCTAGTGGTTAAAAAAGAAAAACAAAATGAAAAGTACCACTGTTACCAAATTCTGCCAACAAGTCTTATTTTAACACACACACGCACAAAAACACACACACAAAAGCACACACACACA